>CM045740.1:11473224-11483224 GCA_024760905.1 Plotosus lineatus
AAATGCATTACCTTCAACCGCTCCTAAGATAGGCACTAATTGATCGAGTTCCTCTAGGATGGAACATTTTGTAAACTAACAGGAGTGGAAAGTCATTCAGAAAGTATCCCAGAAAACCCAGAAGAGGGAATTACTGCAGCAGTGGCAACAAGCCAATCTCTCTATTACGCCTCATTTCATATGCGTCCTCTTTTGTCGCAGACTAACAGACCCTTTGCTGGCCAACAAGGATCGAGTTTAGGATCAATTTGATTAATTGAATACAAGCTGGTCATGTGATATCACCCCAAGAGTTCAATTTTTCCCAGATTATCAGCACCATCCTCTTGATAAAACACATCCATACTACACCCTTATCTTAGAAAAAAAAATGAATGAATGAATATATGTTTTTGCCTCTGTGACCTTGAAAAGTAAGTCAAGGTCACTCACACACAAACTCATTCTAGCACTCAGAGTAGTGAGTCAACATACCAAATCTGAAAGCCCCAGCTTCAGCGCGTAACAAGTTAATGCCCACAAACTAAAGTGTAAACAGACAGACGGCGAGACAGACACATCCCATTCCTATAGCTCCCGAGGCACTTGGCGAGCGGGAGCTAAAAATACAACCACCTCAAGGATCAATGCAAAGAAATCAAAGAAACAAGGAATTAAATAGAATAAACATATGTACCTATTGTGATGGTAAAATAAATAAATATGGGTGGTATAGTAATTAGCCCATCCGCCTCAGAACAATCAGGTCCTGGGTTTGAATCCCTGGTTCGGTTGGAGCGTTTCTATCTGGAGTTTGCATGGTTGTCCTCTGGTAGCTTTTAATTATCATTATCTTATATGATTTAATGGTTTAATTTAAATGATTTAATTTAAATATGGCGGCACGGTGGCGTAGTGGTTAGCACGTCCGCCTCACAGCAAGAAGGCCTGGGTTCGATTCCCGGCCTGGGCGTTTCTGTGTGGAGTTTGCATGTTCTCCCCGTGCTTGTGCGGGTTTCCTCCGGGTGCTCCGGTTTCCTCCCGCAATCCAAAGACGTGCACTGTAGGTTAATTGGCCGTTCTAAATTGACCGTAGATTCTCTCCTGCAACGACACCGGAACCCAGTCGTATCGGCATTTGCCCTTCCATTGGATCCTTCCGGTGGCGCCGAGACGGGGGACTTGCTGCTTGGGTAACAGCCTGTCCCTCATTACTCCCTACCCGGGCTCTGCGCACTGGGGAGTATCACCAGTCGGGATACCAGCCAGAGCGCAGCCATAGTCCTTCGGTACTGACGGAGGCCTACCATATGATTTAAGTTCACTGGAACTCATATTATCATCATATTTATATTACTATCAACCATCATGAATAATTATTATCGTGTGGCAAGTATAGAGTGGAGACTCTTGTGCATCATGAACCAGGAAGAGTTAAACATGTACATATACAGTGGTACCTCACCTTACGATAGTCCCAGCAAACGAAAAATCCAGGTTACGAAACACATTTTGCAAAAATTTTTATCTCTGTATATGAAACAAGTTCTCCTCACGAAACGAGCCAAACGCGCCATTCAAACACTCAAACAACGCACGAGCTGCTTTCCCACTGAATCTTCCAACATCCCGCCCCGCTAGCCTCCCATTGACTAGGAGGGATAACGCAGCTCCCTCCCATTGGCTATCTCTCAACATCCCACCTTGCTGGCCTCCCATTGGCTAGGAGGGATGACACAGCTCCCTGCCATTGGCTATTATGGAGCTGCATCTCCCATAATGCTTTTCATGTAAAGGACAGAGTTACTGTTTTTTTGACTCAAGCTTTTAACCTTCCATAAACATTTGTAAGATTATAACTCTGCTCAGAAGCCATGGTCAACACATGCGCGCACACACACACACACACACACACACACACACACACACACACACACGTGTGATTTCCGGTGGAGTGAAAAGAGGAAGCGGGCTCGTGATATCACAAAGGAATATGGCCAAACCCGTCTACCATCGGTACGATATTGAAACAGAAGGTCTGAAAAGGTACGCTTTTATAATTTTTAAAGGGTTTAGGGGGTAGTATTGGGGGCCTTGGAACTAATCACGTGTTTTACATGTAAAATGCGGTTCAATTTCCGAAAAATCCAGGTTAAGAAAAAGGCTCTGGAACGGATTAATTTCGTAAGGTGAGGTACCACTGTATTGACTCAGAGGAAATGCCAAACGCTTCATAAATGTGAGCCCAAGCATGGCGTATCCGGTTATTATCCTAAAAATTCTGTGTTCATAAAGCACAAGCTATTCAGACCTGGCAGCAGTAAACCTCCTCTACAATGTTGATGTGGGAGGATTAATTAAACTCGTGCCAGTCGTTTCCCTGCAGAATGCTTTTGGTGAACTCATTGACTTGGCTTGGCTGGTTGTTGCTCGTCGATTCCTTTATGACTTCAGCATTATGTGGGATGACAATTAGTTCTTTGCTTCTCGTAAGATCTGCTCTTACACTGAACTATGACTGGAGAAAGCAAAGAAAAAAAATAAAGGATGTCTGGAAAACTAAAATTCAAAGTGTTGCAGATCTGAGTTCTATTACTTATACTCACTCGCTTTCACTCATTCGCCAAATCGCTTATTCCTACTGGGGTCCTGCGGAAACTGGAGCCTATCCCAGCCAACTCAGGGTGAAGGCATTAACACTCGGTACGATCAGCCAGTGATCCGAACACTCATGTCTTTGGACTGTTGGAGAAAACCTGGAATACCTGAAGGAAACGTATGCAAGCATGGGGAGAATGTGCAACCCTTGCCGCTTAATCCTAATTAGGGTCGCGGGGAGGCTGACGCCCATCCCAGCCGACTCCTGGCAAGGGCAGAGTACACCCTGGACAGCTCACCAGGCCATCGCAGGGCAGAAACACGCTGACGGTTGTACAGCTCCTCTATCAAAAGTCAGCAATGGTTCTTTTACATGAATCTCACTCTATGGACAGTGAGAGACATGGCCGGCCTTTGATAACCCAGTTAGCTGCACCGGGGTTTTGACAACCTGTTGAGAGTGGAACTTAAACCCCCAACCTTAGGATCAGTGATCCAGCACCTTTACCACCAGGCCACCACCGCCATCCACAATCTAGAGGAACGATATTACAAATGATGGAGGTTATTTTAGCAGCAAAAGGAGAACAGATCTTTTGGGCAAAGATATATTTAATAAGGGGAAGAAGGATGGCATCATAGTTAGCACATCCACCTCACAGCAAAAAGGTACTGGGTTTGAGTCCCGGGCTTGTGGGTTTCTGTATGAAGTTTGCATGTTCTCTCAGTGCATGTATGGGTTTCCTTCAGACACTCTGGTTTTCTCCTCCAGTCCAAAGATATCCACATAAGGATAACTGGCTATTGCAAATTGCCCCTAGGTTTGGATGTGAGTGTGAATGGTTGTATGTGTTGTCCTGACATGCTGTGCAGGGTGTACCCCATCTTGGCCCGGTGTGGACTGAGATAGGCTCCAGCATCCCCTCGACGCTAATAGTAGGATTAGACAGTTTGGCAAATGAGAAACAAGTGTTTTTAATAAGCCTATATGGGTGTGATGGCCAGGCACTTCTGTGTGTGTGTGTGTGTGTGTGTGTGTGTGTGTGTGAGAGTGTGTGTGTGTGTGTGTGTGTGTGTGTGTGGGAGGGGATGTGAATTGCTGGACATTTTTGTAACTGTAAAACATTCTTTAAAATAAAAGAAATCCCATGTAGGTTCCCCAGTCTCTTTGTCCTTCACACACACACACACACACACACACACACACACACACACAAAAGTGCTGAAATGGGAAACACCACATCAATTTGCTGATAAACCCTGCAGCTTGTATAAAATAAAAGGTCCGAGGTTTTACTATTCTCTCTCCATCTATCGCGTGCACAGACACACACACACACACACACACACACACACATACACACAAAACACCCCAACAGACATTAAAGAACTGAAACTTTATACTCGTTTTGATAAAATCTATATTTTTAACACCAATTACTGACTATATTATCACATTACACCATTCTTTGGTCTGTGGTTCTCTGCTTTAGACTAATTCAGACAGTTTACTCAGTCTCTCGCCTCTCTCTCCCTCTCAGCACTGATTACAAAGAGTACAACAGTACAGTACTGTATACAGTGGTACCTCACCATACGAAATTAATCTGTTCCAGAGTTTTTCGTAACCTGCATTTTTCGTAAAATAAACCACATTTTACATGTAAAACACGTGATTTGTTCCAAGGCTCCCAATACTACCCCATAAACCCTTTAAAATTATAAATTTTGTACCCTTTAAGACCTCCTTCTGCTTCAATGTTGTACCGATGGTAGACAGGTTTGGCCATATTCCTTTGCGATATCACTCGAGCCAGTTTCTTCTTCTCACTCGCGCCAGAAATCACACGTGTGTGCGTGTGTGTGTTGACCATGTCTTCTTAGCAGAGTTATAATCTTACAAATGTTTATGGAAGGTTAAAAGCCTGAGTCAAGAAATGAAGCATAAAACAACAGTAACTCTGTCCTTTACACGAAAAGCATCATGCTGGATTCAGCTCTACAATAGGCAATGAGAGGTAGATGCGTCATTCCTCCTGCAATGGGATCCCTGTCCAAGATGGCGTCAGGTGGACCTGACCAAGATGGCGCTCGTGTGAAGGCGACATGAACGACAGCTCAGTTGTTAGCCAATGGGAGGCCAGCGGGGTGGTATGTTTGAACGTCCTTGATGGGAGAGCAGCTTGTGCATTGTTTTAATGTTTGAATGGTGCATTTATGAATTTTTAAGATGTTTTAAACTTGTTTCGTATCCTGAGACAAAAATTTTAGAAAAATGCTTTTCGTAATGTGAATTTTTTGTTTGGTGAGACTTTCGTAAGGTGAGGTACCACTGTATTCCCTTTAAGTACAGTATCTCTTTAAAGTCCTTTGCAATGACATCATCATTAACCTGAGGCAGGGATCATTTGATTGACAAGCTGTCCAAACCATTCAGCAGATGCTGACTGGTAGAAGCAGCGAGCTCTTCAAGGCTAGTTTATTTATTAATTTATTTTTTTATTTTATGTCCTTTTATTCCATAAGTGACTCAGCAGTAATATATGGTCCCTTTGTGTGATATACAATATATAATGGGAAGATCATCTCGCAAAACAGCTAATCTCATGACCAGTAAATCCATTTATAATGTAGAATTTTATCACATTTATCCATGAAAGTCGAATCAGTGCAAATAGTGTACAGTGTAAATATCTATTCTTTAATTCATCCTCCTCAAGTCCTCTTCTCCACATCACTTTATTTACCTTCATGCCTACATTGTTGTTAAGTTTGATCCCTATAAATGCATGTGAGGCACTGTAAGCTGGTGTTATTATGTGTCATGGTCATGAGGATCGATCTGCATCCAAATACAACCAGTGATAAGTTCTAGAATTCAGATATTTTTATGATTAAAAAAAATACATCATAGCTACAAGCAGTGATTTCTGGGGTTCAAGTGCAGGGGATTAGTGAAGAGCACAGGCGGTGATGAGGAAATGATGGTGAGGAAATGGAGTGATGATGATGAGGAAGAAGTGATTTCCATAGAAAAAATGCCATGAAAACGAAAGTGATGATGTCAGAGACAGTGTTTTTACTACAAAAGGAAAAATGACAATAAAACTAAAAAATTCCGACCTACAGAAAATGTGTGTTTGAGGCAGTGGTGTCCTGGTGGTAAAGGCACTGGATCACTGATCCCAAGGTCAGGGTTCAAGCCCCAATCTCGACAGGTTGTCATTGTCTCCCCAGTGCAGCTAACTGGGTTATCAAAGGCCGGCCATGCCTCTCATTGTCTATGGTGAGAGGTTCATGTAAAAGAACCATTGATGACTTTTGACAAGAGTAGCTGCATAGCCGTCAGCGTGTCCCTGCCCTGCGATGGCGTGGAGAGCTGTCCAGGGTGTACTCTATAAATAAGTGACTTATTTGAAATTAATGTTGATATTATTTGATATATTTGATATTATTTTACAATGTTATGTTTATAATAATTGATTTAGGGGTGTTTTATAGGATGTATAGTATGAGGTCATACATCACACGTCATACGTCACTGTAACAACTTACGTTCACTTTCAACTTACCTTCGGCTGGAAGGAAACAATTAAAAACGTAAGTCGGGGAGCATCTGTAATTATAAGTATGGCAAATTATATGATGTTACCTAGCTGCTGCTAGCTAGCTTTCATGCTGACACTTGTGGACGTCTAATAAACAAACAAACAAAAATAAGAAATACATAAACTGAGATGGTACAATGATTATATGAAACATATTTTCGAAATTAAAAATAAATCCTCGGAATCATAACAATGTATAAATATAATCTTGATTTGAATCCACACACACACACCGACAGAGATCTGTTACTGAACACACACACACACACACACACAACACACACCAGCAGCGGTTTATTAGAAGAAATTATATAATAGGGATTAGTTTGTTTACTCAGGCTGTGTCCCGATCCTCATGAGTACACACATGTAGGTGACAGTTTAGGGCGGTAATTTTGGACAGAGCTGAGGACAGAAACAAAACAAATACCAAAAGGTTGTGAAATAACGATGGATTAATAAGAGTCCACGATTAATTAGGCGGATCACGTGACGTTCGCAGGACAAAATGCCAACGACGATAATGCAGCAGTTTTGCCTGCACACACACACACACACACACACACACAACAAGCATTATCATCCTGTTACCAACCACATAACACCATTTTTAAAATGCCATTACTGTCAACAGTGCTGATGTGTATTCAGTCATCAGTGTTACTATCATCCGGGCTTTAAAACGACACCTCATCTCGTTCCTCGATATCCGCGCGCTCATCACTGATCTTCCCGTCTTTCTCTCTCTCTCTCGCTCTCTCACTCACTCACCAAACATATTTCAGCAAAAAGATTGAACCTCACACACACTAGGTAACATGTGTATATTAAATTTCGAGGTGAACGCTGCACATTACCCGAGTCGCCATGTTTGCGTTGGATGACTCTGCTGCTGCTGCTGCTGGTGCGTCTACTGCGCTATTCTTTTCACACCTCTTCTCAGGCATTCCCAGCCCTATCCCCATCGCTCCACCCCAAGCTCGCTGATTGGATAGTGGCGGCAAGCGAAGCAGACTTAAAAAAATATATAAACTTGGTGTTGATAGACCACAACAATGTTGGGAGTCCGGTTAGAATTGTGTCAAACCCTGTTCCCAGTATAGCAGAGTTTATTCAGGTAGACACAGAGGGCTGGCAGTGGTCGGTAATATCTGGGTTGTCTATGGTTCGATAGAGTCTGTCGTATAAAGGACTCTCTTATGTACACTCTTTCAGGCGTAACTGTGAACATGTCCGTCATATAAGACAGCCAGCACGGGGGTCACAACAACCTGATATCACCCAGAGGTGGCTGAGATGAGCGCCAGCCTCCCCGCGACCCTAATTAGATTTCAGCGGTTCAGAAAATGAATGAATGAATGAATACACTGAACCCCTGAATGTTTTTTAATGTGGTTATTATGAGTAGGATTAATAGTGGTCATCATTTGATAACTTTCCTCGCCAATTAAACTGTATAAAACTGTTAAATTCATTTAATAAAACGACTGTAGTGTATTTATTTAGGCCTGTCACTTATAAACTCAATCTCTCTCTCTCGCTCTCTCTCTCTCTCTCTCTCTCTCTCTCTCTCTCTCGCTCCCTCTTCTCGCACGTGGACACTGACAATAACCAATCAGAACCGGGCGCCTGTGGAGAGGGGCGGGCACATTGCCGGAGACGAAGAGTGTGCGACTTCAGCACCAGAGCAGCGGACAGCGACACCAGAAAGCATTGCGAAGCGTTGCTTCAGATGAGCCATTCATCAGTCTACACGCATGCAAGCTGCCCTAACATGCAGTATCATTGTATTATTAGTGAGACAGCGCCCAGAAGGAAAAGAGAGAGAGCGAGAGAGAGAGAGAGAGAGGGAGAGAGAGCTCTCATTGCTCTCCGACTGACGTCACTATGCGCCATTTCTATCAAGTGATGGGGGCAGGTTTCTTTAAACCTGCCTCCTTGATTTATTTAATCGCCTTGTCACCTGTATCTTCCACCATTCCAGTACCCTCCCTCTGAAGATAGAAAGGCAATTAAGAATGAACAGCAGGAATGAAGAATAAATTTACAGACTATAAAACAATATAACAATAATGAAACTGCATACACTACAGCAGTCCATTCTATATTTTATTATTTAATTGCATTATAAATGTATACAAAAATTGTGGTTAATAAAAAAAAATAAAACAAATAAATATGGAGAGAAATAAATTCATACAGTATTACCTAAAAACTATGCACAGTCCAACAATACAATTTACCAACACCAGAGGGAGCTCAAGCAAAGTTAAACAAATATTACAGTAATTAAACGTCCAACAGATTGTGCAAAAATGTCGAAGCTGCAGCACATATCCCAGGATTTGGTATCCTTTCTAATCGTGCAAGTAGACAAAATATTAAAATATCTCTTTTAAAATGACTAAGGGTTTCATTTTTCAGCCCAACACTTGTAATTGCAGTGCTAGGTTGAGCACAAGGGTAAAAAACAGGACAACTGCTAAGGACCTGTGGTTCTTTAAGTTCCTAATATGGACTAGAAACAAATAGAGAAAAAAATTATAATAGTACCAGATCTCTCTCATAGGGATCTGTATTATCTATTAGTAGTATCTATTTCTTTGAGTGTTCCCTGGGGCTGTGCTGTATCGATACATTTACACTATGCAATACACAAAATATACACAATACTGTATCCTGATGTCACCCAGTGCAATAAAAAAAAGAAAGAAAAAAAAAAACAGATGTATGATATACATGGTCTTCCTTACTCTAGAATATTTGTCCGTTCATTTACAATTCATTTACTAAACCTGATGAATCCTACTAAAGGCTGCTATCTCAGCTGACTGGAAAAATAATTCCTCAAAAAATTTGCAAATACAGTACAGTACGTCGTAAGAACATCACACGCACACACGTGCAATCAGTCACACTTGCACTCACACCTAGGGACGATTGGGATCAACAGAAGAGCCTAATATGCATGCCTTTGTACTGGATAGAACTCGGAGTACCCAGCAGAAAGACACACCCACACCCACACACACACACACACACACACACACACACACACACACTGGAGAAACATGGAAATTCCACTCTGAAACAACCTCACGGAGCCTGGGACTCGAACCCAAGTCCTTGCTGTGGGGCAGATATGCTAACCACCACCACTGCTGACTTCTAGGTGCATGGCACTGAAAAGATCTGAAAACATCTTAGTCTGTAAAGGAAGCATTTTCTCTTCACAGACAGCTTCAGGATTATCCTGGAGAGAGAGAGAGAGAGAGAGAGAGAGAGAGAGAGAGAGAGAAATGTTTCTGTCTACACACAAGTGCACAGTTAACTGGTAATGCTGGGAGCAGCCATGTTTATTTGATGCCACTTAAGTTTTCCTCTGAAGGATCATCAGATGAGGGGTGTTTTCTTTGTTTTTCTTTCCCATGAAGGTGAAAAATTACAAGTTAAGAACTTTAGCAGTATTTCCATTTTAACTGCCATTCACAGTCTGCTGCATGAGTCTTATATAAAAGAAAGAGAGAGAGAGAGAGAGAGAGAGAAAGAGAGTACTTTATTGATCCCTGAGGGAAACTTTGTTGTTGCAGGAGACTAATAAGCCAATAAACACCAAAGTACAAGAAAACAGACAATGCACAGAGAACACACACAGCTATAACCAGGATGCGGTGATGCTGTATGATACACATTGACAGAGTAAAAATTGTAGTGTAGCACAGCTAACACTGGATGGATGGATTGTACAATCTGACAGCTGAGGGTATGAAAAACCTGGGAAAGTATTCCTTGCTAAATGTGGCAGGATGAGACTG
>CM045740.1:11488224-11523224 GCA_024760905.1 Plotosus lineatus
CAGCCTTTATATATTCTGCCATTCAGTAGAATAAATCTTAGCATTGGTGATTTAAGTTGCAAGCAAAAGTAGCACACAGATCAAGTGTAATCATTTTATGCTCTAAAAAATAATGCTACTATACAAAAATAGTGAATATATAGACAGTGAGACAATACTGCAAGTGTTTCCTCTTACTAATGGTCTGTGTCTAACACAAAGTAATTGATCTTGGTCATAATCTCAGAAATTTAGAACACTAAACATGTTCCTGCGGCCAGAGTCTGTGCTTGAAATTTCACTGTCTCCATTTTCATAAGTTCGTTACATGGTCATGTAAAAAAAAAGCAACAACTGTAAAAATGGCCGTGGCTTCCTCAGTTACTACAGTTAAGAGCATCATATTTCGAGGTTTATTTTAATAATAAGGGGGACGCAGCTGTTGGTAAATTGCCCCCCCCCCCCCCCCACACACACACACACACACACATGCCCTGGGGAGATTACACTCAGACTCACAACAATCAAATTCATCAACGTACCCACATCGTAGAAACCAACACACTTCAAACCAACATGGATATTCCAAGAAAAAGTATAATTTAAAAAAATACTAAAACAAAATATAGTTTTCAAATGATACTGTACATTATTAAAAGACAAAAAGAAAAAAAATCTGAGACAGTGGTGGCCTAGTGGTAAAGGGCACTGGATTGCTGATCTGGGGATTCAAGTCCCACTCTCTCCAAGGTTGTCACAGTCCCTCCAGTACAACTGACTGGGTTATCAAAGGCCGGCCATTTTCTCTCACTGTCTATGGTGGGAGGTTCATGTAACAGAACCATTGCTGACTTTCATCAAGAGTAGCGGCATAGCCGTCAGCATGTTTCTGCCCTGTGATGGCCTGGCGAGCTGTCCAGGGTGTACTCTTTCCTCGCCCGGAGTTGACTGGGATGGGCGCCGGCCTCCCCGCAACCCTAATTAGAATTAAGCAGTTCAGAAAATGAATGAATGAATGAATAGCCATGTCAAAGTCTTTATTTTAATCAAATAGAAATGAGGTGTTAGGAGTTAATGTGAGGAAATCCATTGGGCTCTCTACACCCAAGCGGAGTGGCTCATCAGGCCGGTGCTTATCCCCAGTTTTCATAGCGTGAAGCGACTAGGAGTTCAACTCCTCCTGGATGGGCCGCTAGTCCACCGCAGGTTACCCTCCCAGTATACTTTTACTGGTACCCATTTATACTGCTGGGTGAACAGAGGCACACTTGTGGTTAAAGACCTTGCCCAGGGGTCTTAGCACAGTGGGGGTCTAACTGGGATTTGAACACACACAACCTCCCGATCATGAGCCCAGAACCCTAACCACTACGCCACTGGCCCCATTTTAATTAGGGTTAAGCAGTTACAGAAAATGATGATGACGATGAACAACAACAACAACAAAAAAAAATCACCAACATGTATTATTAGTTATGTGAGAATTTAATTGCCCCTTTAGTCTCATCAAATTCAATAGTAAAGGGTTAAATTAGACTCACTCAAGATTGGTTGCTGCCAGTCCTGTTACGTCAAGGCATCAGTTACAACAGCCTTCCCACCAATCAAAATTTATCCAAAGGGTCTCAATAAACATGAGTCCTGATTTGCTCTATTGAAAGACGTTCAGGATGACCGGAGATGAATGTTCTTATATGAATTAGGAAGAGTAACAAATCTCTAAAACTTAAGGATTTTTAGTGAACCAAAGTAAGAGCCATCATCTCCAAATGAAGAAATCATGGTACAATAGTTGTAAAAATATATTTACATTTACAGCATTTAGCAGAAATTCTTCTCCAGAGTGACTTACAGAAGCTCTTTAAAGAAACTATTAGTGAGTATATATTCTTTCCTGGTTTGTTCGAACACAAAGTACCATCAGTTGAACCCAGGTGGTAGGTGTTGGGTGTATCGTCCTTTTTTTTGTGGTGTGTGTGTGTGTTTGTATCCAAGTACTGCTGAAAAAGGTAAGTTTTCAGTCGTTGTTTGAAGATAACCAGTGACTCAGCTGTCCAGAGGAAGTTCATTTCACCACCTTGGAGCGAGAATGGAGAAGAGTTTAGATGCATTTTTCTCTTGTTTCTTGGTAGAGGGAGAGATCAGTCTAGATAGCAGTGCTAGAGGAACTGAGAGAACATGGTGCAGCGAGATGGTGTGATAAGTGCTTTGTGGTAGGAAGGTGCAATCTGTCCAGGAGGGGTCTGGATGGACAACTCTACTGCAGGAGCTTACAAAAACCTCGGAGAAGTCAAAGAAAAACCCAGAACATGTAAGTAGCCACAGATCTTTCTCAGCGTGTTAATCCCACGATTTGAAAGACACTCAGCAAACAAATGGTACAGTGGTACCTCAATTTACAAAATTAATCTGGAAGTGGTTTCGTAACCTGGATTTTTCGTAAGTTGAACCGCATTTTACATGTAAAATATATGATTCGTTCCAAGGCCCCTAAAACTACCCCCTAACCCCTTTAAAAATGATAAAAGCGTACCTTTTAAGGCCTCCTTCTGCTCAATATCATACCGATGGTAGACAGGTTTGGCCATATACCTTTGTGATATCACTCAACGGCGCGTCACGAGCCCACTTCTTTTCACTTGCACCAAGTGTGTGTGTGTGTGCGCGTGTGTTGACCATGTCTTCTGAGCAGAGTTATAATCTTACAAATGTTTATGCAAGGTTAAAAGCCTGAGTCAAAAAATAAAGTTGCAATGAGCACACTCGAAAAACTCATGATACAACATGGGAGAGAGCTGAGTCGTCCCTCCTAGCCAATGGGAGGCCAGCGGAGTGGGATGTTGGGAGATAGCCAATGGGAGGCCAGTGGGGCGGGATGTTGGGAGATAGCCAATGGGAGGCCAGTGGGTCGGGATGTTGGGAGATAGCCAATGGGAGGCCAGTGGGGCGGGATGTTGGGAGATAGCCAATGGGAGGCCAGTGGGGCAGGATGTTGGGAGATAATCAGTGGGAGAGCAACTCGTGCATTGTTTGAATTTTTGAGATGGTGCTTTCGTAACGTGAACTTGTTTTGTATCCAGAGACAAAAAAATTTAGGAAAATGTTTTTTATAACCTGGATTTTTCGTTTGTTGGGGCTTTTGTAAGTTGAGGTTCCACTGTATTTGTGGGAGAGTGTAACAATGAAAACCACAGGAACATAAATAATGATCTGAAATCTGGCAAAAACATCTAAATCGGAGTCTTATTGAAATGTTGTGGCAGGATGAAAACCCTCAAGGAAAATTTGTAAAAAAAAAAAAAAAAAAGTTTGTGTAGGAATTTCTCCACAGTGCTGCCAAAGACCAATTTCCTGCAGCTGGAGGCGTTTGATTACAGTTGTTGGTGCTGAGGGTGGCACAACCAAGCACCGAGTTGAGAGCATAATTACTTTTTCACATGGATGATGTGTGTGTTGGTGAGTTTTGTCTTTCAATAAACCACAATATCTTTTTTTAAACTGTATTTTGTTTACTCATGTTTTCTGTGCTATAATAAATTTGTTCAGAGATCAGGAACAACCGTGTTTCGGGGTGGGGGTGGGGGGTACGAAAGAAAGCAAATACTTTGGAATAACACTAAATTAACCAACAACAACAATTGCTTTTTGCATGAGCATAAATATGCCACTGTATTATAAGGTAGGACAGAAAGTTTATTAATTACCACAAAAAGGAAATTTATATATCACAACAAGGAAAAAGTGTCCGAGTGTTAATCAACAGACATGAACTACTGTATGTCCAGTAAAAAAATGGACATTAACGGAGTTGTATTACAATTTTTACTTAAACTGACTTGCCCAAAATTTGGGTAAACATGCAATGACTGCCAAAAATACTAGTCTATGTTAGTTAAAAAGCCCAAAAAACCCCCACCGTCCATGTAAGCCTGATATGGAGTGGGCTTTTTAATAGCTTGCTGCAAGTACTTTTCATGATCTAATTGGGTTAAACCGTTTTTAAAGATTAAAAAAAACTATTGTAAATGCTTATTAAATTTGTTGTACAAGCCTAATTCACCTTGACGATCTTTTACAAACCAAGCTTTCATCTATATGAATGATCTTTGACAGCCATATTGATGTTACTTGGGCCATTTTCTTCAAACAATCACAACACCACCCCTTCAACTGATGTTAATTTCACCAGACTTCGGCCAGTTTGCAAATCACAGCCATGGTTAAGTATTGCCACACTTAGAAGTCAGAGATAAATTTAAAAGGCTGCAAGCTGTTCCTTGATGGTTTCTTTAATTTTTTCACCCATCATCATTAGAGACGTCTATTTCATAACTCGATGCCGACTGAAGTAGCTGCTCTTAGAGAAACTGTCAGCAACTCTTCACTCTGCCTTTCAAGAAAACATTGAAGCATTGCCAGCGTTTCAGCAATTAAATCTGCAACTTTCACTTAATGAACATTTTTAATTAATTATTCAGTATTTTAAACTCCGAGCAATAAAAACCACCAACGAGGCTCTACAAATATTACAAAAACAACCACTGCTGCTTATTCACAAAACATGAAACACCACATTAACAGCTGTTCGTATACATGCTGATCCA
This sequence comes from Plotosus lineatus, assembly GCA_024760905.1. Taxonomy (NCBI): domain Eukaryota; kingdom Metazoa; phylum Chordata; class Actinopteri; order Siluriformes; family Plotosidae; genus Plotosus; species Plotosus lineatus. Next base: position 11,492,808 of record CM045740.1, read on the forward strand.
TACCGACTTCTATTTCTCATACTTTTATCCAACTGAGCAGCTGAAGGTTTGGGACCTTCCTCAATGAGCCGTCAGTGCCAGATTGGAGGTATTGAGGCTTGAACCCCTGACCTTTAGATCAATAACCCAGAGCTTTAACCAGTGAGCCACCGCTGTCCGCAACACCGCAGACGTAGAAGGCAGAACTACATAAAATGCCTGCGATGCCGGTACGTTGAGTAGGCCGAGATTGTACCCTTCAAGACAGTCAAGCAGCACACAAGAAATTATCTGCCAAACACAAACACAATAGAATCTGCTAGTTACTCTCAACAACCCCAACATAAGACGAGCAGTCTCGAAAACTCAACCACAAAACTCACATTTAGAATCGTAAATCCAACTCAATTAGGGGGCAGTGGTGGTCTAGTGGTATAAGGCGCTGGATTGCTGATCCAAAGGTTGGGGATTCGAGTCCCACTGTCCACAAGGTTGTCACTGTCCCCCCCGACCCCCCAGTGCAGCTAACTGGGTTATCAAAGGCCGGCCATGTCTCTCACTGTCTATGGTGTGAGGCATGTAAAAGAACCATCGCTGACTTTCGACAAGAGTAGCTGCCAAGCCGTCAGTGTGTTTCCACCCTGCGATGACCTGGCTAGCTGTCTAGGGTGTACTCTGCCCTCGCCCTGAGTTGACTGGGATGGGTACCAGCCTCCCCGTGACCCTAATTCGGATGAAGCGGTTACAGAAAATGAACTGAACTGAACCCAACTCAATTGTCTAATAAAGAACTCAAAACTCACTGGACTAACAATTAACTAAACATATAAGATCATAAATGTAGGGAAAAATAAATCAATAACTAAATTCTATTAAAAATACGGACAAGCCCCATTATGTTATAACCCTATCTTCGAAGAGAATAAACACAATGAGAATGTTATTGATCCTTATTAAACAATAACAATCAAAAATATAGAGAGAGTAACCTGCAGTTCGTGCTTCCAGATAAACAGCAGTAGGTTGGGGGGGATGAAATGCTGTCAGGGCTGAAATAGATTTTGACACCTGCAGGTAATCAAAGGTGATTGCAGGCAAGTACTAACCCTCCCAACCCTCTCACCATTTAAAAAAAAAACAACAAAAAAAACAACAACACCCCCCCCCTGTTCCCTTTGGAAGTATTTATGCAGGTATCTTCTTTTCCTTCCAGCTGTTCCCTTTCAGGGGTCACCACAGCGAATCATCCACCTCCATCTTGATGGAAGTCATATTAATGATTTGCTTGTCATAGGTTTTGACATCGGATGCCCTTCCTGACACAACCCTTTTAGCAAGGGGCAGAAACACGCTGACGGCTATGCGGCTACTCTTTACGAAAGTCAGCAATGGTTCTTTTACATGAACCTCTCACCATAGACAGTGAGAGACATGCCAGGCCTTTGATAACCCAGTTAGCTGCACTGTGGGGACAGTGACAACCTTGTGGAGAGTGGGACTCGAACCCCCAACCTTAAGGATCAACAACCCAGCACCCTTTACCACCAGGCCAGCACTGCCCTGATATATATATTTATGCAGGTATATATGTATAAATGTGTTGTAGGAACCAAATCTTACTTTATTTATATTCACAAAATACTAATTTGCCACAAAATTAATTTGGATAGTAAAAATATCTTTGCAAGTTTTTTTCTCCTTTTGCATTCAAAATTATTTATTGCGCTGATAAGAAATAATTTGTCATTGAAAATAAATAAAAAATGAACCCCCCCCCCCCACACACACACACACACATATATATTTAAAGGAAAACATATAATGATTAGCAAGCAATGCCATTTCCAGAAAAAGTGAGGTATTTTTTCTATTAAAAATATATATATTTAAAATGTTTACAGTTACAATTTGATTAAAAAAAAAACATACTAAAAAGTTGGGATGGAGGTATGTTCAGGATTATGTTACATTTACATGATTTTACATAACTGTTGCAGTTCATCATCATCATCATCATCATCATCATCATCATCTTTTGCTTAGTCCAGGGTCGGGTTGCGGGGGCAGCAACCTTAGCAAAGAGGTCCAGACATCCCTCTCCCGAGCTACTTCCTCCAACTCTCCCGGGGGACACCGAGGCGGTCCCAGTCAAGCCGAGAGACATAGTCCCTCCAGCGTGTTCTAGGTCGACCCCGGGCTCTCTTCCCGGTTGGACATGCCCGAAACACCACACCAGGGAGGCGTCCGGGGGGCATTCTGAAGGTGTGGTGAAGGTCCAGACAAAGTGCGATTCAAAACAAACACCTAAGACACGAGACAACACAGGAATCAGTCTCCCTTGCCCGGACGCGGGTCACCGGGGTTCCCTCCTGGAGCCAGGCCCAGGGGAGGGGCTCGAAGGCGAGCGCCTGGTGGTCGGGCTTATGCCCATGGAGCCTGGCCGGGCCCAGCCCGAAAAGGAGACATGGGTCCGCCCTCCCATGGACCCACCACCCGTGGGAGGAGTTTTAGGGGTCGGGTGCAGTGTGAGTTGGGTGGCAGCCAAAGGCATGGGTTCTGTTGCAGTTTGCAAGTGGAATTGGTTTGCTATTCTTGCTGGATAAAAGCAATAAGCTGCTTAGTGGCGCTGATTTTCCTCTTTATGACTTTCCAAACATTGTCAGTATTACAAAGGCATGATCTTGAGGCTCATACAGAATAATGTTACTGTCATGCTGAACTAAGTTTGGGCTTTCACATACATGCAGCTCACCCATGCCATGGGCATTGATGCGGATTAAAATATAGCGGTTATAATACATCAATTATATGCCATCATGCCTGAAGAATTTTTTTGTATCGACGAACAATTCACAGAAAATGAATGAACAATTTATTTTACAATTTGTGCCACAAAGAGATGAGCCATGACACATTCTTGCTTGTTAAGACTGAGCCTTTGATAGACGGAATATTCCAATCTTATTTTAACTCTATCCCAGTGTTTGTGGAATATGTTGCAGGAACCAAATCTTCCTTTATTTATATTTACAAACTACTAATTTGCCACAAAATTAATTTGGTTAGTAAAAATATCTTTTGCAAGTTTTGTCTCCTTTTCCATTCAAAATTATTTATTGCGCTGATTAAAAAATTGTGGTGGTAAGATAGGATTACTGATCCCAAGAGCAGAGCGTCAAGACCCACTATCAGCGGGTTGTCTCTGCTGTCCCCACAGTGCAACTAAAGGGATTATCGAATGCCAGCCATGTCTCTCACTGTCTGTCATGAGCGGTTTATGTAAAAGAACCATTGCTGACTGTGTGTTGCCCTGTGATGGCCTGGTGTGTTGTCCAGGGTGTGCTCTGCCCTTGCCCAGAGTTGGCTGAGTTGGGCACCAGCCTCACCGCAACCCTAATTAAGATTAAGCCGTACAGAAAATGAATGAATGACCCTATGCTACTAATATAAGACTTCAGCAAGGGCGGCACGGTGGCGTAGTGGTTCGCACGTCTGCCTCACGGCGAGAAGGCCTGGGTTCGATTCCAGGCCTGGGTGTTTCTGAGTGCAGTTTGCATGTTCTCCCTGTGCTTGTGTGGGTTTCCTCCCACAGTCCAAAAACATGCACAGTTGGTTAATTGGCGGTTCCAAATTGCCCGTAGATGTGAGTGAGTCTGTATGAGGCCTGGCCGAACCATACAGTAGATCACAGCCATGACAATCCCTGTATGAGGATCATTCAAGCTTCAGGGATTGACGTCCATTCCTTGTGATTGGATGTAGACAATAGAGAAAGAGAGAAAAGTTCAGCAGAGGTCAAAAAAGCATGTTTTTTTTATGTTGTTGTTAGGGGGAGGGGGTAGGCGAACATATCTCATTCATTAATGTTGGAATCTAATTAAAATATATTAGATAACGAGGGACCATATAGCCATGTTTTTGTATTTAGATCAGTTTTAACTTTTTAAATTGCATTTTAGGACAGTGGTGGCCTGGTGGTAAAGGTGCTGGATCATTGATCCCAAGGTTGGGGGTTCAAGCCCAACTCTCAACAGGTTGTCATTGTCCCCCCCCCAGTGCAGCTAACTGGGTTATCAAAGGCTGGTCATGTCTCTCACTGTCTATGCTGAGAGGTTCATGTAAAAGAACCATTGCTGACCTTCAACAAGAGTTGGCCTTCATAGCCATCAGCATGTTTCTGCCCTGCGATGGCCTGGCGAGCTGTCCAGGGTGTACTCTGCACTTGTGCAGAGTTGACTGAGATGGGCGCCAGCCTCCCTGTGACCCTAATTAGGATTAAATGGTACAGGTATACCTCGGCTTAAGTCGTTTCGAGTTAAGTCGTTCTCAATTATACGTCGGTTTTCAAAAAAGTACAGAAAAATAAAAAAATAAAGTTTAATAAAATAGATCTTATTTGTCATGGTCTGTGCTGGCTGGAAACGTTAACTCTCTCTTCATTCATTGCAAGCGCTGGCGAGGGGCGTGGCTGCGACCTGCAGGCGAAGTCCAGAGAGCGCACCTGTTTCCATTCAGCAATCAGCAGGCTATAAATAGGAGCGGCGCGCTTCCGTCCGACGTCAGAAGATTGTCCTTCCCAGTGATTCCGTTTCCCTGCTATCTCTCTGACTCGTGGTATCCTGCTTCGTGCTCGACTAGTTTCCATCGATTAATTATTTCCAGTGATTTAAATGTTCCAAAGTGCAAAATAAAATCGTTGAATCTTCTTACATGGTCTCCTGCATTTTTGGGTCCGACACATATGCTCCAGGCATAAAAATTAAAAATTGCATTCATGAATAAAGTACAGAACTAGGAATGGTTATTTTCTGTTTAGTCTAGACAAAGAAATTTGACGTAGCCTAGCCTAGGCTAGCATAGAGACAAGCTAATTTGATTTAAGTCGTTTTTCAACTTAAGTCGTCTTTCGTGGAACCAATTAACGACGTTGGGTGAGGTATACCTGTACAGAGAATGAATAATGATTAAAGTGCATTTAGGATGCCGAAGTTTGGCGTACAGGCCCCAAAACATGGCAGCCTGTAGTGATACACATACGAGGTGTCAGAAGTCAGCTTGAGCCATTGGCATATTTTGTGATTATCAGTCACAGACTCAATTCAGTGCATGCGAAACATACAAAAAAAAAAATGGGTGGAACAGAATCTCTTGCCCAGGAAAGTGTCCCCATGTCCCAGTGACTGCCATGATCAATCTATTAATATAATACTTTGAACTGACTGCTGAATAAGTAACATTTTCTAAAATAATGACATCAAAGTGGTATATATATATTTCTACAGAAATAAGCTGATAGATTTCATTTGGTATTTTTGATTTATTATTCTTAAACGGTTTATTATTATTTTACTACATCTTCTGAGATGCTAATGATCTGTAAAAGTTAATTCAATCAATCTTTGTTTGTGTGTTAATGCACAGATAAGCAATCACACTGTGACTTGGCCTGAGGGACAGAATTAATCCCTGCGTCACTGTAGCGTGCTGTGTATCATGGGAACAACACTGTCCGTGTCACCAGGCTACCGTAAGGCAGCGCTGTGTGACGAGGCTGCTCAGAACAGCAGGAACACCAAGCGCTCATCAGTCATCGGTGTGTTGCCATGGAAACGCATTGTGGCTGTTTCAGCGAAACGGAAAGGGTCGAAGAAGCTTCCTGCAGGAGGAGGAAGTCAGGAGGAAAGCACTGAAAGGGTTAGTGTTAGCCTTGAAGGCAACCTCAACCTCAAGAAGTCTCGGTCCTATGCTAACCTGTCAGTGTTCGCACAAGACGGAGGGCTACATGTACCGAATTCCAAGACCACCAGTGACATTGCTGTAAGTGCTGCCCTAGAAGATCAGGAACAGGATGGGTCAGAAAGCTCCAGATCATCGAAGCGGATCTTGGTACAGGCATCAACCAGTGAGCTGTTGCACAGTCTGGGTGAATTCCTGTGTCGTCGTTGTTACAGACTTAAGCGTCTATCACCAGGGGATCCAGCACTGTGGTTACGTGGCGTGGACCGTGCTCTCTTGCTGCAAGGCTGGCAGGAGCAGGCCTTTATCTCACCGCCAAGTGTGGTCTTTCTCTACATGCTGTGCCGGGCGGTGGTCTCGGCTGAGGTGGGAAGTGAACGCGAGCTGCGCCTAGAACTCCTCACCTGCCTATATCTGAGCTATTCTTATATGGGTAGCGAAATCTCATACCCCCTCAAGCCGTTTCTGCTGCAGCAGGACAGGGAAACATTTTGGGATAGGTGTCTGCAGATCATCCACTGCACCAGTGCAAACATGCTAAAGCTAAATGCTGACCCACGCTACTTCACACAGGTCTTCGCTGACCTGAAGAGTGAGGGTCAGAGAGGGGAAGGAGAGAGAGTACCTCTTGATCGATAAACACCATGATGCGTGGACGTGTGTGTAGAAGCTGAAAACCTTAGATATTCCTGAAGCTGCCAGAGTTGTTTAATACCAGATTCATCTCTAGAGAACTTTTTCATAATACCTTCTTTCCCTGACACTTCTCAGTACACAGGAAACTTTACAGAAATATTTAGTGAAGTGTTATTATGGTTATTTTAAATAAAACTGTGTTTTAAAGGGAAGATATTATGCATTATGCTTTATCAAATTCTTTTGACCCGTACATATTGTTACAGTGTTAGACAACACCAGAGTAATGAGGTTAGTGCATGTTTAAGTTTTCCCCCTGGACTATTTGAAGTGGCCATTATAAAAGGTTTTTTTGCTGATTTTTTTTTTTTTTTTTTTTTGGGGGGGGGGGGCGCACGGCACTAATGCATCGCAGCGTGCTGGGCTTTCTGAGTTGCTGACCAACCCACGCACAGCAATATTTTTACTCATCCCAGTAACGGCCTCCCAGCACAATGAGTGTCTAGCTTTCAGGTGACCAATTAGAGCAAAGACGGCACAGAGAAAGCAAGGACCATAAATGAGAGGAGGAAGCCAAACAGGATATCCAGCGCGCATTCAAAATCAGCATTTAAATTTTACGTGAAGAAGCAGCTTCTTGAAGAACTTTGTGTGTGTGTGTGTGTGTGTGTGTGTGTGTGTGTGTGTGTGTGTGTGTGTGTGTGTGTGGTGGTGGTGGTGGGGGGGGGGGGGGTGTTGGATTAGGAATCGTGCTTTGGTGGTCCACTGGTTTCTAAAATGAAAAAAAAAAATAGACGTCTGAAAAGGGGTAGAATATCTGACCTTTAACTGTGCTTATTTAACATGTCACAATTAAAACACTTTCAAAGTCATGCTGTTAATGATTTATTTGTAGTATTGATTAGTTTGTGGTTATGGTCCTGACTGGACAAAAATAAACTGCTACAGTATTTTATTGCATAAATGATAGTTTTATATTTTTATACCATTCACGTCAACTGTGTCTATTTCATTGGATGATTTAATTGAACTGTCATTAAAGTGTCATTATTTTGCACAGCTGCCTGTGTTTGGTCCTAAATACGAATCACAATTGGAATCAAACCCTCATTTTTTAAACCACTTAATCCTCATAGTGTTGGGGGAGTTATATATGTAGCCTATCTCAGGCCTATACTGTGCAAAGGTGGGGTACATCCTGAACAGTTCACCAGACCATTGCAGGGCACCACACACACACACACACACACACACACACACACACACACACACACACACACACACACACACACACACACACACACACACACACACCTATAGGCAATTTGAGATGGCTGGTCAGCCTAATGTGTATGTCTTTCTGCTCAGAGGAATTTGAGTCACCCAGAGAAGATGTGTCTTGCTGTGTATAAAATTCACACAGAAAAGCCCGATCCTGGGAATCTAACCCACTATCTCATACTCATTAAAACAAATTAGTGCTAGTCATTATAGGGCACTCACATAATCACAATATCTATTACAAACCTAATTCCAAAAAAGTTGGGACACAATACAAATTGTGAATAAAAACTGAATGCAACGTGGAAGTTGCCAAATTTCAATATTTTATTCCGAATAGAACATAGATGACAGGGTCAAAAGTTTAAACTGAGAAAATGTATCATTTTAAGGGAAAAATATGTTGCTTTTAAATTTCATGGTGTCAACAAATCTCAAAAAAGTTGTGAGAGGCAGCAATAAGAGGCTGGAAAAGTCAATTGCACTTCTAACGAACAGCTGAAAGACCAATTACCACTAATGAGGTCCATTGGCAACATGATTGAGTATAAAAAGAGCTTCTCAGAGTGGCAGTGTCTCTCAAGAAGCGAAGATGGGTAGAGGATCACCACTTCCCTCAATGTTGCCAGAAAGATAGTGACTGGAGTAATATCAGAAAGGTGTTTCCCAGTGAAAAATTTCAGATTTTGAAGTTATCATCATCTACAGTGCATAACATCATTCAAAGATTCGGAGAATCCGAAACAATCTCTGTGCGTAAGGGTCAAGGCTGAAAAACCATATTGGATGCCCGTGATCTTCTGGCCCTTAAACGGCACTGCACCACAAACAGTGGTAGGCCTCCGTCAGTCCCGAAGGACTACGGCTGCGCTCTGGCTGGTACCCCAGCTGGTGATACCCCCCCAGTGCACAGAGCCTGGGTAGGGAGTAATGAGGGACAGGCTGTTACCAAAGCAGCAAGTCCCCCCCTGTCTCGGCACCACCGGAAGGATCCAATGCCAATACAACTGGGTTCCGGTGCCGCTGCAGAAGAGAATCTACGGTCAATTTAGAACAGCCAATTAACCTACAGTGCACGTCTTTGGACTGCGGGAGGAAACCAGAGCACCCGGAGGAAACCCACACAAGCACGGGGAGAACATACAAACTCCACACAGAAACACCCAGGCTGGGAATCGAACCCAGGCCTTCTTGCTGTGAGGCGGACGTGCTAACCACTACGCCACCGTGCCGCCCACCACAAACAGTAATGCTACTGTAAGGGAAATCACAGAATGGGCTCAGCAATACTTCCAGAAAGCATTGTCGGTGAACACAATCCACCGTGCCATCCATCATCGCCAACTGAAACTCTACAGTACAAAGAAGAAGCCATTTCTAAACATGACCCAGAAGTGCAGGTGTTTTCTCTGGGCCAGGGGTCATTTAAAATGGAGTGTGGCAAAGCGGAAAACTGTTCTGTGGTCAGACGAATCACGATTTGAAGTTCTTTACATAATCACACCATGTCATCCGGAGTAAAGAAGACAAGGACAACCCAAGTTGTTATCAGTGCTCAGTTCAGAAGCCTGCACCTGTGATGGTATGGGGTTGCATGAGTGCGTGTGGCATGGGCAGCTTGCACATCTGGAAAGGCACCGTCAATGCAGAAAGGTACATTCAGGTTCTAGTCAACATATACTCTGATTCAGACGTCGTCTCTTTCAGAAGAGACCTTGTATTTTTCAACATGATAATGCCAGACCACACACAGTATTAATTACCATATCATGGCTGCGTAGGAAAAGGATCCGGGTATTGAAATGGCCGGCCTGCAGTCCAGATCTTTCACCTACAGAGAACATTTGGTGCATCATAAAGAGGAAGGTGCAACAAAGAAGGCCCGAGACAATTGAACAGTTTGAGGGTCTGTATTAGACAAGAATGGGACAGTGTTCCTATTCCTAAACTTGAGAAACTTGGCTTCTCGGTCCCCAGACGTTTGCAGACTGGTGTAAGAAGAGGTGATGCCTCACAGTGCTGAAAATGGCCTTGTCCCAACTTTTTTGAGATTTGTTGACACCATTAAATTTAAAATCAACATATTTTTCCCTTAAAATGATAAATTTTCTCAGTTTAAACTTTTGACCGAAATCTCTGTTCTACTCAGCATAAAATATGGAAATTTGGCACTTTCACGTCATTGCATTCAGTTTTTTTTCACAATTCGTGTCTTCTTCTTCTTCTTCTTCTTTTCCTTTCGGCTTTTCCCTTCAGGGGTCTCCACAGCGAATCATCTGCCTCCATCTCACCCTATCCTTTGCATCTTCTTCTCTTACACCAACGACCTTCATGTCCTCCTTTACCACATCCATGAATCGTCTCTTTGGTCTTCCTCTAGGCCTTTTGCCTGGTAGTTCCAGCCTCAGCATCCTATTACCAATATACTCACTATCCCTCCTCTGTACATGTCCAAACCATCTCAATCTAGCCTCTCTGACTTTGTCTCCAAAACGTCTTACATGTGCTGTCCCTCTGACGTGCTCATTCCTAATCCTATCCATCCTCGTTACTCCCAAAGAGAACCTCAACATTTTCATCTCTGCTACCTCCAACTCTGCCTCCTGTCTTTTCCCCAGGGCCACTGTTTCTAGCCCATACAACATCGTTGGCCTCAACACCGTCTTGTACACTTTTCCTTTCATTTTTGCCGATACCCTCCTATCACACATCACACCGGACACTTTTCTCCAACCATTCCAACCTGCCTGCACACGCTTTTTCACCTCTTTTCCACACTCTCCATTGCTCTGGATTGTTGAGCCTAAGTACTTAAAATCCTCCACCTTTCTTATCTCTGCTCCCTGTAATCTCACCGTTCCTCTTTGGTCCTTGGCATTCATGCACATGTATTCTGTCTTACTGAGGCTAATCTTCATTCCCCTCCTTTCCAGGGCATACCTCCACCTCTCTAGATTTTCCTGCACTTGTTCTCTGCTCTCACTACAGATTACAATGTCATCTGCAAACATCATAGTCCATGAGGAATCTTGTCTAACCTCATCTGTCAGCCTGTCCATCACCATAGCGAACAAGAAGGGGCTGAGAGCTGACCCTTGATGCAGTCCCACCTCCACCTTGAACTCTTCTGTCACACCGACAGCACACCTCACCACTGTCTTACATCTCTCATACATGTCTTGCACCACTCTAACATACTTCTCTGCCACGCCAGACTTCCTCATGCAATACCACAGTTCTTCTCTCGGCACCCTGTCATATGCTTTCTCCAGATCCACAAAGGCACAATGCAGCTCCGTCTGACCTTCTCTGTACTTCTCCATTAACATCCTCAAGGCAAACACTGCATCTGTGGTGCTCTTTCTGGGCATGAAACCAAACTGTTGTTCACAAATGCTGACCTCTGCCCTTAGTCTAGCTTCCACTATTCTTTCCCATAACTTCATCGTATGGCTCATCAACTTTATCCCTCTGTAGTTGCCACAACTCTGCACGTCTCCCTTGTTCTTAAAAATGGGCACCAGCACACTTCTCCTCCATTCCTCTGGCATCCTCTCACTCTCTAAGACCTTGTTAAATGTTCTTGTCAGAAAATCTACTGCTACCTCTCCTAGACACTTCCATACCTCCACCGGTATGTCATCAGGACCAACTGCCTTTCCATTCTTCATCCTCTTCAATGCCCTCCTCACTTCACCCTTACTAATCTTTGCTACTTCCTGGTCCTCAACAGTCACCTCTTCTACTCTTTTTCTCTCTCATTTTCCTCATTCATCAGCTCTTCAAAGTACTCTTTCCATCTTCCCAGCACACTTCTGTCATCAGTCAATACATTTCCCTCTCTGTCCTTTATCAATCTAACTTGCTGCACGTCCTTCCCATCTCTATTTCTCTGCTGTGCCAACCTGTATAAATCATTTTCTCCCTCCTTACTTTCCAACCGAGCATACAAGTCATCAAACGCTCTGTTTGGCCTTTGACACTGCTACCTTTGCCTTACGCTGTGTCTCCCTGTACTCCTGTTTACTCTCTTCGGTTTTGACAATGTCCCACTTCTTCTTAGCTAATCTCTTCCTTTGTACACACTCCTGCACTTCCTCATTCCACCACCAAGTCTCCTTATCTACTTTCCTTCCAGATGACACACCAAGTATTCTCCTACCTGTCTCCCTGATCACATTCGCTGTAGTTGTCCAGTCATCTGGAAGCACTTCCTGACCACCCAAAGCCTGTTTCAACTCCTCCTTGAAGACAACCCGGCGCTCTTCCTTTTCCATCTTCCACCACTTTGTCTTCTGCTCTGCCTTTGCCTTCTTCACCTTCCTCACCATCAGCATCATCCTGCACACCACCATCCTATGCTGTTTGGCAACACTCTCACCCGCTACTACTTTGCAGTCACTGACTTCCTTTAAATTACATCGCCTGCACAAGATGTAGTCTACCTGTGTGCTCCTACCTCCACTTTTATAAGTCACCCTATGCTCCTCTCTCTTCTGGAAGAAAGTATTCACCACAGCCATTTCCATCCTTTTTGCAAAATCTACCAACATCTGTCCTTCTGCGTTCCTGTCCTGGATACCAAACCTACCCATCACTTCCTCGTCCCCTCTGTTTCCTGCACCAACATGTCCATTGAAGTCTGCCCCAATGACCACTCTTTCACCTCTGGGGGTACTCTGCATCACTTCATCTAACTCCCTCCAGAATCTCTCCTTCTCTTCTCGTGTAGTGTCCCAATTTTTCTGGAATCCGGTTTGTACATGCATATTACTGCACACATAACAACAACAAATATGGAACAACACACAAATGTAATAATACATATACTGTACAGGCTCTCCAGTGCGTAAATGGTCTCTCAGGCCTTAATGGAAGATGTTCAATGGGACACCATTCGCCTGTGCATTTACCTACCTGGATAATATCTGATTTTAGCTTTCTTGTGATCCCAGGAATGCGAATGACGTGTTTGTCAGAGCCTGCAGGGCCTGTCAGAGGACAAACTGGGTGAACTTCATTCATTCATTAATTTTCTGAACTGCATAATCCTAATTAGGGTTTCGAGCAGGCTGGCACTCACAGCTGGCCAGGCCATCAGAGGGCAGATATACACTGACTCTGCTACTCTTCACAAAAGTCAGCAGTGGTTCTTTTACATTAACCTCTCACCACAGACAATGACAGACATGGCTGGCCTTTGATAACCCAGTTAGCTGGACAAAGGGATGAATCAGTGACAATCCGTTGATAGTGTGGCTTGACCCCTGCCCTTGGAATCAGTAACCCAGCACCCTACCTACCACTGGGCCACCACTGGCCTGGATGAATTTATTATTGTTTATTTATGGTGAATAAACATCAAACAAATGACAAAACCAAGAAGTGTGAGTTTCATTTCACTTTGGTCATATTCCTCGTACATCACTAAAGGCCGCAAAGTTAGAATCAACCCACCAAAGTCAGAGTAGTAGCTGAATGGCTTACATTCGCTTTTCATAAACATCTGCAGTGGATCCTGAGGTTCATAAGCATTTACTACAGGCTGATTTAGGATTACAGTCAGGTGGCCTCCCTCGTGCAGCTTATCTCCACAGATTTCCCTTTCAGTTGGACTCTGAAGGCTGACATCGCATACACTGAGTTAAAGAGACACTTCTCTCTCTCTATCTCTCTCTTTCTCTCTCACCTCTGCTGGGAGACTTTAAATTATGGAGATCTGATGAGGAGCAATTCATCAGACATTATGGGCACTGTTTTTAACGGATTTAAGTTTTGCATCACCTACCACCTGGTTAATAATACAAAAATCGCAAGACTCCTTCTGAGCGGTCAGGAAAGGTACAGTATCACAAATAATCACTTCAGAGTTGTGACGAGCAGAAAAGCATCTCATAAAACACAACAAAATAGACCTTAAAGCTCCTGGACATCAATTCCCATCAGTGGAGGAGAGGAAGAATAATATTATACTAAAAATCCCCCAGTGCAGCTAACTGGGTTATCAAAGGCCAGCCATGTCTCTCACTGTCTATCTACGGTGTGAGGCTGTAAAAGAACCATTGCTGACTTTCATCAAGAGTAGCTGTATAGCCTTCAGCGTGTTTCTGCCTTGTGATAGCCGGTGAACTGTCCAGGAGGGATTCCGCCCTCACTGAGAGACAGCGGATACATACAAGGGCCAGCATGTCAACACACCAGTCGCCAGTATTAAACTAAAAATAATCTGAAGGCTGAAAACATATAGCCAGGTCTTATTAATGTTCTGTAATATCCAGATAGTACAGTGTGTTTAGAACTTGGCATCAGCAACTACACCATAGATCCATCCTGCCTCATAACACAACAATTCGGGCTACTCGTGGAATGAACACTTTGACAGGACACAGAGTGCCCCGAAATGCCAGACACACACCTCTTGCTGACCATGTCCTTATTATTATTATTATTATTATTATTATTATTATTATTATTATGGATACAGTTTACCCATCAGTACATAATGGCCGATTCCAGCGTATCACACAGTACTGGCTTGACTGTACAGCACTCGTAGCAAGAAAAGGTCCTTGGTTTGAGTCTCAGGCTTGGTTGGTTTGGGCACTTCTGTGCGGAATCAGTCTGTTCTCCCTGTGCTTGCCTGGGTTTTCTCCGGGTATTTTGGTTTCCTCCTTCAATCTGAGGAAAAGCACATTGAGCGAATTGGTTATTTCAAATTGGGCCTAGATGTGAATGTCAGCGTGTATAGTTGCGAGCTGTGCTCTGGTGAATTGTTCATGGTGTAGGTTATATAAATGTAGTCTGAAGTTGGCTCGGATGGGCTTCAGCCTCCCTGTAGCCCGAAATAAGGAAAGGATGGTTCCAAAAGTGAACTTCCAGGCGTTCTGATCAATTATTTCAGCGGGCATTTACGCCTCTTAGCCATTAGGTGGCGCCATATACACAGTTTTGGTAGGTCATTATTACAGAAAAGTGATTCGAAAAACCCCAAGTGCAGCTAACTGGGTTATCAAAGGCGGGCCAATGTCTCTCACTGTCTATGGTGTGAGGTTCATGTAAAAGAACCATTGTTGACTTTCGACGACAGTATGCCGCATAGCGTGTTTCTGCCGTGCGATGATCTGGCGAGCCGGCTGGGATGGGCTCCAGCCTTCCTGCGACCCTAATTATGATTACGTGGTTACAGAAAACGAATGAATGATTTGAAAACACAGAATGCACAGTACAGAAGACATAAATATTGTGATCAATTTGCACAATGCTTTGCAACAGGCCGTTGTCCGAATAATAGTGCTGGACACTTTGAAACAAAGAGAAAGAAATGCAGCAACCTGCACCATGACACAGTCGGATTAAAAGTGCCTTGCCTTACCCTGAGACATAGCAGCTGCCTCTCAGCGAGCAGGTCTTGAGTCTTGGGTTTAAGTTCCAAAAGTGTTTCTGTGTGGAGTTTGCCTGTTCACCATGTGCCTGTGTAGGTTTCTTCCAGATATTCTGGTTTTCTCCAACAGTCCAGAGATGTGGATATTAGACGAATTTGACATTCTTGATTGCCCCTAAGCACACCACATATTTACCCAGAGTCTTCTAGGATGAGTTACTAAAAGAGGATAAAGCGATTTAACAAAATTAATTAAATGGATGTTTTTCTGCTTGTTCTGGGCATTGAACCAGCAACCGTGTCTCACCTTGAGGCCTTACCAAGCATACATCAAGTACTCAGTCAGTATATTTCAGTGGAAAATGTTTTAAGCGGCCCTGCAATGGCCCGGCGAGCTGTCCAGGGTGTATCCTCGGCTGAGATCACTCACACATTTAATAGGATTAAACGGCTAGAAAATGAATGAATGAAATAATTAATTAATTAATGTTTTGAGCATAAAGTGTTTTTTTAATTATGAATTTAAATATTTATAGATAATTTAACTACAAAACACAGTTTTAGTTGAGTTTATGTGAAGCTCTTACTGATACAACACATTCCCCCTATAATGGACTGTGTAATGATGTATGAACACACACACACACACACACACACACATACATACATGAACGCACAACCAGAGAAAATGACAGTGACATCATTACTTTAGGGACATGGCCTCGTCTAGAATCCATTAGAGATGTTAGCGAATGGATGCACTGTCTCTGGAACTGCTTACGCTTGTCTGTTTGAATTACATACACCAATATTTCACATTTTATTTTACTTTACTGTGTGTCTGTGCATGTAATTGTGTGTGTGTGTGTGTGTGTGTGTGTGTGATTTGTCACAGTCTCACTCCCAGTTGTCATCCATCCTCTCAGTGCAGCAAACAAACACACATGCAAACCCAGAAATGCAGCCAACAACCCTTACATGATGGCCATGAAAAACCCTGATTGGTTCTTGGTTGTTTGCCTCGTACGCAAATTGAGGATTGTGTCTGCATGATACTAACATTGGTGTATACTGTAATATAATACAGGGGGAATTTTTGTTAAAAATAAATAAATAAATAAATAAAATACATTTAATTTAATTAAATGCAGTTGGAGGGCAGTGGTGGTCTCGTGGTATAAGGCGCCGGATCGCTGATCCAAAGGTTGGGGGTTTGAGTCCCACTCTCCACAAGGTTGTCACTGTCCCCCCCCAGTGCAGCTAACTGGGTTATCAAAGGCCGGCCATGTCTCTCACTCTCATGAACTCCTATGCTCAACCATTTACCCCTGCTAAGGTTGCAAGGGAGGGCAGTGGTGGCCTGGTGGTAAAAGGTGCTGCATCGCTGATCCCAAGGTTCGGGGTTCAAGTCCCACTCTCCACAAGGTTGTCACTCACTGTCCCTCCTGTGCAGCTAACTGGGTTATCAAAGGCCGGCCATGTCGATCACTGTCGATGGTGTGAGGCATGTAAAGGAACCATTGCTGACTTTCAATAAGAGTAGCTGCAAAGCCGTCAGTGTGTTTCCGCCCTGCGATGGCCTGGCGAGCTGTCCAGGGTGTACTCTGCCCTCGCCCTGAGTTGGCTGGGATGGGCACCAGCCTCCCTGTGACCCTAATTAGGCTGAAGCGGTGACAGAAAATGATGATGAAATGCAGTTGGCCAGACAATTGGAAAAAAAAATCCGTTTCTTATCTTTAGTGCATCTTTTCAGAAGAGAACGTCATAACCACGAATCTGTAGCCAAAGGTATGAACTGAGACCTAACCAATACTTGTATATATAAATGTTGCACATCCCTTTCCATTGGCAATTCAGTAATAGTGGCGCTCCTAAATGAAGCTCCACTGGCATGGAAGATGACTGGGAAAGTTGTCCCCTGTCTGTGCCTCCACAGGAAACCTGATTAGGCTCTTGTGTAGCTAATGAGACTGAAGATTTTCACGTACACACACACACACACACACACACACACACATATGTACACCACAGTTCATTCTCATACAAAATAAATAACATGCAATCTAACACACGTAAGTAGATTTTGCTGAACAAAACACCAAAATGTTAACGGTAACACGGAACATGAACTCATTAAACAGATAATGAAACTTATAAGACAGGTGATACAAACAGGAAGATCAGCTAATGAAAGATGGTGAAAGGAAAACTCAAAGGCAGTGGTGGCCTGGTGGTATAGGGCACTAGATCACTGATCCAAAGGTTGGGGGATCGAGTCCCACTCACCACAGGTTGTCACTGTCCCCACGGTGCAGCTAACTGGGTTATCAAAGGCTGGCCACGTCTCTCACTGTCTATGGTGAGAGGTTCATGTAAAAGAACTACTGCTGACTTTCGACAAGAGTAGCTGCATAGCCGTCAGCGTGTTTCCGCCCTGCAACGCTCTGGCGAGCTGTCCAGGGTGTACTATGCCCTCGCCCGGAGTCTGCTGGGATGGGTGCTAGCCTCCCTGTGACCCTAATTAGGATTAAGTGGTTACAGAAAATGATGAACCTTTCCTGTATTTGCTCAAGAGCACCATCAGAGAAATCAAGGGAGATTTATGTTGATGTAGCATTTTGTGTGTATGTGTGTGTGTGTGTGTGTGTGTGTGTGTGTGTGTTTGTGTGTGTGTGAAGTTGACTTAAAGGAGATGTGCTACTCATATAACTCCAGCATCAGACACCTACCAGTAGAGATATCGATTGGGAGCTCTGCCTAAATCAAGATATTGTTTTCCCCGACAGTATTTCCATTCGATCAGAAGTTTCAAATTTTTGTCCTGGAGGACCTTCTTATCCTGCATGTTTTAGTATTGCTCCCAACACATCTAATTTAACTAACAAGATCATTCACAGCCCATGTTGTGCTGAAATGTGTTTGAGCAAACACCAAAATGTGCAGGACATGACCTTCCAGGACCAGGGTCTGTGAGAATGATCTGTTTTGGAATGTGGCTGATTAGATTGGTTGATTTAGCCACAAGAGTATTAGTGAGGTTGGGCAGTTGTTGGGAAATTATTCTTAGCTGTAAAAGTTTATGAAAAGCCCAGATAGAAAAATATCTGGTCGGATTGGTGGTGTAGTGTTTAACACATGGGTTTGAGTTCCAGTTTCTGTGTTTCTGTGTGGTGTCTGCATGTTCTCCCGATACTTGTGTGGGTGGAATGTGAAGGTGCCCACATAATTTTGATGACATGCTGTATTTGATTTCAAAAAAAATGTTTTTTCTCATAGCCTGCAATGTTTCCAATTAAAAAAACCCCAAAAAACTTATATTGGACCCGACCAAACTCATGGACTTTATGTTCACTAGTGTATGACCAAAAGTATGTGGACACCTGATCATTGCGCATGACATTTAAAACCATATGCATTACTATAATGATTTTTAGTCTTTACAACTTATGAAAGCCTCCATGGTTCTGTAAATCGAGTAAATGATCATTGGTGTAAGGAATTTTCCATTCAACATTAAGAGAAGGCCAGTGATGACTGAAAAGAAGACCAGGCTCATACAGACCGGATTCCAAAAAAGGTTGGCACACCATACAAATTGTGAATAAAAACTGAATACAATGATGTTGAAGTGTCAAATTTCAATATTTTATTACGAATACAACATAGGAGGACAGTAGTGGTCTAGTGATATAGAGCGCTGGATTGCTGATTCTATGGTTGGGGGTTCGAGTCCCCACAAGGTTGTCACTGTCCGCCCCAGTACAGCTAACTGGGTTATCAAAGGTGGCTCATGTCTCTCACTGTCTATGGTGAGAGGTTCATGTAAAAGAACCATTGCTGACTTTCATAAAAGAGTAGCTGCAAAGCCATCAGCGTGTTTCTGTTCCTTGCTAAAAGGGTTGTGTCAGGAAGGGCATCCGACATAAAAACCTATGCCAAATCAAATGTGCGAATCATTTGCTGTGGCGACCCCTGATAAAGGGAAAAGCCAGAAGGAAATCTCATTCCGAATAGAACATAGATGACAAAAATCAAAAGTTTAAACTGAAAAAATGTATCACTTTAAGGGGAAAATATGTTGATTTCAAATGTCATGGTGTCAATAAATCTCAAAAAAGTTGGGAGAGGTAGCAGTAAGAGGCTGGAAAAGTCAATTGCACTTATAACGAACAGCTGGAAGACCAATTACCACTAATGAGGTCCATTGACAATATGACTGAGTACAAAAAGAGCTTCTCAGAGTGGCAGTGTCTCTCAGAAGTGAAGATGGGTATAGGATCCGCAATTTCTCCAATGTTGCACAGAAAGATAGTAGAGTAATAGCAGAAAGGTGTTTCCCAGTGAAAAATTGCAAAGAGTTTGAAGTTATCATCATCTGCAGTGCATAATATCATCCAAAGATTCAGAGAATCTGGAACAAGCTCTGCGTAAGGGTCAAGTCCGAAAAACCTTACTGGATGCAGGTGATCTTCGAGCTCTTACACGGCACTGCACCACAAACAGGAATGCCACTGTAAGGGATATCTCAGAATGTTCTCAGCAATACTTCCAGAAACCATTGTGGGTGAACACAATCCACCGTCTCATCAGCTGTTACCAGCTGAAACTCTACAGTACAAACAAGAAATCATTTCTAAACAGGACCCAGAAGCACAGGCGTTTTCTCTGGGCCAGGGGTCATTTAAAATGGAGTGTGGCAAAGCGGAAAACTGTTCTGTGGTCAGACGAATCACGATTTGAAGTTCTTTATGGAAAACTGGGACACCATGTCATCCGGACTAAAGAGGACAAGGACAACCCAAGTTGTTATCAGTACTCAGTTCAGAAGCCTGCATCGGTGATGGTATGGTGTTGCATGAGTACATGTGGCATGGGCAGCCTGCACGTCTGGAAAGGCATCGTCAATGCAGAAAGGTATATTCAGGTTCTAGAACAACATACGCTCCCATCCAGACGCCGTCTCTTTCAGAGAACACCTTGCATTTTTCAACATGATCATGCCAGACCACATGCAGCATTAATTACAACATCATGGCTACGTCGGCAAAAGATCCGGATATTGAAATAGCCAACCTGTAGTCCAGATCTTTCACCTATAGAGAACATTTGGCTCATCATAAAGAAGAAGGTGCAACAAAGAAGGCCCGAGACAGTTGAACAGTTCGAGGTCTGTATTGGACAAGAATGGGACAGCATTCCTATTTCTAAACTTGACCAACTTGTCTCCTCGGTCCCCAGACGTTTGCAGACTGTTGTAAGAAGAAGAGGGGACGCCTCACAGTGCTGAAAATGGCCTTGTCCCAACTTTTTTGAGATTTGTTGACACCATGAAATTTCAAATCAACATATTTTTCCCTGAAAAAGATACATTTTCTCAGTTTAAACGTTTGACCCCATCATCTATGTTCTATTCAGAATAAAATATTGAAATTTGGCACTTTCACGTCATTGCATTCAGTTTTTATTCACAATTTGTATAGTGTCCCAACTTTTTTTTTGGAATCTGGTTTATAGTTGATACTTCAGTTCATCCCAAAGGTGTTTAGTGGGATAAAGCTAAGACACACTGTACATGCTCTGTGCACGCTGTTAAAGTTTTTCCATACAAACTAACTTCGTCAAGTCATGTCTTTATGAAACTTGTTTGATTGGCAGATAACTTACAATCCATCCATCTATCCGTTATCTATCCATCCATCCAACCAGCCATTATCAATACTGCTTATCTGTCAGTTGTGGATAAGCTTGTAAGGCTACATCATACAAAAACCTGCAATTTCAACTCTGTGGCAACAGTTTCAGGAAAAGCTTCATGTGGGTGCGACAGCCACATGTCCACATACTTTTAACAATAGAGTGTGTAAAGTAGCCTATTAATTAGTCACAAGCAACAGTACTATACAATTCGAAAGTCATAGAAGCCATAATTAATACATGAATAAATTCGTTTTGGCATCTCTAATGTTAGCATTTCACAGTCCTCTTAGTGATTAGTGTTAATTAAATCAGACACAAGATGACTAAAAGCAGCACTGGGCAGAAAATGTCACTAGCTAGCCAACACTGTTTGGCTAAATTGAATACGAGTTATCCAGAACAACCGGTATGCTGTTATAATTGAGTTTAAAGTGCCTGACTGGCTAGCAGACTTATAATTAAAATGCTGGTCGAGTTTTAACCCATCCAAAAAAATAATAGACCCAACCCTTTTAAGGGACTTAGTACATAGACCTTTCTCTTACAGAGATATTTGTGCTGGCAGAGAGGCAATTTCAGACAGATTTATTCATTAGAGAAAATGTTTAATGGAAAAGAATTATAAGACCGAGACAAATTCAATTAAGGCAACCCAAGTTCAAGCTCAGGTCTTTCTTATTTGTCACATTCAAAGAGCAACACAGTGTACAATTCTCACACCAAAACTTTTACTTGCTTATTTCCAAGCTATGAATATATCACAAAGAACAACTGAGGTAAAAATGGTACAGCCACATACTGTGAAAATGCAAATCCACATCCTGTGGGTGAGTTGGTATAAAGTGCCTTGCTTTATGAAATGGTCTGCATTTGTTCTCACGCTGCAGTAGTGAGAATATGCTGTGGTTTGGGTGTCTACAGTCCTGCATTATCCTCTGTGCATTGCTGGGTGTTAGTGGCAGTGACAATGTCAGAATTTGGATAACAAATCAGGCTCTATAAAAACAACAAATGCAAACCCCCCACCATCCACCATCCCTATTTTGTGTATAAAGCCCTGCATACATGAGATACTTTTATGAGAAGTAAAAAAAAAAAAATCTCACTAAACCCTCATTAGCACTGAAGTAAAAAGTAGAGGTGTGTATATTTTATATCTCCCTGTACATTAAGGTCATGAGATCATGTTTTCGGTCCTATTACAAGAAATGCAGTAATAATTTACATTACTATATCAAGAGTACATGTGATCTGATTTCCTGTACGGACCTGTCAAAAATTCGGCTTACTAGCATTCAACCAAAACACCAACTCATTTCTTCTTGCTGTACATTCAAAAAAACAAATATCACATTTAACTTTACTCCTCGCACAATACCCCCCCCCCCCCAAAAAAAATAAAAAAATCAAAGCAGACAGAGTTGTGTCTTTGATGCAAGCTTTGCTAATGCAAGTTTTGTGAGGAAGCCATGCTGCAAACAAATATTGTACACACCGTCGCACAGCCAGACATAGGCTTCATAGATCATAGACACTCTCACTTCCTTTTCTGATTTTTTTTTTTTTTTTTTGGGGGGGGGGGGGTAATAAGCAATATACTTGTGAAACCTTGTTATTTTGGTCAGTACACAGAAATTCCAGACCTCAACCTCACTGTTGAATATACATCGAAGCCTTGGTCTGGAATTTCGCTGTACTAACCCCATTCTGAGGTAATGCCTACTATGTGTTTTCTCAGAAAGGTTAGACAATAACATATATTTAAATATGTAATTTTAAAGCACATATTAAAACAACAACAAAACAACAGAATAGCAACAAACATTTGTATTTATTTTTTAAATGGCAAGAAAATGAAAAGATTTTTGTCAACAGTCATACTGTAATTAATTTTTTTAACAATATGGTTACATTTTTAACTACACTGCCTACAATCAACTATGGCCCTCTTCATATGTTTTTTTAATTCTATTTTTCTCCTGACATTGTCATGCTGTGAAAATGCCTTCATACTTCACCTCTCTAAAAAAAGAATAATCATTAAAATCCGTTCAGAACTGTTTGAGTTAAGTTTTTAATAAACAGACAAACAAACCAAAACTGGAAGGAAAACATATAACCTTCATGGTCTCCAGTGTCATTCACTATACCTTCTCCTTGTTAAATTTTCTGTTCTCAGTTCATACATGAATCTAATTATGCACTTCCTGTTGTTGGTAAGCACCAGCACATCCGCATTCCTCAATCTAGTAATTACTTAAAACAAACGGCTTGCAGATATCACTCTGCAGCTCCTCTGATTCACCGAATCAACATCAAGAAATCTTGATTAGAATTATACTGTACTTCCAGTAATTCAGAATTACACTGTCTACACTTCACAACAACAGCAAAACAAACCATCACAGGGCTGTGTGCTCTGCCTAAGTGCATAAGCACAATGCCAATGAGGTTTTCATCATCATCATCATCATCATCATCATCATCATCATCATCATCATCATTATTATTATTATCATTATTGTTATTTTTATAATAATATTAATTATTATTATTATTATTGATAATAATAATAAAACCAGCCCAGACAAAAGACTGAGGAAAAATAAACCTGATGATATTAACAAGCATGCCTGTCTACTAATCTAACCCACTTTTTGAGACATTTATTTGTCCTTGTGGTGCTGGGTATATGGCATTTCAAGGCAATAATCTATCCAAAATTTCTTCCTTTAATGCATTCAATTCTTTTTCATGGACAGGTTTCTTCCTGATTAACCAAAGCCTACCTCCAAATACTCAGTGTGTACTAATGTAGGCCCATTACCTGTGTCCAACCATCCTTATACTATGTTCTATGAATGCTCGAGCAATCAATAAGCACATAACTTGAACACACTCAGCCACCATTTTACCTGACCTTTGATCGGACTGTTTATAGCAGGATACAACCTACTCATTAACCGAACCCGAGGTCTATACAGAGAAATCTCAGTCCATGGGCTTTAGAACAAATTGAGCCCAAGGAGAAATCTGAGCAAAAAGACAAAGAGCTGAGATTTCTCTGTACTGACCAAGCAAGAAAGATTAACAGACATTAAATAGTTTATTATATGGCATTTTAAAATGGCAGCCATTTGTTTATCACTCAAGGAGATGTTACTTATCTGCTGCGGAACACGTTTTCTTTATCTTTGTCTGTGAGGGCTTTGGTAGCTTTCAGCTTGTTTCCCTTCCTGTGATGAAGGAGAGCATTCCAACAAATAGCAAGTAGTTTTCTGGCTAATTTATTTTAAAGAAATTAAGACTATGCACAAATTCTGAAACTATAACTGCACCAATGACCTCATGAACAGAGTACTGTGGGACAGCTTAAGACCTGGCCGAAGACTTGGTGTCTTCTCTTCTAAAATGACTGTGAAGTATAGTACAGTATTATAAAAAAAATAGAAATATTAAAAAGTGGTACATGCTTTACAGGCCAACTTTAAAAATAATAATTAAAAATGAATTATTTTGCTATTTTTAAATTATCTTTATAGTTTTTATTGTGTTATATTTCATTATTATATGATTCTTAAGTTTATTTAAAAATACGATTCATAAAATGCTAGTCAAAGACAATTCATTATTTTCAGTTATTATTACACATTTTCCCCATTTTGCTCAGTTTGGAGTTGTATGTAGTGAATACTCCGGAGTGTGTGAGTGAGAGCGTATTAAAGTGTGTATTGCATTCTAAATGCATGTCTGCTTAACAATTGCCTGATCATTTATCTGCCCAATGTCGCTGAGTTCTGTCTAGCCCTTTGATTTGCCTGACCAGCTGGTTTGAATAACAGCAGAAAATTCAACTCAATTCCTCTACTTTATGTTAGAAAAGCATTTAAGTTTGAGTGCTTAAAGACCAGCATGCTCCCCAGTGTAGCTAACTGGGCTATCAAAGACGGGCCATGTCTCTCACCATCTATGGTGAGAGGTTCATGTAAAAGAACCATTGCTGACTTTTGTCAAGAGTAGCTGCAAAGCCATCAGCGTGTTTCTGCTCCTTGCTAAAAGACTTGTGTCAGGAAGGGCATCCGACATAAAAACCTACGCCAAATCAAACATGCAAATCAGATGACTCGCTGTGGTGACCCCTGAAAAAGGGAGAAGGCCAAAAGGAAAAGAAGAAGAAAGACCGGCATGCCACAGATATCCCCTTCGTTCTTCATTACCTTTGTGAACATGAACAATTAAATGTACACAAAAACTTAATGAGCATCAAACAATCACAGCTCATCATCAAGCATCAGTTTCTTCTTTAGTTCTTAGTAAAATCACCTTTGGCACATGATTTGAAAGAACACTATGTGTGTGAGAGAGACAGAGAGAGAAATAGAGAGATGAATTTTGCATTCAAGTATAATCAGACAATCTCTGATCTGAATCACTGTAGGGTGTGTGTGTGTGTGTGTGTGTGTGTGTGTGTGTGTGTGTGTGTGATAGGGGTAATTACTGAGCAGTAATGTCTTCTGTGAGTTAAATTGTTGCAATGATCAAAGTCACACAAAACAAAGTGTGTGTGTGTGTGTGTGTGTGAGAGAGAGAGAGAGAGAGAGAGAGAGAGAAAACAGTTTTTACTATTAAAAGTTTTACCAAGGTGAACTCTTTCAACTGTCAGTGGCTTTGTGGGTGAGGTGGTGACTGTGAGGGGTATAGGGGGTGTTTACTTAAATCATACAGCTGCCATTTTCATAGTTCAAACATTATCCTGTCACTGGGCTATGGAGTTGTCTTGGAATCTTTGGTGTCCTTTTCAGAGGGCAAATCCATAATTCAGATCACTGGACAAGACACGACTGAATATGGGAGTGTGATAAATACTCACATGCGTGCTCTGAATGTGAATTATGAGACAAATCTGTTCCTCGCATGCATTGCACTTCAAATCACACATGCATTAAAGCTACACCAGCGGCAAAGGGACATCAATTTTAGTGGGGCAGGGTGATATTGGTTGGCGTGGAGTTTGCATGTCGTCCCTGTGCCTGCATGGGTTTCCTCAGGGCACACTGGTTTCCTCCTACAGTCCAAAGACATACACTTTAGACTAAATGCCTGTTCCAAGTTACCCCTAGGTGTGGATGTCAGTGTGAATGGTAGTGTGTGCGGTGCCCTGTGGGAGTATCCCACCTTCGCCCAGTGTCTCAGGCTCAGAAAATGACTGATGAGAGTATTTCATTAGCAATACAATTATTTCTTTAAACAGTTTCATGGAATAGGGCACACACACACACACACACACACACACACACACACACACACACACACACACACACTTTTTAAAAGTCCATTGATTCAGAGCAGAACAGGAAGCATGAACACAATCACCACCCTCACTTCCTTCTGATGTACTTCCTGTTATATCCCCACAAGGGTTTGATAATACAGTATAGCAATTGTGGGGAGGGGGGGGGTCCTGCAGAAGGTGTTGGCGTGTGGGGTGGGGTCTCTGAGAGTATTGAAAGAAAGTGTGTAAACCAGGAACAATGAGCAAGAACTTTGGGCTCGATTATTTCTGCCTAATAGTGATACACAGTGATTAGACTGAGAGGGAATGGACATTACTCACGGTATAATTATAGACCCAGCCTTTGTTTGGAGATGCTGAGATTTTGGAGATCTTATGCAAGTAATCAGTGCACACACACACACACACACACACACACACACACACACACACACACACACACACACACACACACACACACACACACTTCAAAAAGGTCAATCACTGATTAATCAACTTCCTGTTTAGGATACTCAATGGTGTTTCTTTTTTAATGATTGATCAGACAACACTGCACTCAGTCATTGCTCTTCTCCAGTTTCTGTGGCCTATCACTACTGGTTTAGCTTCTCATTTATTTATTTGGATTACTGTATTGTATTATACTCTTGTACTGTACAGTCCAAAACCATGCACATTAGGTCAGCAGGTTTCTCCACCAGGAGCTCCACAGAGGTATGAGTGAGATCCTAGGAAGATTAAGCAGTTTGGCAGATGAATGAATGAAAGAATAAATGAAAAATTTAAAAAATTACATTTGATAATATGTTGACGGGCAGTGGTAAAGGTGCTGGATCACTGATCCTAAGGTTGGAGGTTCAAGCCCCACTCTCCACGGGTTGTCACCATCCCCCCAGTGCAGCTAACTGGGTTATGTCACTGTCTATGGTGTGATGCTGGTTTAAAAGAACGATTGCTGACTTTCGACAAGAGTAGCTGCAAAGTTGTCACCCTGTTTCTGCCTTGTGATGGCCTGGCGAGCTGTCCAGGGTGTACTCTGCCCTCGATCGGAGTTGGCTGGGATTGGCTATAGTATCTATCTATATATCTATATATATATATATATATATAGATATATATATATATATGCCAGTGCAGCTAACTGGGTTATCAAAGGCGGGCCATGTCTCTCACTGTCTATGGTGTGAGGCATGTAAAAGAACCATTGCTGACTTTCGTAAAGAGTAGCTGCAAAGCCGTCAGCGTGTTTCTGTCCCTTGCTAAAGGGTTGTGTCAGGAAAGGTATCCAGCGTAAAAACCTATGGCAAATCAAACGTGCGAATCAGATGTGTGAGCTGTGGCGACTCCCAAGAAATAGGGAAAAAAGCTGAAAGAAAGAAAGAAAGAAAGAAAAAAAATATATATATATGGGGCAGTGGTGGTCTAGTGGATAGGGTGCAGGATCACTGATCCTAAGGTTGGGGGTTCGAGTCCCCATGGGGTTGTCACTGTCCCCCCCAGTGCAGCTAACTGGGTTATCAAAGGTGGGCTCTGTCTATATATATATATATATATATATATATACATATGTATTGTTGGCATTATTTGTTTTCATGAAGTTCGAAGACATTACAGAACTGATAGATGGAAACTTGACATGTACAACTTTCTGCGCATGCGTGCACAGATGAGGCTTTTGCACAGGTGAGAGAGTTTGACTTTTTTTTTTTTGGAGCCTGAAGGCACAGGATTGAATTTCTCCTTGCAGGTATTGGAGTAATATGATATGGTTCAACTCGGTAGAGGTGGGGTGGGGCGGGGGGAGAGGGTTCAAGGGGTGAAAGGCGCACGACAGGTATCTGGGCTCTCACAGTCCCTATGACTGATTTACTGGGTTATGAGTTGACTGTAATCTCATAGCTTTTACTTCGCAACAGAACCTTTCGGGCTCCTCCTCGAGCAAACATACATGGGAGGGGCCGCGTGTGTGTGTGTGTGTGTGTGTGTGTGCGTGCGTGCGCGCACTTTCCCCTCCTCCTCCTCCTCCTTCTCCTCCTCTTCTTTACTGTACTTGGACTTGGACATTAATCGGCTCGTGCGTGTTAGAAGCACGAATAACCGAAAGCTCTGCAGACTTTTGGGGCTATTTAAAAAAAACACGCATAATGACGTCACAACTCTGGACAGTCCCGACGGTGCTGTTTATTTTTATGTATTTGGGTCTATGTGCGTGTTTTAACCTGGACTCGCGCTTTGCGGTGGTAAAGGAGGGACGCACACCCGGAAGCTTCTTCGGACTTTCAGTGGCGATGCACCGGCAAACTGTAGGACACGCGCGTTACCTGTAAGTACGCACACGCGCACACGCGCACCAACTTCCTGTAAGTGCGCACACATATGCACTCAAGCATCTCGGGGTGTGTTTTGTACTTGATAAAGAAAGAGTGAATGACTGTTAGGTTTGTCCATAGATTAGGTATCAGGAACACCTCTGGCCAGATGTGCAAGCTGGACATGTCAGGGACTGTACATGACATTCATGGGGCATCACCTCTGTAACATCTCTCTTTCAATACAGGAGGTTGTGAGTTTGTGTCCTCAATATCTACACTATGGTTGATACTGTAGTAACCCCATCCAGGGATTTAAACTGATTGTACTCCTTGCATTAGGTTTATTATTATTATTATTATTATTCACACAAGAAAGCACTTCTGTAATTCGCCTGGAGGTCACTTCTGTATATCATGAGGTCGTCTGGTGAATGCTGTAAATCTAAAAGACTCAATACAAAGGAAAAGTCACTTTTTATTTTAGCTGCAATTAAAATGTCTTCAATAGTCATTCTTACCTGTGAAATATAATATTTGTGTCATAATGAAGAACTAGGGTGGCATGGTGACATAGTGGTTAGCATCTCCCCTGACAGCAAGAATGTCCTGGGTTCGTGTCCGAGACTCAGCAAGGGGTCTGCTGTGTGGCGTTTGCATGGTCTTCCTGTTCCAAATTGCTCCTATGTGTAAGTGTGTGTTTGTGTGCGAACAGTTCTGTGTGTTGGTTCTGCTATGGAGTGGTGAGCTCTTCAGAATGTTCCTCGTCTGCCCAAAGTTTGGTGATAGGCTCCAGCCTCCCAGTGACCTTCATAGGATTAAGCGGTTATTCACATGAATGAATAAAGACCTGAAGGCTTCCTGTCATGTGATTTTATTTTTCATTTCTCATTTCTGAATTACCCGTCACAAAGGCAGTGGGATACTCATTCATTCATTCATTCATTTTCTGAACCGCTTCATACTAATTAAGGTCAAAGGGAGGCTGGTGCCCATGTCTGTCGACTCTGGGTGAGGGCAGAGTACACCCTGGACTCTTTCGACAAGAATAGGCTACAGAGCCATCAGTGTGTTTCTACCCTGCGGCGGGATAGAGTCCGTTCTTATTGGACGTATCATAATCATGTTTTTTGACAGTGTAATTCACATTGAAAGATTGTTTTACGGTGGATCGTATTTTTAAAACAATCACAAAAAGTCTCATCCAAAGGAAAGTAACTCCAATTTATGTCACTGCCCACAACAGAGATGCCTCTGAATTGTTTTTAAGATGTGAGTCTCACAAACAGAGCAGACAGTGTATTGATTTTTATCAGCGTTTCAGGACTGGGGATTGCAAGCTTTTACACGCAGTACTGTGGCGCTCATTACACGACTGTATAAATTCCAGATAGAGTGAAAACTGAGCCTGGTTGATACTGCAAATCATTTCATTTGTATTTTTTTTCCAAGTTCATACAAGCCAAATAAAGCCAGTCAGCAGCCTGGACTGATATTTGTTTCTGAGCGTTAAACTAAATTATATAAATTTACTGCAATGAAAGGAATTGGGCAGTGGTGGTCTAGTGGTATAGGGTGCTGGATTGCTGATCCAAAGGTTGGGGGTTCGAGTCCCACTCTCCACAAGGTTGTCACTGTCCCCCCTAGTGCGGCTAACTGGGTTATCAAAGGTGGGCCATGTCTCTCACTGTCTATGGTGTGAGGCATGTAAAAGAATCATTGCTGACTTTTGTAAAGAGTAGCTGCAAAGCCATCAGCGTGTTTCTGTCCCTTGCTAAAAAGGGTTGTGACAGGAAGGGCAGCCGACGTAAAAACCTCTGCCAAATCAAATGTGCGAATCAGATGATTCGCTGTGGCGACTCCCGAGTAAAAGGGAAAAAGCCGAAAGGAAGACAGACTGTGATGAAAGGAACTATAACTGAATTTTATGTGTGTAGCATAGCAGTTAGCACACCTGCCTCACAGGAAGAGGTTCCTGGGTTCAAGTCCTGGGCTTGGTCCTTGGGGGTTTCTTTGTGGAGTTTACATGTGCGCCCTGTGCTTGCTTGGGTTTCCTCTGGGTACTGTAGTTTCCTTGCACAGTCCAAAGACATGCACGTGAGGCT
>CM045740.1:11535724-11548224 GCA_024760905.1 Plotosus lineatus
AAAAATTGATATCGTTAATGACTCTGGAACACATACATATATTTTATTTAATACCTTATGTCTATGAAAAGAGCGGCTTAATTTTATTCCAACATATAAGTTACTGTGAATGAGTGATTGCTATACAAAACAATAAAGCTTCAGGACATTTATAAATACTGTCAGGGCTGCAGTTATAGGAAATGTATTATCACCTTCTGTCCAATCAGACTCGAGACGTCGCCATCACTTGGGCATAAAGCAGTTGCATATTGTGAGTCTGTGTCTGTGTGTGTTCGTACTGCACTATATCATCATTAGCACAGAGGGTTGTGTGTATGAGTTATCTTCTCAAATCAGTGAGTGCTGTGTTTTATTCTTCTCCACCTGCCTGAACATGACTGTGGTTAATCTGCTCAAACTCATTCTTTTGTGTGTCTGCCTTCTCTCTCTGCCTTTAGTGATGTTTACTGAAAGGGCGGGGCTTCTATCATGTGCAGAGACTTCTAGTGAAGAGCAGTAGTGTACATCCAGATACACATAAAATATAAAGTACATAAACAACAGTAGTATGAACGTTTATAGTCCTATTCTCATATTCTTGAGCATACCATTGGAATGGAAAGGTCACTGTGAATATTAGGGATGATGAAGGTATTTTGTATTTTGATACATTCCGACACTGCAGCCAACATTTCCATAGTTACTTTACCATAGTTAGGGCTATAATAAATGCCAACCCCCATCATAGATGCACACTCAGTCACACCTGGGAGGAAACCTGGCAACCCAGGGGGAACCTAGGTAGACACATGACGAAATCATAAAACCCAAGTTTGGAATTATGTCCTCACCTATGATTACGAGCTTTGTGTAGTGACCGAAAGAACAAGATCGAGGTTACAAGCGGCTGAAATGAGCTTCCTTTACCGGGTGGCGGGGCTCTGCCTTAGAGATCGGGTAAGAAACTCAGCCATCTGGGAGGAGCTTAGCATAGAGCTGCTGCTCCTCCGCGTTGAGAGGAGCCAGTTGAGATGGCTCGTGCATCTGGTTAGAATGCCTCCCGAACGCCTCCCTGGTGTGGTTTTTCCAGGCATGTCCAACCGAGAAGGAACCCCAGGGTTGACTTAGAACACGCTGGAGGGATTATGCCTCTCGGCTGTTCTGGGAACGCCCTAGTGTCCCCCTGGAAGACCTGGAGCAAGTGGCTGGAGAGAGGGACGTCTGGATTTCGTTGCTTAGGCTGCTGTTCCTATGACATGACCCCGAGTTAAGCGGAAGAAATAGATGATGATGATGATGATGATGATGATAATGATGATGAGGTTCAGAATGAAATCTTGAGCTGCAAAGTGGCTAAACCTATCGCTATTCCATAGTGATGCCAAAAGTAACTAGAACATGCATCATTTCAAAAGTTGCTGTGCTCAAATATGTGGATGCTCATTAGTTTTGATGAGTTGTTAGCCACCTGTCTTTCACTAATAATAGATTCCCCTTGTCCACACTGCTTCTTCAGTACAGTATTTTCTTTTCAATAGAAAACCTAGGGAGCCTTAAAATAAATGGAAGGCAGACTGAATGAATTATGTTACAATGAAACATGCCGTAAACAATCTCAGAGCAATGCACAAATCAGCACTCAGACCGAGATGGAATCAGTCCACCATGACTCTTATGGATAACTGCTTTAGCTAACGGACAAATGGATGGATGGATGGCTGGATTGCAGAATACCGGAGCTTTGAAGCATGTGTTCAGAAAGTAGAATATTTACCTTATTGCTGAATGTGTTGTTTTCTGATATGAGTATTTGAAGCCTCATTTAGTGTTCACTTTGTGAGTTTCATCAAGCCTCCTTGTGATCAGGTGTCTAATGTACTATATGCCTCATCTATGAAGGCGATGGAATGCTTTTCAGTCAGATTTAGCCGTATTTACAATCTTTCATGCTGCTTTTTGTTATGTGTATTGGCAGCCCAGATCGAAAGTAAATGCACCCAAAGTTTTTGAAGCAATTTATGAGTCCGACTTGGCCAAGTCAGAGTATCATACATTACTCCAGTCAAAGGTTCACGATTTTAGTTCTGGTTTATTTAAAAGTGCCAGGAAAACTATTTAATGTAGCCTTGTCTCATGATACCTCATGGAACTCTACTTGATGTTTCAGATAATTGATAGCACAATGCCTGGCCCGTATCGCATAACTGCCAGCCTTCCTGTAAAAAATTGAATTCCTCTTTGTCACTATGGAACAAGGCTCTTGCTTGAACTTGTTTGAACCCAGGGTGGTATGGATTTGGAGAAGAGTTGGTCGACGAACAACATTATTATTATTATTATTTTTTTTTTGCTGTATGGATATACGTTGAGGTGTGTGAAATTTTGTGTGACCTTTCCAAGCCATCTTGCATGTCCATTCCTATTAAGTCTACCGGACTACCAACAGGTCCAACAGCATAGGTCTTCACATCAATTCTTTCAGTTTGACACATGCACAGAATTATCTTTACGCTGACCTTCCAGTCCAATCATTGGGAGGGTAGTCAGTAGGTAGATAGCTGAGAAGAGAATAAAAGCCTTGTCAGGAGTACATGTGGGTGAGGATGTGACAGATAGAGTTAATTAGCAATGGAGGGAGAATTTGTTGTCGGTCATTTACTTTCTTCAGACAGAAGCCGAACATATTAAAGACAGCGTGCTCTGAATTACATTAGACCTCAAACCCAACAGCAGACGGAAAGAAGCATGACTTTTACTTCTCCTTCGTCGTGGTCGGCTCCTTCGTCTGTGTTTGTCCTCTGTGTTTTTATCACAATCACAATGTGAGCTGAATATCAATCAGCATGGAATAGAATTCTAAGTACATGTCAGAATGAGACTAAGGAGACGGAAAGGCAGGCAGACAGGCCAGACAGACTGACCGACACATAAATGTCACAGTACTAACATCACACAAATCCTGTCTCATTTTGCAATATTGTTATTGCGTCCAGTGCTGTTTTTACATTTTTTTCTACGATCCTCTGACATTTTCTTTTCATTGCTTTCATTGCTGCTAGGGATGTAATGGTTAGCACGTCTGCCACAGAACAACGAGGCTCTGGGCTCGGCCTGTGCATTTCTGTATGGAGTTTTCAGGTTCTCACTGCGCTTGCATGGGTTTCCTCCACAGATTATGGTTCCCCCCCCACGGTCCAAAGTCATTAGGTTAACTGACTGATCCAAATTGCCCCTATGTGTGAGTTTGAATGGTTTTGTTTGTGCATGGGCCCTGCAATGGCTTGGCGAGCTGTTTAGGGTGTACCCCGCCTTCAGCCAAAGTCGGCTGAGATAGGGTTCAGGCTCCTTCCCACGAACCTAGTAGGATATGATATTATAAAATATAATATTACCATGATACGTCGGTGCCAATATGATTTGTACTGCCATTCTGTAAGTATCACTATTCTTTAAATATCCTGATCCAATATTAAAGTTTTCTTGTTTCAATTTAAAAAACATGTTGTTCATTGTTATTTCTACACAAACTTAACAAATATTACATCCCTGCAGGGCAGGATGCAGAGGCGCCTGTCAATGTGTAAATAATTTAGTCTGCCATCTGTAGGAGTATAAAGGAATGACAATGTTTCAGTGCTTAGAATTAGAAAATATGAATTAAAAATTAATACGATACATGAATGATTCAATTTTTTTTATCCTCATGTTTTTTTTTTTTATCTTCCTCCCATTTTCTTCCTAATTTAATCATATCCAATTACTACCCCATCAAGTATTACCTTCCCTATCACAGGACCACCACCGATCAGGGAGGAGCAAAAGCATGCATACAGTGGGCATATGCAGTCCCTCCCACCCATGATAGCTTGGCTAATGACCTCTCATGGACGGCTGTGTGCATTAAAACGTTTCCCCCTCATTTCTTATTATCGTTCTTATTTTAGTTAGATTTTTGTCTTTTATTAGCCATCTATTTGAACTACAATTCCCAGAGTAGATGCACCCCATGGCCATGTATGGTCAAGAGACAAATGATGATGAAGATGATGGTGATGATGGTTTCCCTGAATATATGTCATACTTTGGTCCTTCTTGTTGACATTTGACAATAAAAACATCGTCACATTTTTTGGAACCCGGGACACTTGTCCAGTTTGTTTTGATAGCCTTTGATTAAAAGCACACATGCCAGCTGACAGACCTTATCTACACGAACTTCTTACTCAAATGAATAGCAAGAAAGATGTGCACATTGCTTAATCTACACTTCATCATCATCATTATCATCACCATCATCATCATCATCATCATCATCTTCTTCTACTTCTTCTTCTGCCACTTAATCCAAGGCTGGGTCATGGGATCAACAGCCTAAGCAGTGAGGTCCAGGCATCCTTATTCCCAGCCACTTTCTCCAGTTCTTTTGGGGAGACACTGAGGCATTCCCACACCAGTTAAGAGACCTGATCCCTCCAACGTGGTCTGGGCAGACCCTGAGGATGGACATGTTACACTAGGGAGGCATTCAGCAGGCATTCTTATGATATGTCTGAGCCACCTCATCTGGCTCCTCTCAATTCAGAGGAGTATCGATTGTACTGCAAGCTCCTTTCTAATGGCTGACCTTCTCACCCTATTTCTAAGGGAGAGATACGCCACCCAGCGAAAGAAGCTCATTTCAGCCACTTGTATCCGTGATCTTGTTCTTTCGGTCACTACCCAAATCTCGTGACCATAGGTGAGGGTTGGAACATAGATCAACTGGTAAATTGAGAACTTTGCCTTCCAACTCAGCTCCCTCTTCACCACGACGGACTGGTACAAGCTCCACTTTACAGCAGGGAGGGGCTGCACCGAGCCACCTATCGATATCCCATTCTATCCTTCCCTCCCTCGCAAACAAGGCCCCAAGATACTTACACCCCCCCACTTGTGGCAGGATCTCATCCCAGACCCGGAGGGTGCATTCCACCCTTTACCGGGTGAGAACCATTGCCTTTGACTTGGAGGTGCAAAGAATTCTCATCCTGGCCGATTTGCACCACACTCAGCTGCGAAAAGCTCCAAACTTGCAAATTCCAAACATAATCTAAACTTGCCTTGAATAATCCTATAAGGGAAATAGGCATGTGCTCAAACACATACTCACTGACTCAGACTGGTGATGAGGCGAAACTTGAAGTATCTTGAATCTCACTACAGCTAATATGAATCAGACTGAATCACACACAACTATAATTATTGGCGAACACATTACCATTGGTTGCACAAAACAAAATGACACTTCAGAAAAGTTAGCTTAACCTTCTAAATGTGTTTATATATGTGTTAGCTAGCTAACTATGGAACAAATCTAAAACTCTGTCATAATTTTACAAGTTGCAGCCTAACCACATTGAACCGGTTCAGTTAGCAGTCAGAAACATGGCGAAGGTTCAGTAAAGCTGTGTAGCCTATGGCTACAACGAAACATCTAAGCTTGAGCACATAAACCCGTTAATTCAGTGGAATCTTTATCCTGAGGCATCTGAAAGGGTGGGGTATATGTATGAGGGAATAGTGCGTGCTCATGGATTGGTTATGTCTGCACATGTACAAGCACAGTCAGAAGTGCACATGCTGTAAAACCGCAAATCGCACGTCATTTCCTACACCAGCTAAGAACAGGAGGCCAAGATGATTAAAAAGAAGTTTTAGTACATGCTTGAAATGTGATTTTCATGCCATAGCCTGGGAGCAGGCGTACGGCTCAAGGTAGGGATGTATATGTAAGGGTCATGAAATGAAGATTGGTGTCTTTCTGATAAGGAATGGCGAAGTCGGTGCACTTTGAGTCTGAAAGACCATTCATTCATTTCACCGTATAAAAAAAAGAGAAAGGGGCAGGGGGGTGAAAAAGGCAAAACAAGTGTGTGTGTGTGTGTGTGTGTGTGTGTGTGTGTGTGTGTGTGTGTGTGTGTGTGTGTTTTTAATGAATTTACAGTAATTAAACAGGTGAGCTGGTCTGTTTCTGAATCGAGTGACTCTTTCCTAATTAGAGCTGGAAAATACAGTATATTGTGAATATAATATTGTGAATATCCTCTACAATGGAGGCACTTTTTTGCTGCTCACCTCAGAGTGGTAAACTTCCCCATGCTCTACATAGCCTTGTTTTGAGAAATAATCTATTATTCTGTCTTAAGTGTCTGGAAATTAGTAAATAGTATTAGTAATGCTCTGATTGGCTAATCTACTTCAAGGATCCTCTTCTTCTTTTCCTTTCGGCTTTTCCCTTCAGGGGTCGCCACAGCAAACCATCCGCCTCCATCTCACCCTATCCTCTGCATCTTCGACTCTTACTCCAACTACCTTCATGTCTTCCTTCACCATATCCATAAATCTTCGCTTTGGTCTTCCTCTCGGCCTTCTGCCTTGTCGTTCCAACCTCAGCATCCTACTACCAATATACTCACTATCCCTCCTCTGTACATGTCCAAACCATCTCAATCTAGCCTCTCTGACTTTGTCTCCAAAACCTCTAACATGTGCTGTCCCTCTGATGTACTCATTCCTGATCCTATCCATCCTCGTTACTCCCAAAGAGAACCTCAACATTTTCATCTCTGCTACCTCCAGCTCTGCCTCCTGTCTTTTCCCCAGGGCTACTGTTTCTAAACCGTACAACATCGCTGGCCTCATCACCATCTTATACAATTTTCCTTTCATTCTCGCCGATACCTTCCTATCTCACATCACATTGGACACTTTTCTCCAACCATTCAAACCTACCTGCACACGCTTCTTCACCTCTTTTCCACACTTTCCATTGCTCTGGATCGTTGAGCCTAAGTACTTAAAATCCTCCATCTTCTTTATCTCTGCTCCCTGTAACCTCATCGTTCCTCTTGGGTCCTTCTCGTTCACAGGCATGTATTCTGTTTCTCTGACGCTAACCTTCATTCTCTTCTTTCCAGGGCATACCTCCACCTCTCTAGATTTTCCTGCACTTGTTCTCTGCTCTCACTACAGATCACAATGTCATCTGCAAACATCATAGTCCATGGGGAATCTTGTCTCACCTCGTCTGTCAGCCTGTCCATCACCATAGCAAACAAGAAGGGGCTGAGAGCTGACCCTTGATGCAGTCCCACTTCCACCTTGAACTCTTCTGTCACACCGACAGCACACCTCACCACTGTCTTACATCTCTCATACATGTCCTGCACCACTCTAACATACTTGTCTGCCACTCCAGACTTCCTCATGCAATACCACAGTTCCTCTCTCGGCACCCTGTCATATGCTTTCTCCAGATCCAAAAAGGCACAATGCAGCTTGCTCTGACCTTCTCTGTACTTCTCTATTAACATCCTCAAAGCAAACACTGCATCTGTGGTGCTCTTTCTTGGCATGAAACCAAACTGTTGTTCACAAATGCTGACCTCTGCCCTTAGTCTAGCTTCCACTATTCTTTCCCATAACTTCATTGTATGGCTCATCAACTTTATCCCTCGGTAGTTGCTACAACTCTGCACATCTCCCTTGTTCTTAAAAATAGGGACAAGCACACTTCTCCTCCATTCCTCCGGCATCCTCTCACTCTCCAAAATCTTGTTGAATGTTCTTGTCAGAAAATCTACTGCTACTTCTAGAAACTTCCATACCTCCACCGGTATGTCATCAGGACCAACTGCCTTTCCACTCTTTATCCTCTTCAATGCCCTCCTCACTTCTCCCTTACTAATCTTTGCTACTTCCTGGTCCTCAACAGTCACCTCTTCTACTCTTTTTTTCTCTCTCATTTTCCCTCATTCATCAGCTCTTCAAAGTGCTCTTTCCATCTTCCCAGCACACTTCTGTCATCAGTGAATACATTTCCCACCCTGTCCTTAATCACGCTGACTTGCAGCACATCCTTCCCATCTCTATTTCTCTGCTGTGCCAACCTGTATAAATCATTTTCTCTCTCCTTAATGTCCAACCTAGCATACAAGTCATCATACGCCCTCTGTTTGGCCTTTGACACTGCTACCTTCGCCTTATGCTGTGTCTCCCTGTACTGCTGTTTACTCTCTTCGGTCCTCTCTTTGTCCCATTTCTTCTTAGCTAACCTCTTCTTTTGTACACACTCCTGCACTTCCTCATTCCACCACCAAGTCTCCTTATCTACTGTCCTCCCAGAGGACACACCAAGTACTCTCCTACCTGTCTCCCTGATCACATTAGCTGTAGTTGTCCAGTCATCTGGAAGCACTTCCTGACCACCCATAACCTTTCAACTCCTCCTTGAAGACAACTTGACCCTCTTCCTTTTTCAGCTTCCACCACTTTGTCTTCTGCTCTGCCATTGCCTTCTTCACCTTTCTTTCCATCAGCATCATCCTGCACACTACCATCCTATGCTGTTTGGCAACACTCTCACCCACTACTACTTTGCAGTCACTGACTTCCTTCAAATTACATCGTCTACACTAGATATAGTCTACCTGTGTGCTCCTACCTCCGCTTTTATAAGTCACCCTATGCTCCTGTCTCTTGTGGAAGAAAGTATCCACCACAGCCATTTCCATTGTTTTTGCAAAATCTATCAACATCTGTCCTTCTGTGCTCCTATCCTGGATACCAAACCTGCCCCTCACTTCCTCGTCCCCTCTGTTGCCTGCACCAACAAGTCCATTGAAGTCTGCATCAATGACCACTCTTTCACCTCTGGGGGTACTCTGCATCACAACTCACTCCAGAATCTCTCCTTCTCTTCTAGCTCACATCCTGCCTGTGGGGCATAAGCACTAACAACAATGAACATCACACCTTCAATTTCTAACTTGAGACTCATCACTCTGTCTGACACTCTTTTCACTTCTAGAAAATTCCTGACAACCCCCTCCTTCAAGATGACTCCGACTCCATTTCTCTTCCCATCCACACCAAGAAAAGCCAGCTTAAATCCCACTCCTAAGCTTCTAGCCTTGCTACCTTTCCACCTGGTCTCCTGAACACACAGTATGTCCACCTTCCTCCTCTGCATCATGTCAGCCAGCTCTCTACCTTTTCCTGTCATAGTTCCAACATTCAAAGTTCCTACTCTCAGTCCTCGACTCATGCCTTTCCTCTTCTCTCTCTGCCTACGGACACGCCTTCCGTCTCTCCTTCTTCGACCTCTCCTTATTTGACCAACAGTAGTCCAATTTCCACCAGCACCCTGTTGGTTAACAGCACTGATGGCGGTCGTTGTTAACCCTGGCCTCGACTGATCCGGTATGAAATTTGTCTTTATGCTTTGCATTTTGTATTCTGGCAAAAGTTTTACGCCGGATGCCCTTCCTGTCGCAACCCTCTGCATTTATCCGGGCTTGGGACCGGCATGAAGGCGGATACTTATTTGTGACAGAGGATGTTGTCCAGGGACAGTGGTGGTCTAGTGGTATTGGGTGCTGGATCACTGATCCAAAGGCTGGGGGTTCGAGTCCCACTCTCCACAAGGTTGTCACTGTCCCCCCCAGTGCAGCTAACTGGGTTATCAAAGGCGGGCCATGTCTCCCACTGTCTATGGTGAGAGGCATGTAAAAGAACCATTGCTGACTTTCGTTAAAGAGTAGGCTGCAAAGTCGTCAGCGTGTTTCTGTCCCTTGCTAAAAAGGGTTGTGACAGGAAGGGCATCTGACGTAAAAACCTCTGCCAGATCAAATGTGCGAATCAGATGATTCGCTGTGGCGACTCCCGAGTAAAAGGGAAAAAGCCGAAAGGAAGACAGAGATGTTGTCCACGAACTGTTGAAAATTGTCCACCCCAACATGTTAGCTGCGGACATTGACAGATTTCACCGAGTTGGGAAGAAAGTTCCGGGTAAACATAGAGCTATCATAGTCAAGTTTGTCAGCTACTGGGATAGGAACAAAGTTATACAAAACAGGCGCCAACTACGAGGTAAGATGAAATCTGTATACATCAACGAGGACCTCACTCAACATCAGAATATGCTCTATAAGAAAGCAAGGGACTTACAGACAAAGGGACACAATCACTCCACATGGACGTACGACGGTAAGATCTTCATCAGTGAACAACCAGAGGGAATGATCCGTGTGATAAAGTGTGATTTCGATTTGGACAGATACCGTTTTGAGATTCTGTGATTGTGTGATCTAAGTTCGTGAGACCAGTGTAACAGCACAATAATGTAAAATTATCAAATAACTGTCACAACACTGCTACTGTCATTTACCTTTCCTATTGTTGTCAATATGTTCATAACAATGTTTTCAATTACTTCAAGTATTCTTATTTTGTTGATAACTGTAACTATCTTCTTTGTTATCTGTGGGCAATATGATGCATTGTTATTATGTAAACAGCAGGCAGAATACTGTTTTGTAGTATTAATCTCTTGCAATGCAAATATAAAACTATTGGGTAAAACAGATAGATAAAAGTATGAAAACCCGATCAAGCATCCAAATGACTATGAGCATTTATAAATGAAGTTTTTCATATGGGTAATGATACAGTTCAATATCAGGTGACGATCAGTGGTTTTCATTGCATTGTTTGTTCTTGCAAAAGAATATATTAAATCAAAAGTTATTCATTTCAGTTTTGTTGTTATGACCTTTCTTGCAAAGAACTTAAAACTATATCGTGTCATTTTAGAAACTGAGTTAAAAGCATGTACCGTATTTATCTTTCTTTGTTATCTGCAAATGTATTTAGGTGATCCAAATGTATTAATTGTTTTGCTATTGTTAATACAGCTTGCAGGCGATGTTGAGTTAAATCCTGGGCTGACAGAGCTTATTGACTCCTCACGTAATCATGACTTAGCTATTTTCCATCTTAACACTAGAAGTATACGTAACAAACTTAATTACTTAAAAGAATATTTGTCAGATTATGATGTAATCTGCTTCACAGAGATGCACTTAGATGATTCAGTAGATAGTGATATTTTACATTAGGATAATTTTCATGAACCAATCCGTAAAGACAGAAATAGCTTCGGAGGTGGAGTTATGATTTATGTGACCAATAGATTAACTTTCAAAAGAGTTAATGAGCTTGAAAATATGTATGATTAAACTTTATGGATCAAATATTTCTACCTCAGAAACCTTTACTAGTTTGTGTTGCTTATAGACCTGAATACAATTCTATCCAATTTTGGAATCGTCTAGATCAGGGGTGTCAAACTCATGCGACAAAGGGCCATGTGGCTGCGGGTTTTTGTTTCAACCAAGCAACAGCTCACCTGACTTGGCTCATTCAAACAACGGATAAGAGACTTCAGCCAGTTGATTGGTCAGTCTCTGTACCGAGCATACAGATTGACCAATGAACTGCCTGAAGACCCAAATGACTTGTTTGAATGAGCCACGTCAGGTGTGCTGCTGCTTGGTTGAAACAAAAACCTGCATCCACATGGCCCTTTGTGGCACGAGTTTGATACCCCTGGTCTAGATGATAGTATGGAATCTGCTTTGGATATATCAAGCAAAGTAACTTTTGTTAGAGATTTAAATGAAAATTTACTTTCTAATAAAAGAAATCATATTTCAGAGCTTTTAAACAGAAAACATCTCAGAAACGTCATAACACAGCCCACAAGAGTCACGTCTGAAACCAGTACACAACTTGATCCAATAATTGTTAGTGATGATGTGGATGAACTTGATAGTGGTATAAATGAGTTTGATTGTACAGTATCTGATCATAGAGGTACGTACATCCACATAGGTACGCATATTAATACAAAAATATCCTACACCAGAGAAGTATGGTGTTATAATCAAGGTGACTTTGAGAAGTTAAATGATTTAATAAGTATGACCGATTGGCCAGAGCTATTTGATAATTGCTCGAATATAAATGCTATTTGTGATGTGTTTTACAATAAAATTAATCAACTAACCAAAGAATGTATCCCCAAACGAGTTGTCATTATCAGACCAAATGATAAGCCGTGGTTTGATTCTAAATTAAGAAGGGAATGCAGGAAAAGAGACAGGCTGTGCAAAAAAGCAAAACATACGATAAGGGAAAGCGACTTATCTACATATAAAAAACAACATAATAAAGAAAATAACATGAAATACTATGTGAAAGAACATTTTTATTCAAATATAGACACATTTTTGTCTGAACTTTATTCAGCAAACAAACCATCTTATTGGAAACTTTTACGTTCTGTGATAAAACAGGCAGACTCATCATTGTGCATTCCCCCTCTTAAAAAGCATGATTCGGATGATCATCCAATACTCTTTACAGCTTTAGATAAGGCTGAAAAATTAAATGAATATTTTGAATCGATATCTACTATAATTGACGATAATGATCCCTTGCCATATTTCGAACAGCGGACAAGTAATTCCCTAGAAAATATATTTGTTACTAAAGAAGAAATATCTGATGTTATTAAATGTGTCAGTGATAATAAGGCATCTGGGCCAGACAGAATTAGTCATAAACTTCTCAAGAACATAGGCGATTCTATCAGTGATGTTTTATGTATAATATTCAACTATTCACTTAAGACATGC
>CM045740.1:11553224-11555724 GCA_024760905.1 Plotosus lineatus
CTGACTAGGTAAATCTAATAACTAGCCAGCATGCCCTAATCATAATGATATAATTTTGGTTAGCTTAGTAATGCAAGTGATTTGTATTAAAAATACTCACTCAGGTTCTAACATTAGGTGATGTCGTGGTTAGTACATCTGCATCACAGCAAGAAGGCTTGGGTTTGATTGTCAGCTCGGTGTTTTGATGTGGAGTTTGCATGTTCTCCCTGTATTTGTGTGGGTTTCCTGCTGGTACTCTGGTTTTCACCCATGGTCTAAAAAGCATGCACAGTCGGTTAATTGGCTGTTTCAGATCACTCCTAAATTTCAGTATGAATGTGAATAGCCATCAGCATGTTTCTGCCCTGCAATAGCCTGGCGAGCTGTTCATATTCTACGCTGCCCTCGTACAGAGTTGCCTGAGATGGGCGCCAGCCTCCCTGCGACTCTAATAAGGTTTCAGTGGTTAAGAAAATGGATGAATAGATGGAAATTTCCTCATCTGTTTTCTTCAAAGGGCAGTGGTGGTCTAGTGGTATAGGGCGCTGGATCGCTGATCCAAAGGTTGGGGGTTCGAGTCGCACTCTCCACAAGGTTGTCACTCTCCCTGCAGTGTAGCTAACTGGGTTATCAAATGCCGGCCATGTCCCTCACTGACTATGGTGTGAGGCTGTAAAAGAACCATTGCTGACTTTCGACAAGAGTAGGCTGCAAAGCTGTTGGCGTGTTTCCACCCTGTGATGGCCTGGCGAGCTGTCCAGGGTGTTCTCTGCCCTCACCCGGAGTTGGCTGGGATGGGTGCCAGCCTCCCTGTGGCCCTAATTAGGATTAAGAAGTTACAGAAAAAGAACTGATCTGAACATTTTCTTCAAGTGCTGTTAGACGACATTGGTTTACTTCAAACAGTTACCATGATGATATTTATATGATACAAAAAAAATAACTAGCATGCATGCTGATATACTGCACTTATCATGAGGTGGTTTGTTGTACTTTTTTAAAATAAAAATGGACACATTAATGTTGTTATACCTCTGTGTGTGTGTGTGTGTGTGTGTGTGTAGATATTGTGGATAAAGAGGATATTATAGAGGGGATGTGGCTCGGAGTGTCAGTCGTCAGTCAAGGTTCACAAATAGGCAGAGTGATGGTGAGTATTACAATCCCTTTAGAGATTTATGGTTGTGTTTGTGTGTGTTTACTATTAGATTTGAGTTATATCACAGTAGCCAAGCTTACTGTCACATTGTATATACGTAGTTACTTTTATTTAATCATTGGCGCCATGGTGGAGTCGTGGTTAGCACGTTTATGATCAAATCAATATTTTAATAATAAGCCAATAATATTGCAATGTGGTGATAAAACAATTGGTCTGCCTCACAGCAAGATGGTCTTGGGTTCAAGTTCCTGACTTGGTGAGGGCATTTTTGAGTGTTTACATGTTGTCCCTGAGCATGTGTGGGGTTTCTTCTGGGTACTCTGTTTTCCTCCCACTTTCAAAAGACATGCACATTCGGCTAATT
Organism: Plotosus lineatus; assembly: GCA_024760905.1. Lineage (NCBI taxonomy): Eukaryota > Metazoa > Chordata > Actinopteri > Siluriformes > Plotosidae > Plotosus > Plotosus lineatus. The sequence continues at coordinate 11,554,733 of CM045740.1, forward strand.
GGCTGTTCCAAATTGCCCCTAGGTGTGGATGTGAGAGGTTATGTGTATGTGCATGTGTGTCGGCCTTACAATGGTCCTGGGCTCCAACCTTCTCTCAACCCTAATAGGATTATGCAGTTGTATTCAGAACTTACCCCAGGACACAAGCAGTTAATCAGTTATATAAATAAAGACATCATTTTAAATGAATTTAAATTTGGTTTTAGAAAGGGTAGGTCAATGGAGCAAGCTATTACAGAAATCACAGATAACCTGAAATACGCTATTGACAATAACTTAATTACTTGTGGAATATTTCTTGACTTTGCTAAGGCTTTCGATACAGTAAATCATAATATACTATTCGGCAAACTTGAAAAGTATGGCATAAGGGGCATCCCACTTCAGTGGTTTTCCAGTTACCTGACAAACAGAAAACAATATGTGTCTTTTGGAAATTTTCAATTATCTATGAAAACAATGATCTGCGGTATCCCACAGGGCAGCACTTTAGGTCCTTTACTATTCTTACTGTATATAAACAACATACCAAATTGCTTAAGTAAACTCTCCTTTCATATATTTTCGGATGACACCAACATCTTTGCTACCTTTACCAATATTAAAGATTTAAAAACCATGATCAATCAAGAGCTAATAAATGTGAAGAAATTGTGTGATATTAATAAACTCACCATCAGTTTTGACAAAACCAAGTTTATGATCATAAAATCACCAAAAAAGAGAACATCAGAAATTAATATAGACTTACCAAACAATGATGGCACAACATGCAAGATAAAGAGAACTACCCATTTAAAATAAAATACCTAGGTGTAATGTTTGATGATAACATGAATTGGAATCAACACTTCTCATTGGTCTCTTCTCAAATTTCATGCTAAGCAGTTGAAGCGGTACTTGCTCTTGAAACAATTTTCGATCTAAGCTGTAAATTTTTTTTATAGTTTAATACTTACAGATTATGATCCATTTATTGTTTTTTTATGTGA
>CM045740.1:11565724-11608224 GCA_024760905.1 Plotosus lineatus
ATGAACCTCTCACCATAAGACAGTGAGAGACATGGCCCACCATTGATAACCCAGTTAATTGCACTGGCTGGACAGTGACAACCTTGTGGAGAGTGGAACTCGAACCCCCAACCTTTGGATCAGCGATCCAGCGCCTTTTACCACCAGGCCACCACTGCCCATAAACAAAATCATACTTTAAATATTATGCATAGGTTTGTGTGTTCACCTTCCAGATCGCGCTTACATCTTTATATCCAAATGAATTCTCTCATCAGGTATCGTGAGTCGAGACTCCTGGCATGCTTTACAAGCGACTCTAATGAACAGATAATGCATTGTTTTGAGACATATGTAATTTGCACGATATATTTAACGATATTCCCAGCACTTCTAGAGTCATCAACCAGATATTATACATGAAAAAATCTTAAGTAACGAAACTTTCCTGTGCTAGTAATATCAACAAAATAACAAAAAAACTATATATATATATATATATATATATATATATATATATATATATATATATATATATATATACACACACACACACACACACACACACACATATATATATATATATATATATATATATATATATACACACACATATATACATATATATATATATATATACACACACACACATATATATATATATATATATATATATATATATATATATATATATATATGTATGTATATATATGTATATATATATATATATATATATATATATATATATATATATATATATATATATATATATATATACACATATATATATATATATATATATATATATATATATATATATATATATATATATATATATATATGTGTGTGGGTACAACACGACACTTTTTTGAAAAAAATTGTAAATAATAATATTGTAAATATAGAGGCCTCATTTTTTTCCTTATTTCCTCCGACATCACTAAATTTGTGCTAAAAATCCGTCAACCAGAAAATAAAAAATGATTGGCCTAACAGTATTTCTGGCCAAAACAACCGAGAATGTTGTGTCTATATTATTTATGTGCAATTCAGATTTAATGGAAATTGAAATATATTAGTATCTGCACATCAAGTGGGGGGCAGTGGTGGTCTAGTGGTATAAGGCGCCGGATCGCTGATCCAGAGGTTGGGGGTTCGAGTCCCACTCTCCACAAGGTTGTCACTGTCCCCGCAGTGCAGCTAACTGGGTTATCAAAGGCCGGTCATGTCTCTCACTGTCTATGGTGTGAGGCATGGAAAAGAACCATTGCTGACTTTCGACAAGAGTAGCTGCAAAGCCGTCAGTGTGTTTCCGCCCTGCGATGGCCTGGCGAGCTGTACTCTGCCCTCGCCCTGAGTTGGCTGGGATGGGCACCAGCCTCCTCGCGACCCTAATTAGGATGAAGCGGTTACAGAAAATGAACTGATGAGTGAACACATCAAGTGTCATGTCAAGGTGCACATTGATTAATAGGCAATGAAATCCATGCACTGCGATGATCAGGTAAATTGTCCAGGGTGTACTTTGCCCTCGCCAGAGTTGGCTGAGATGGGCGCCAGCCTCTCTGTGACCCTAATTAGGATTAAGTAGCTTAGAAAATGAATGAATGAATGACTGAATAAATTAATGAATGAGATCCATCCAAAGCCTGTTTATAATACAATTTCACTGTAAAAGAGAATAGATCAATTTATCTTTTTTGCTGTTTTTTTTTTTTTGTATATATAAGTGTGGTCTTTATTGTGTGCAGATTTGCTGTCATTTATGCACCATTCAAGACGAATATAAATACATTACTATGGTGATGATTATTTATTTTAAATCATCTGGTACACAAAGACATAATTTTATCAACCTTCATATTATTACTTCATTGTAAACTGTATAATATTATCTACGATTACAAGCACAGAGCTTCTAAAAATTTAATACCCGCCCTTTGGTCATAGTAATTAGCCAGTTAATCATTCCCAAAGCAAGCTTTAAGCTTATTAAATCATGTTATGGGTGCTAAATTAATCTATTTGCATAGGCATCACCCTGTATTTTGCACTTTTATGATAATTAAAAATTTTTTTTGTGTATGCTTTAAGCTATTTTCCTCATTTGTACACATTAGTTGTCCACCGCTGCCTTAGTAATGAGACACGATTTATATCAGTGGGTTCACTCTGCCCAAACACTGCATGCTACTTTAATTTGTGTGGATGTACCCATCTGAGTCTGTGTGTCCTCCCTGTCCCCACAGAGCTCGTCCTGTCATTCACGTAACAAAGACCTTCACTGTGATGCCCTTGATTGTTGACCCAAATGACTGCAAATCTTGGTATGCATTTTTAAAAGAGCTCTAATGCTGCGTTCTACACATACAGTCACGTATTTCGGACTTCTTGACTCAGAATTAATCAAAAATGTCATGTAGAAGAAATTAAATGGACTATATCTATCTATCTATCTATCTATCTATCTATCTATCTATCTATCTATCTATCTATCTATATATATATCTATCTATATATATATATATATATATATATATATATATATATATATATATATATATGGCATTTGGCATATGCCCTGATCCAGAGCAACTTACATATACTATTTTCATTCATCCGAGGAGTTAAAGGTTAGGGGCCTTGCTCAAGGGCCTAACAGTGGCAGCTTGTTGCCTATTGTCAGATCCCTAATCACTGCCCATGTACAAGTCATTATATTTGCTGGGAGAAATTAGAAATCAATGCATTTAATGTACCAATTTAAATTTTTGTCTGATAATAAATGAAATGATTCTAATGAATTTGGAATCTGGACATAATAGAATTTTTATCTGAACTAAGTTTGTGCTGTAAATTCGAATGACAGATCAAAGTTTCACAAGTTTGAATCTGAAGTTTGAAGCTCTCTGTGGCTGGGAGTCCATGGGAGCTAATTGGCTCTCACAAGAGAAAGGAAGGCATTCACTCACAGCCAATCATGGGCAACTGTGAGCTCATTCGTACAAGGATAGCGCTTTCATTTTGAATGTGTTAGACCGCCTCTAATACGCATGGCGCTGTAGTTTGAATTGAGTTTAAAATGAGGCTAGAATTGAGTGTCACGGAGTGGAAGGATGGGTGGGAATTGGATATGGCTGAATTAGTGAGAAATGGGGGAAAAATCCAAATAGAAAATTCACTCATGCTGCATTTCTACAATATAAAGCTATACAAAGGTTAATATTTACTGTTAGTTTGTTTGGTTGAATCTTGCTGTGTTGACATTGTCTGATCCACTCATACATTGGTGTTGTGGCTTGCTACCAAAGTCTTTTGATTACAGACGCTCCCCGACTTACATTTTTAATCGGTTCCGGACGGCTGAATGTAAGTTGAAAGTGAACGTAGGTTGTTACTATGACGTATGACATGTGACGTATAATGCTCATACTGTACTATACATCCATAAATACCATTACCGTATCTCATAAAACACCCCTAAATCAATTATTATAAACATCAAAGAGTAAAATAAGATCAAATATATCAAATAATATCAAAATTAATTTCAAATAACTCACTTATTTATACAGAGTTACTTTACATGAAGCTTAAAACAGTCAATCAACGCTTACGATATGTGAAGCGCTCAATACCGAAAGTAGTGTACTTGCAAAAGTAGTGCACTTGCTGTGGGTTATACATAAAATTGAAAAAACGTAAAACGGATGAACGTAAGTCGGGGAGCGTCTGTACAGTGTTTATTAAAAGTGTTTACAGTGTTTATAGTGTTTATGTAAATGTGTATGTGTGTTTTGTAGCATTGAGGTAATGGTGTGTTTCTCTTACACACTGAGTACAGGACAGCCAAATTTTAAAGATCCTATTGGTGAGTAAAACCTTCTTTATACATTTTTCATCCGTTAAATGATTGTAATTTGTGGGACGGTTTTGTAGTTTTAGGTATGTTCACTGAGTAGTAGATGAAAATATGAGGCCTAGGAATCAGAATATGAATCAAAACAATCAGTTTTCATGAGATTTACTGGCTGAACACGCTCCACATGGTTGTCACTGTCCCCCCCCAGTGCAGCTAACTGGGTTATCAAGGGCCGGCCGGCCATGTCTCTCATTGTCTATAGCAGTGCTTCTCAATTATTTTCTGTTACGCCCCCCCTAGCAAGAAGAAAACAATTCGCGCCCCCCCACCACCCACTTTCCACCGCAACTATAAATTATAACTTTTTTCTATAATATAGTTACAGGTATATCTCTTCATTATATCGTATCCTTGTTAACATAAATAAAACAAAAAGAAAGAGATATAGTTCAACTTACAAGAATAACTTTTTTAACATTTTTTATTAGTCTGTCTCACCGCCTTTCTTTTCATCCCTGTTAAAAATTTCTTCATGTTGTGAGGGTGTGTGTACTGCACTACACATCGCCAGCTCGTAGCAAAACAAACCTACACCGTAGAGTTAATACTCGCTGCGCACAATGGGCAATGAGGGCGCCACTGCCAACTACTGGAGTGGATGTGCAATTACACTTTCTTGTAGTACGGCGGAAAAAAAGCATGTTCTCCTGGGTCACACTCGCCCCCCTCAGCATCCCATCGCGCCCCCCCACTATTTGAGAAGCACTGGTCTATAGTGAGAGGTTCATGTAGAAGAACCATTGCTGACTTTCGTCAAGAGTAGGCTGCATAGCTGTTAGCGTGTTTTGGCCCCTTGCTCAGGGTTGTGTCAGGAAGGGCACCCGACGTAAAATCCTATCCCAAATCGAATATGCGAATCATTAATATGACTTCCATGAAGCTGGAGGCAGATGCTTCACTGTGGCGACTCCTGAAATGGAACAGCCGAAAGGAAAAGAAGAAGTCGAAAAGCTGATCTGGAATCTAAATCAGGAGTTTAAACATAGATACGAATTAGAATCTTTGAATTTTATTTAGCACAATGTAATAGAACTTCTTTTATATCTACAGTTCGGATAGCAAAAACTGTGCTGGTAGTACCTCAAATTTAATTACATCATCCCTACAGAGTTTCAAAAATGTTTTGATTGAGAAAAAGTACAGTTCAGTCCTTAACTGTCTGTGTGATACAGTGAGCATCAGGATGCTTCCATCCTCAGAATTTCAAACACAGAAATTTATAAGAACAAGATCAAGTAGCAGGCACGGGGGACAACAAAGTTACAGGCAGAGGGTGAAAATGACTATATATTATTCAGATTATGCATAGGTAAAGTCTGTTGGGCTTTTTACACCCGAGCCTAGTGGCTCATCAGGCCGGTGCTTATCCCCGGTTTCTGTAGCGTGAAGCGACCAGGAGTTCAACTCCTCCTGGATGGGACGCTAGTCCATCGCAGGTTACCTTCCCAGTATATTTTTTACTGGAACCCATTTATACTGCTGGATGAACAGAGGCACACTTGTGGTTAAGACCTTGCCCCGGGGTCTTAGCACAGTGTGTGTGTGTGTGTGTGTGTGTGTGGGGGGGGGTTCTAACTGGGATTCGAACCCACAACCTCCTGATCATGAGCTCAACACCCTAACCACTACACTACTGGCCCCATTCAGATTATGTATGCTTATGATTATGTAAAACAATTCCATTATATGGCAGACTGATGGACTGTATTTATTGTGTTTGTGTCTGGTACAGTTATAAAGTACACGGTAGAGGCTGATGTGTCCAAAACCCGTGTCTTTTTTACTGTTAACCAAAAAACCGTCTACATCGGGTTCTTAGCACTGACATCACAGCGTTGTGAGACACTTAAACTCAATGTTATCGTAAGTACAAAGCACACAACATTCAACTACATATTATAAAACACATCTTCAAGGTTGCTGTGCCACTGCACAAGATTTTTCTTAAAAAGGAACCTTTACAAGAAGTTATTATTGGTCCTTGGCTGAGCGAAAATACGTGGCACATGTACCATATACTGTACATGGCTTTGAAATAAATATGAAAGGCTGAGAAAGATAGCCCACGACCCTAGTAGGATTAGCAGATCAACAAAGGAATGAATGAATGAACATGATGGCTGCTAGATGATGATGATGATGATGATGATGATGATGATGATGATTACTAATATTATTATTAGTAGTTGTAGTAGTACTTGTAGTATTAGTTGTAGGGAGTAGAGATAATAGTAGTAGAAATAGTGGTAATCACTGTTTATAATTATGAATATAGTTATAATTAACTGTTGCATTTGATTAATCTCTGTGATCGTAGACGACTGTGCGTGATAAAGTTGCCCCAATCGTGTTCTCCCTGAACGCATCAATTGATGAACCTCCGATTGTTGGTGCTCAGCAGCGGCCTGTACAGAGCCTGGACATGTTTCCTGTTTTAAGTCATGGACAAACACTCACTAGCAAAGCAGAGGTAATGTAGCCAATTGGAATTTTGCGAAGTTCATAATATACATCCTTCTTACACTTAGGAACGTAACAACTTAACAGTGCTATTATGCATGAGTTCCTATGTTTGCTTCTTATTCATTCTACCTGTACATGCATGTTTCTTTGACCCTGCCTCCCAATGCAGATTCACTTTCAGAAAGCGTGTGGAGCTGATAATCGGTGTGACAGTAACCTGCAGATCACTGCTGCATTTGCCAAAATCCAGGAAGATATCCTCCCTGTGTAACAGCTCCCTCATCACATCAATAATAACACACTAACAAGCACAATAATTTTATTAATAACATGATTAATTAGATAAATTTACAGTACTTGTCAGATATAGCAAACATCTATGATAGACTATTGCGTGTGTGTGTGTACAGTCTGGATGGTCACCAGGTCCTGAAGTATGATTCCAACATTAAGCAACACTTGATGCTCCTCATTAATGTGACGAACACTCCATCTCCAGGCCGAATAGCTGAAGATGCTCATAAAGCTGAGTTGAACATCTCCATTCCCTCATCACTCAGATTCTCCGGAATCAGGCCAGAGGTGAAGATCTAAGATCCTCTGACTTATTATTAATAACAAAACTGAAACCTAAAAATGTAAAGGCTTATAAACCACAGCTCAGACTTGCACAGAATAAAAATAATCTAGCACAAACTTCCATCGGACTAAAAAAAAAAAAAAAAAAAAAAAAAAAAAACATGGAACATAAACTCGTTAAACAGATAATTGAATATATGTGAGGTGTGCTTTATATTCCATTGTATATAGATTATATTCGCTTTATATGGCGCATTATATTCCATCATATTATATGATATGTGAGGCGCTCCACCGAATGTAGGCGCTTGTCGCAAGTGACGTATGGTGCTTGTGAGACCAAGCGCGGCTTATCTGGACATCCGATCTTTCAAGTGAGCAAGTGAAGGTTGAGTACTAAACAAGTATTCAACGTGCACTTGCTTGCTTGAAAGATCGGAAATTCGAATAAGTCCGATCTTTGGACACCGATCAACAAAGATAGTTATCGATGGTGGATAAATCTTTTAGTTAAAACAGATTATGTTTTTTCAACATAATTCCAAAGGACTCCTTTTTTCTTGCCATTGTATACACGATCAGTGTCTGCCTGTCTTTGTGTTACTCACCACATCTTTCTGTTTGTCTCACGCTCTCTTTTTAACAGAGTACTTCTGTAAGATGTGAAGTTACAGACAATTTCATCTTGTGTGAGTTGGGAAACCCGATAGCTGCTAATCAGATGGTACAGTCTTGCGTCATGCACTCACATACATTTAACCCTAATTCACAGTGCACGTGATTAAGTTCAAGCCCCTCAACAACATCATGCTTTCTCTCAGCGATAAATTGTGACGTATAAATCAGCAGTTGTGCCTCTCTGACTTTGGTCAGGTTGAATTTGGGATTATCTTTGAGATGTCATTTACCACGCTTGACGTACCAGAGATCGCAACAACACTGCAGCTCTCCACGTGAGTGAGTTTTGTGACATATGGCTAGCTAAATAAAACTTTAACAGACTAGCGCGTAGTATAGTATAGTATAGTATAGTATAGTATAGTACAGTGCTGTGTCGTGTATTGTTGTATAATATAGTGTAGTGTAGTGTAGCATAGTATAGTATAGGCACTGTTATAAATGCTACATATTGTATATAGAAATGTCCATCATGTAGGACAGCTATTTTCATTTTTATTATTATTTAGCGTAAAAACATCATCCAAAATAACCTACATTAAACTAATTGACCTTAAAGCTTTATTAGATTTTATTTGTCAGCTATCTTGCATATGGGGCTGGTGGCATAGTGGTTCGGGTGCTGTGCTCATGATCGGGAGGTTGTGTGTTCAAATCCCACTGAGCCCCTCACTGTGCTAAGACCCCTGGGCAAGGTCTCAGCCACAAGTGTGCCTCTGTTCACCCAGCAGTATAAATGGGTGCCAGTAAAATATACTGGGAAGGTAACCTGCGATGGACTAGCGCCCCATCCAGGAGGAGGTGAACTCCTGGTCGCTTCACGCTACGGAAACTGGGGATAAGCACCAGCCTGATGGGCCACTATGGCTCGGGTGTAAAAAGCCCAACAGACTTTACCTTTACCTATCCTGCATATATAAATGTGTCCATTTTAAAAAAAAAATCAGAGCAACCATAGCCTAATGGTTGGAAAAGTGCTGCTGATTTTCGCACAGATGGTTTTCACCCAGGTGTTTTTCGCCCAAATTGTAGGGACATGTTTTTCACCCAACTTTTTAAAATAATTTTTTTAATATGGTGGGAAAAGTATAAGTAGCATGAACATATATATACATACTGTATATACAAAGTTTATTTCAGCATGCTTCTATCCCTTGCTAAAAGGGTTGTGACAGGAAGGGCATCCGACGTAAAAACCTCTGCCAAATCAAACGTGCGAATCAGATGATTCGCTGTGGCAACTCCCGAGTAAAAGGGAAAAAGCCGAAAGGAAGACAGACATTTAGGATATGAAGCTGGGTTAGGGTTAGGGGTTAGGGTTGGGGAGTGTGTGTTACTTTGGTGGCATACGGTGTTTTACCACTTTCTTTTGTTATCTCATTTAGGTCATCAAGTGTCACAAATCTGTAAATAACTATTAACAAGCGAATTCAATTAAAAAAAAATAAAATAAATAACTAAGTTGGGCGAAAAACATGTCCTCACAATTTGGGCAAAAACCATCTGGACAAAAAAAACCTGGGCGAAAACTATAGAAATTGGTTGGAAAAGTAGGTTTGGGACTGAAAGATTGCCGGTTCGATTCCCAATCAGCTGGAGAGCTGAAAGTCTCTTGAACAATGCACCTCATCACCAACAGCTCTCCAGACACTGTAATGTGGCTGCTCACTGCTCTGTGAGTGTGTGCTCACTGTTTAAGTGTGTGTGCTCACTTTGGATGGATTAAATGCAGAGCCAGACTATTGCGATTAATATGGTATATCAAAACTAACGGCTGCTAATTTGAAATACAACACAAAGAACGATCACATGATATTAATGTATTTCAAAAATAGCAAGAGGCTGCCAATAAATGTGGGATTGTCCTAAGAATTGATTGTCATGGCCATTCAAAATGACACCAGCAAAAAGCTCAGCTTTAGATCCCCAGATTTTTTTTAAAAAAAAATTACCCCACTCTTATCAGTAGGTGTTGTGTACAGTATTCAGTATTCACAAAGAAATTCAGCAAAAATGATCTGGAACCAATTTTTCAATAAACACTGACAGCTGCTGACATACCACCAGGCACAATATATAAGTGCTATGCAGTAGAATTTTTCTTTCTAGATATTTACCTCTGTGCCTCTAATAGATGAGCCATCACTGTTGGATTGTGTTATTTGAGTGCGCTATTAATTTACTGTGTTATTGTTCTTTGTACAGACTCAGCACACAGGATGACTTACTACCGCTGACCAAACTGCTAAGAGTTGACTATAAACTCCAGGCTAGATTTCATGTGTAAGTCATGGAACAGTTCCTAACAGTACTTAAAATTATTGAGCAGCACTTCCACTAATGCAGTGAACAATGTCCCTCTCACCCTTAATGTAATCGATCAGATAGAGCTATGGAAATCATGATAGGGTTTATATTGACGCAGTGATATATAACGGTATGCAACGAACATGATCTGACCATCGCACCCATATGCATTGTATTTTTTTTTTTTTTTAAATATCTTTTACTGCAAAGTCAGAAGCATATCATTGTTGATGACGACTCTGTATGCTGTCATGTTACAATTTCCCTTCAATAGCACAAATGTACGTGAAAATTGGTGCAGGTTGATAGCTTTTTCACATACCAATATTCCTGTTAAATATGAATTTTTATAAGTCATTTTTATTAATCATAGGTATTGGCTGCTGCAGCGTTGCAGCCCTACATTTATAGTATGGGTCTGTGTGTATTATATTACAATCCGAGGTAGTGTCAGATCTGGACAACCCACTAGATGGAGCGTGGAGGCATTTCGTGTCAGAGGAGTACTCAAGCTTATTTCTATCTCTCCATTATATAGAGTGCTGCATCTACCCATGATTGTTTCTCTCCCCATGAATGCTAAGTAATATCAAAGGATAGTAAAAAGAAATAGCCAACAAACACAAATTACATATTTAAATCTCATATAAAACCACTGATGTATCATTAAGAAATACCGTATTCGATGTAATAAGCGCACTGCTCCAACAAGCATACCCAATGTTTTTGATCTTATGTCTAATAACCGCCCATGTGTTCTGAAAGCAAAATTGTAGATCAAACTTACCGATTTTATTTGACCAGTCTCTGTAACGGTAAAATGAGGCGTTCACTGCCTGTAAAAAGGAGTTTACATGGTATTTCAAGACCCCCCTGCCACTGGGGAATATCTATAATGTTCATCAGTAACAACACATTTGATTGTTCCTCCGTGCTTTAAAAACAGTAAAATATTTTTTGCTGTGTTCTCTTGGTAAATGTCCAACAACCGATGAACCATTACAAACTGCTACAGGAAAACTATGGGATGCTCTGAATGAATGGAGTGATGAGCCAGATATGGACCTATCAGAAAGTGATGACGAGCATTTTTCCACTGATTCTCCTGCTCACTACCTTAATAAATTTAATCACGTTCCTGGCCATGTGCTTTTGTTTATGTTCATGTTGATTGGTTCAACGTGCCATGTGCTAAATTTGACATTTGGTGCTGATTGGCTCGATTTTACTTTCAAGAAAATGTTTAAAGGAACAGAACCAGGAGGGAAAGGTAAGGGGTCTTTTTTTAATTACGCTGTTTTCTGTTTATTTTCAGCTTTCATGTAAGTAGTTTGGTTGATATTACAAAATGAATAACACAAATACCAGTAAAACTCATTTATTGTTCTGTTATTATTCATGTTTTCCACCTCAATGGGAATAAGCACTTACCGTTCCACTCTGGTGGTAACATTTTAATAAGCGCCCACCCACTACAATTTTTTAAGTGCCTCGCGCACTTATTACATTGAATACGGTAATATGCTGATCAATTATCAATATATCAGTGTTTTATCACAATGTTCCAACCATGTTCCAGAAACATAGTGTCTGTGCACAAAGTGAGGTCCATGAAGACCCAAATACACAGCAATGGTAAAATTCTTTTGGAAGTCCTGATCAGGAAAGTTACTTTACATTACTCTCACTTATTTGGCGAACCGCAGGCACTGGGCAGGGCTTCTCAGGAGAGCTCAGGTTATTATTGTTGTCAATTAGTTTTTCAAAAAAGTACATATGGGTATGATATATGTACAAATTTAAGCACAATCGTGTACTGTATACACTGTGTGTTGTTTTTTTTTTTGAAAATCATATGACCATTTCCTGTGATCAGCCGTACAATATTTGATATTCAGTTCAGTGTTTACTCTTTACTTTTCCATTTAAACTTAATTCATTTATTGAACATAATGGTAATCTGCTATAGTTTACATGTCCTGCTAAAATGTAAATCCTTTACAAGAAACCACATTAAAAGACAATACACTCACTTTATAAAGAACGTTTGTATACGTGTTCATTCAAGCAGTTATCCGATTAGCCAATCAATCAGTAGCAGTACAATGTCTCAAGGATTTCAGTTAATGTTTGCATCAAACATTAGTTTGGGGGAGGAATGCAATATTATTGACTTTGAGTGCTGATCCCTTGGGATCTTCACCAACAGCAGTCATTTGAAAATTTGCAGGATGCCATTAAAAACAAAAACATCCGGTGAAACGTACCGATGTGGGCAGAAATTATTCAGAGGTAACAAATGGTACCACTCTTCACAACCATAATAACCAAAATAATATTAATAATAACAATCAAAACAGTTATAATAGTAATAATAATAATAATTATTATTATAACTATTATTATTATTACAGTGATACAGAGTGCACAGGTTCACTGAAACTGGAATGATTGAACGTCTCAATCCGATAAAACACTTTTCCAATACTTTTACAATAATTTATGGGAACATATTTTGGTTCACTTGACTAAATGTAGAGTAAGTACTAAAAATATTCACCATCAACTACTCCCCAAGATACTTTTCCAATTTCCAAACAAGTTACCACTACTGAACACAGTCAGCATTTCACTTCTCACATTATCCCAAATAATCATCATTCTTCATTCCATGGATCATTTGAAAACCTAATTCTGATTGGTCAATTGTGGTGTTTAAGTGGTCTATTATTTCTTTACAGGAAACTACTGCTATAGAGTGTACCATTAGTGGAAGCAATAACATAATTTTAAAATCACTAGTTTGTAGGATGCTGTATAATAAGCAGGAATGAACAGAAGTGGTCTTCTTATCACAAAAAAAAAAAAAAAAAAACCTTGTCAGGGTCCTGATCCTTTTGTCAGGGTTTATAGTGATTGGTTTGCTGTACATTTGTTTCTTATGTAACTCTGTAATCTGGAAATATAGTGTACTGAATAACGGTGTGTGTGTGTGTGTGTGTGTGTGTGTGTGTGTGTGTGTGTGTGTGTGTGTGTGTGTGCAGCACTCCAACCCGACTTCAGACGGAGTTCAGTGGCCATGTTATTGGTGAAACGGCTATAAAACACTTTGATAACATTGGGAGTCCGGTGGAGTTCAAGTTTAATGTGAGTTAGACACTTCCATAATCTGTATAGTCATTAATCCCTGTGATTCTTTGGGATTTTAATATTAATGTAATACGTGACATCTAGTATTGTCTTAAATACGGTGTCAGTCAGCAGCTTGATAATAAAACTCGTTGGCCTGAGAATTTCAGATCTATAATTCTGCATTGGATTTATGTCCCACAGGTCCCATTTATTAAGACACCATTATTATTTGAAACGTTACAGTATTTTGAACATCTTCATGGTGAAATGATTTTATGGCCCATTTAACACTAAAATGGCCAAAATGGTAAAATTACCTTTTCATACATTAGGTAAATAAATAAAAAAACATTAAAATGCTTATCACTCGACATTTTCTTATTCAATTATGTGTACAGTTTGTCTGCATGATAAACATAAAAATTTCACTCCTAAAAATGGAGGGAGGGGATTTTTCTACTTGTCAAAATGGCCAAGTTGGTGAATTCGTTGACTTTTGAAAGTAAATCAGCCGCAATTTCCTGAATATTGGTGCCATTAACATCAGATCTGAACTGTTATGCAGTTTAAAATATTAACTCTTTATCAATTAAACTGAATCAGTTAACAATACATTTATTTTCTGACTTCTGTGAATCAAATAGAAACGTTTTGACAGCCAAGTGAATAAATAAGGTTTGTTACAGCTTTTAACACTACTATTAATATAAAAAAGATTTAAGTTTTAAATTTAACTGCAGGGCAATGGTGGCCTGTCGATATTGGTGCTGGATCACTGAGCCCAAAGTTGGGAATTCAAGCCCCACCCTCAACAGGTTATCACTGTCCCCTCAGTGCAGCTAACTGGGTTATCAAAGGCCAAACATTTCTCTCACTGTCTATGGTGAGAGGTTCATGTAGAAGAACCATTGCTGACTTTCGACAAGAGTAGCTTGCATAGCCATCAGCGTGTTTCTGCCTTGTGATGGTCTGGCAAGCTATCCAGGGTGTACTCTGTCCTCGTCCAGAGTCAGCGGAGATGAGTGCCAGCTTCCCCGCAACCTTAATTAGGATTAAACAGGTCAGAAAATGAATGAATGAATATATGAATGGATTCGACAGCATTTTATCAGCATCTGAAAATATGAAACGACCATTATAGGGCAAAACTGCATCAAACATATTCAAATGTGGCTCTGGTTGGTTTTTAATCAATGAAAAGTTTTATTTTTCTTCTTTCACAGCCTGTATAATCAAAACTGAAGGTCTCTTGTAATGATCCCATAATAATATATCCCATAATAATATCCATATTCATGCAGCACTAAGCTATAAGATTCATGCAAGGATATTTAGTAACGTATGCGTCTAGAATTGTGTATATACTTGATCATGAACTTCTTTAGTTGTTTGTGTCACTTTCGTGCTCTGTGGTTCCACGCTGCTGATTTCCCTAAGTCGTCCTCGGGCGGACGAGTAGACGGACTAAACATCTGCACGTGGGCGAGTAGACTTGCTCCTGATCATCCACTTTGTACAGTTTTGCTTCAAATTATTTCATCTGTATAACTTTATTTTAAAAAATAGACAACACAAGCTTTCTATTTGTGTGAAAATGACATGATTTCCGCATAAGACATTCTATAACCCAAATGAAAACTTTAAACCGGTATTTTCACCACTTCCAGCAGAGTAACTGGTATAATTTTTATATGAAAATGCAGTAGCAAGAAACAATCTAGCTGTCTGTCAGTGTTTCAAATGAATGCGAAACTGTGAGCCGTCAGAAACCATCATGCTTTTCGAGGCTTCGTTCAGAATTGGCCCGATGTGCTTTCAGAAGGCAGGTACAGCCTGTTCTTAATGGCTGATAATTGATTAAATATGCCAGTTATGCACATAAAATATATACATATGGTGTTTTAAACACTTAACTTTTTGTTTTAGACAAAATAAATTTAATGCTAAAATTATTGTGTTTACAATAACTTAATGAAAAAGCGCTTTTATCAGTGCTGGTCAGCACTTGTTGTTCGTGACGGCAACCCTTGGGGTACCTAATAATACAGCATGCAGTGGGTATAGGAAAGACTAGCGGCCTAATATCTTCACGTCACTCGATAGATTTGATTTTCAGTAGGGTTTTAGTATGTGTTTTGGCTAGGGCACATGAGAACATTCAGCTTTTTATCCTTCAGCCACTATTTCGTCATCCTTGGGTCACTATTATGTTAAATGTGAACCTGCTTCCCATTGACAACTGCCAGAGGCTGGCGATTTTGTCACGAATTTTAGTAGTATTTTGCCCCATCCATTTTTTCTTTTACCTTGACAAATACCCCAATCCCTACTGCAGAGTAACACCCCACAACAGGACGCTAGCACCACCATGCTTTACACTAGGTAAGTTGTTATTTGCATGGTAACCTGTATTGGTCTTAGAAATCTTTTTGTATCCATCTCATGACTATCAGCAAATATAAGATCCTTGAGATCTTTTTATAGTGCCTTGCCACCCATAGTTGTTTGTTTGTTTTCAGTTAGCTGTTATTAATTTCAATAAGGAAATGCAGCTGGAAAATATTTTGTCTTTATTTCAGGTTGCAAGGCAACAAAATCTGAATATTTTGAAGCATGGTGATCTTTTCTTTATGCACAATATCAGCAATGGTTTTCTTATTCATGATATTTAAAGTGTCAGCTGTTTAAGGGAACACTAACCTTTAACCTTTTAGTTGTTTGCCTATGTTTCTGGAAATAAGCTTTATTATAGATTTTTTAAAAATACAATTTTCACAGCTACACAAATCTCTATAATAGACCCAGTAATTAGGATTTTTTAAAATGCACACATGTTGACCTTACAAAAACATGCAAAAAAAAAATTGAATCGAATCTGCTGGGGAGAATAAATAAATCAAAATATTATGCATATAAACAATTGCCTATGGTTAATCATATCTCTTCGGACTTAATTTGCAAACATTAGGAGGAGAGAGGGGGCGCTGAACAGACCACAGGGCATCACCTAATATTCATGGTAGCCTCAGGTAGCTGTGAAAGCTGCCTTCTATTTATTCTTGTCTGAAAGGCAAAATTTAGTTATGTGTACTATGCAAATGATTTCTCTTTCTGCCTTAACTTTCCCAAAGATTCTGATATTAGTGATAAATAATTATAGTATTTATCTTGTACTGCAATACAACCATGGTGTTTTATGTAAGGACAGAAGCTTGTAGAAAAATCACTGCTTTAACTGGAGATTTGGAGGGTTGTATTTTGTGTTGTGGCACATTCTTAAATCTTGTGTTTAAGGAGTGTAACTTTGTGTAACTGCCTCCCCATGATATAGATCAAAGGTACAACCTTGTTTTTCTCTCATTTTCCACTCACTGCTTAATCTTACTAGGGTCACAGGAGGCTGGAGGCTATCTCAGCCGACACTGGCCAGAGAAGTGATACACCACAAACAAGGATGTATGTATCAGACTATTGCAGGGCCAACACACTAACAGCCACTCACACTCACTCACTAGATAGCCTACTGTGTATGTCCTTGTGTTGTAGGAGGAAACCGGATTACGTGGAAGAAACCCACGCAAATAGGAAGAAAACGTACAAAATACACTTAGAAACGCCATGAGTCCGGAAATCTATCCCACAACCTTCTTGCTGTGAGGTGGATGAGCTAACCGTTATGCCACCGTACCATCTTTGTTGATTATCAATCTTGTTCTGTACATGAATTATGTTCAGAGGGTATCTGGTACATTTATGCTACATTTAAGACGGGAACAAATTACAGTGGTACCTCAGTTCTCGAACGCTTTGGAGGTCGAACAAATCGGAATTCGAACAAAAAATCCTGGATTTTTTTTTGTCTTGGAAGTTGAACAAAATTCGGAAGTCGAACTCGAAAAATACGCAAGAAAAACGATACTGAGAGTGAGGAGAAGCGCGCGACGAGTAGAGTCCAAAGAGACCGATATCTAGAAGTCGCGCACTTCTCCTCACTCTCAGTATCGTTTTTCTTGCGTATTTTTCGAGTTCGACTTCCGAATTTTGTGGATGTGCGTGTGGATGTGCTTGCTCCTGTTCTACAAAGTACAGTATACCATTTTTTTTTGTTTAATCGATTAGATAAGCTAATAATCCAAAAGAAAGATACTGAGAAAAGGTCAGTTGTGCGGAAAACTGTTGCGTTTAAGAAAGAGCTGATAGCTAGGCATGAATCAGGCGTGCGTGTTACTGATCTTGCTAAGGAATATGGCATGGCTAAATCAACGATATGCGCGATCCTGAAGAACAAAGAGAGTGTTAAAGCCAGTGATAAAAGGCTCGACGGTTATCAGCAAACAAAGAAAGCAAGTGCTGGAGGAGGTGGAAAAATTACTGCTCCGATACATAAACCAGCAGCAGTTAGCAGGAGATAGTGTGAGCGAGGATGTGATCTGCTGCAAAGCTCGTGAAATCTACGATGATTTGGTGAAAAAAGACCCGAGCTCGAATCCTGAAGGGTTCCATTTTAAAGCAAGTCAAGGTTGGTTCGAAAACAAACAAAAAAAGACACAAAATAAATTAATCTATTAAGAATTTTGTGTGTTTGTCCTGTTGTTTCACATTTAATATACTATTTGATATATAAACGACATTATGAAATAACATTATGTTTAAAAAAAGGTAGTTTTCTAGCGTCATGGAACGGATTAAAACGGTTTACATTATTTGTAATGGGAAAAGCGGATTTGGAATTCGAACAAATCGGAATTCGAACAGCCTTCTGGAACGGATTAAGTTCGAGAACCAAGGTACCACTGTATTTCAGATTCTCCACCTGTTGATAAGCCAGGGCATTGACACGATGCTCAGAAAGACAGAACGCCTCAGTTTTGCTGTACTTTTATTTCTATACTTTATACATATTAGTTTACCAATATGTTTGTTGGTGAATCAAATAAATGAGGTCATTTGCTATTGATGGGATCATGAAATGTGGTGACTACAAACGCTCATCTCTACTCACCCCTAATATTCTATTACAATACCATTTGCAGTGGACTTTGATGACAGTGCGCTTTTGAGAAGAATTTCTAGGTTGCACATCCTGATATATCCCAAGCTCCCCTTGCTTAAGCTTTTCGCCCGTTCTGTTCCACATTCTGCTAATCACAGTTATTCATCTGTGCTTGCATCTCACTTTATTCTATAGGTTTTGTTGTTCTGGGATCTGCCTCTGTGTGTTGTTTGCAGACCGCCTGGCCATTCGCCTGTTTTTGTCTGTATTAATGCACCTTACATTTTCATCTGTTTGCCTGAATATTTTTACAGCAAGTCATTTTACTGCACTTGCATCCTGCATTTCCATCTCTATGACGTGAACAACACTTCAGTTGATTGACCATGTTTTGCCGTTAACCCTCCTTATTTACCAGTGCCATAGCATGGCACAAGGAACACAATGATGTAATTTGTGACCCATCACATCGTATCAGGTATTATGTCAGATGAGCCAATTAAAGCCAGTATATCATGCTGTAGGGGGGAAATTTCAAATTTCAAATAACTATGCATCAGTCATAGTGCTCAAAATGTGACAATACCTGATATGACGTGATGTGTTACATTTTTAGTTCTGAAGATGCTACATCATGATTAATACCACTTTCCCACCGACGCAACTTTCACATGAATGCCTGCGGTAATTCGAGGAGGAACACCTCCCAATGTAGACGCAGTAAATGGAGCGTTTTTTTCGTTGCCCAGTTTTTTCCTCATCCTCTTCCCTTTGAAGGTACGATTTGGCAACAATAGCTGTCACGTTTTTACGCAGAAATGACACATTTTTGGGCTTTCCAGAGAAATGAGGAGGGAAATCAAAATGTTAGAATTTACCGCAAGTAGCGGCAGAAGGCTGTGGTGCTGGCAGTTTTCTGGGGCAACTTGCGAGATATGCGAGGAAGGTCACACAATGATTTGCAGTGTTCTGCGGAAGCATTTCTGTCAAAATTTACTGGTCAAGTTGCGTCTGTGGCATTAACTTATAAAGGTAAACTGATGGGTGATTAGCAATTACATTATTATATAGTTTTAATGGCTGTTCGAGGCAAATGGAAGGTTATTCTTGTACGAAGGTAGGGGGTCTTACTTTGTCTTTTTGATTGCATTTGTGAGCAGGTGTCTGTAGCTGAGCCACTCAACAGTCAAGATATACTCTATCTTGAATTATCTTGGCCAATGGAGGTGGAAAATGGAAAGTGGCTCCTCTACATAGAAGACATTATAATGGCAGGAACTCCTGAGTCCTTTTGTCGTCCTCCAGGAAATATCGTCAACCCACGAAACTTTACGGTGAGACATGACCTTTGAAATGTCACTGATGTATGAAGGAGGCACTTTCGACTCATCCACAGCATTATGGCGCGTGTTGTAGACTTTCCATTGAAATTATACCACAGCATTCATTTGTACAAATGCTTAATCCGACTTGCGTCACGAGGAGGCTAGCTTATCTCAGCCAACTTTACGTGAAGACAGAGTACTCCACTCACACTCACGTCTGGAGTCAACTTGGAAAAGTCATTTAGAAACCCAGAGTACCCAGACAAAACTTGTGCGGGCACATGGAGAACGTGAAAATTCCAAATAGAAATTCCACCCTTGCCAAGCTCGGGACTTTCATGCTGTGAGGTTGACATGCTAACTATGCATGTAGCTTAATTTTTATGTTTTCACTACCCTGTTGATTTTAGGTGACTTTCATTCTGTGATTTATGTGCTATTATTATGCATTACAATGGGCATAGCTCTTCATGTCATAAGCTCTTTTATTCTTTTACACAGTATTCAGTATCTTTGACAGCTGTATTGATGTGCACAGAAAAGATTTTTATTCTCTTAACATTGCTGGGCTCAGGGTCCTCCGTTTGATCCTGAGCTTTAATTACTGTCTGTCTGGTATTTTGCATTTTCTCCCCAAGGCCACTTGAGCTATTTTCTTTCCTTGCAGCCTTGAATTCTCTTTTTACTTGCCATGCATTACTTTTGAATGGATCTGTATAGTGAAGACGAACATGGCGCAATCAACGTTCCAAATCGTGTTCAACAGTACTGATGGACAGATAGCTCTGGGTTTTCATAAAATTTTTGGTCTGTACATGCTCCTCGAGTTTTAAATGGCCTTTGTTGTAAGATTATTGAAGAATGGTTGAGTTCGACCCCATAGTAAGTTCTTTAGTTTCTCAATATTTTTTTCCTTGGTGTACTTATTAAACTTTGCGTTGAGGAAATCTATTGTATGTTTGTCACATTTACCCCATTTCTCAGTGTCGGAATGACTTATCTATTGCGACAACATAATGCGTTGTTCCCTGACAGGAAATCCATCTCTGACTCGTAAGCCGTAAGATCAAGAAGATATCTATTCTATTAATATTAATGTTCTTTATGTTGTATAGGCCGATTTGATCTTTTACCCCTGAGCTACTCTGAATCAAACTTAAAATTAAAATATGCTGGAACAGGTTTGTATTTACAATCATGTCAAATAGAAAGTGCACCTTCATTAAGTTTTTTTTTTAATTAATATAGACAAAATAAAAATAATCTGGTCCTTATTATGTTTTTAAAGGAACTAAAGACAACTTTAGATGCCAAATGACACATGCAGTGATCTTACAGAAGCAATTGTTATGGTTTACCAATCTGCTGAGGATTGTAATGCTATTTCCACACAGTATGAAGTCCATCATTCCTTGGTTAGTATGTTAAATGTTCAAGTTCAAGACTTAGAAAGTATAGCTTTTTTTGGAAGGGTTGTCAGTAAAAAGTCTCTTCTCTCTAAAAAGAGCACAGCAGCACAGCTTAGGTGTTGTCAAGTTGCATCTGAATAAACCACGAGCCTGAAACAAAAGTAGAGATGTTTGGCCATAACGTACAGCACCACATTTGGTGAAGCCAAGCAAAGAATACCTGTAAAAACACCTCATGCCAACCGTCAACTGTAGATGAAGGAGGGTTGATGACTTGGGGCTTGTTTTGCACCCTCTGGACCTGGGCACCTTGCAGTCACTGAGTGGAACATAAACTCGTCTGTTTTCCAAAGTTGTTTGGAGACAACTGTGAGGCCATCTGTCCATCAGCTAAAACTTAGGTTATGTAGCAGGACAAAGAATCCATGCACACCAGCAAATATAGGACAGAATAGCTGAAAAACAAAAGAATCAAAGTGCGCTGGCCAATTCAGTGTCCAGAACTCAGCCCAATAGAAATGCTTTGGCTGGACTTTAGGACAGATATGCATAAAAAAATAATAATAATACATTTTGTGTGATTTTGCTGGTCTCTCACATTGTTGTGGAAAAATTTTGTCCACAACAATGTGAGAGATCAGTAAAATCACACAAAAAATTATTATTTTTGATTTTACTATTTACTGTGCATTTAACCTATCAAAAGTGAGCACTACTGTGACACACTCAGAGCAGTGGGCTGCCATACACACACATTGGGGGTGCCTGGGGAGTAGCTGGGTTTGGGTACCTTGCTCAAAGGCACTTCAGCTATGAATGTGGAGGGAGGGAGGGTGGACCCCACCCCCACATCACCACACATTTTTCCTGCTGGTTCAGGAATCGAACCAGTGACCTTTTGGTCTCAAAGCTGCTTCGCTTACCATTAGGCTAAGGCTCCCCCTGAAAGTTAATCAAATGTTGTAAAGATGGTACTAGAAGCCATTGATTTATGGCGTGTAATTAGTTTTTCACACTTAGCTTCTGCATTTTGGATGGATTTTTCTGAAACAAATTATGACACGGTGGAATCTGTTGTGTATTGTGTAGTTAGACTTACATAATTATAAAACCTGTTAAGAACCAGATTATTTTTTTCTCAGCTCTTCATATGTAAAATCATAGAGCTGTTAGAGTGTAATTTCTTTTTCGTGTGACTGCATTGAAAAGCTACTCTGCCTCGTTCTTTCTCACTTGCCTGCAGTATCTCTGAGTAAAATCTCATGTCCCTTGTTGTGATTGTGTTCTAGCAGGCCGTGCAGAAGAGCAGTCGGAGGAAGAGAGATGAGCAGTCTGTTGCTACGTCAAAAGCTTTGTCTTCTGTGAAGAAGAAGAGTCTTTCCTGGAAAACTTACTATCTGGTCAGAACACTCATACACATGCATTGGGCAGTTACTAGGCAACATTAAGTGGGCTTATGTCATTTTCTGCATTAATTTAACAAACACATGAGAAAAGGAGAAGGGAGAATAATTGTAGGAGAGAGATGGCTATGTAGGAGTGATGTAAATATGATGATGATGATGATGATGATGATGTGTGCGTGAAAACTGTGAGTCTCATGTTTATGTGAGTGTGATATAGGCTTTTGTTTTCCTGCAGAATTGTACGTCAGGCACTGCGAAGTGTAAAGTATTCAAGTGTTTTTTAAACAACATGACAAAAAGTGCGGCGGTGACAGTGAAGGCTCGGCTGTGGAACAGCACCATGTTGGAGGTCACACTCAATATTCTTACCCATACTGTATTACTAAGTTACTAGTCTCTAATTATCCATAACATTATGATGACTGACAGGTCAAGCAAATAATACTGATTAGTATTTTACTATGTCTGTAACACCCTGTGGGCACCTCATCCCTTCTGATCTTGAAAGGTAAACAAGGATGGGCATGATTAGTACTTGGATGGGAGTCTTGCCTGAGAATACCAGATGTTGTGCAAGGGGTGTGGAGGGAGGGTAAAGGCAGACCACCCTTGTGTAATATGCTTAGGGACTATCCATAAAGTAGGTACGCATAAAACCTATTAATATTTACCCCTCTTTTACAACTCTTTCAAGATGGCGCTCCCTAGAGGGCGATGTCACGGAGTTCTCAGAGTCAAGTTGTTTCTTTGTTTGTTTTGGTTTGTTTTGTATGTTGTTTTGTTTGTTTATTTTTTGCACTATGTTCGTCTATGACCGGGCGACCCTACTACAGCTATGAGAGCGCAGTCCTTTTGGACATTTAGAACTGAGAAGCCGCATGTTGGTCCTCTAAATTCTGGTACAGCTCGATATCAGTACGGGATTTTCTGTCGAAGAAATTATCTGGAATAACAGAAGGGAGATGCAAAATTAAATAATTAACACAGGATAAAAATGTGTTCTTAGCCAGGATTCAAACTGGGGTCAGCTAACCGAGACTACAATGCACTGCCTGCTGCGCCATAGAGGCGCATATATGTTTGAAAGTGTTATATAATGCGGATATTATGTGTACGTACGCATTTGCCAGTGAGCCCTCTTCTGATCATACGCATCATGTAGGCAAATCAGTCACTACCCCCTACATGGACCACGCATATTTACTTTATGGGTGGTCCCTTAGTTAACCGTAAGCACCTGATACTCAGTGGTAGCTGAAGCTTTTACAAGCATGGCACAAGAAATATATACACTCCATGGGAAAGGGGCAATCTGATTGGTCAGCTCTTGCATCATTATCACACATTAAAATGAAAAAATAAAAAAAAATGAAATTTGTGTGTACATTAAAACACATTGGGAAATCACTGTTTACTTTTGATTTTGTGTATCATGTCCTGTTAATGCTGGATTATAGTAGAAAGGTGCCAGAACACACAATATATTACAGTTTGCTTTGTGTAGGACTACCTAACTTCAGCTCAGTCAGGTGTTGTTAATGTTATGGCTGATCAGTATACTGTATATTGTACAGTGTATGCTAATACAGAGAACAGACTTGTTGTATTTAGCTTGCTAGCAAAATGTTTATGAAGGTTTGTAGTAAATATTGATAATATATTTTGCTATTAATCACGGATTGATGACTAATAAAGTAGTGTGTGTGTGTGTGTGTGTGTGTGTGTGTGTGTGTGTGTGTGTGTGTGTGTGTGTGCGTGTGCGCAGGATTACAAGAAAGCTACAGAGATTATCATTACTGGAGAGGCCACAATTAATCTGCAGACAAATAGGCCGTACATCCATCTGGACAATAAAAACAATAAAGTGAAGGTGTGCCCTTTCAAACTGTGCCTGTTTATTAAGAAATAAGTGACACATGAGATGTAACCTTCGTATGCTCACCTGTGTAACTGACCCCCCCCCCCCCCACACACACACACACACACAAATACACACACACACCCACACACACTTTTTGTGTCCAGTTCAGCGTTGAGGTGACTCCTGTGATTCAGGACGTGGTCGCATATAAAGTTCCCCTGTGGACCATTATTGTCTCCGCATTAGCTGGACTACTACTGCTTGGCTTCATCATCGTGGTCCTGTGGAAGGTACGTATGCTAATCCGAAAATATTCTCAAAAAATATCCTCAGGGTGACACTCGATAACTGGTTTCCGTTCAGTGAATAAACGATGAATATTATATACATCAGAATCAAATCAAATCTGCTTCATTATTAAGTATATTATTATGATAAACAGCAATTACAGCGTCATATTGTCACTACCCTTTACATCGCATGAAGTTTTATTATTTTAGAAATGTTAAAATGTGAGTCACATTTTCATCAGAGTAATCAGGGCTGACTTGAGTTACTGCTCCAGGGTGGGTACTTATCTGGGATCGAGTGGTTTTAGTGGTTTCCCTAGCCGTCAAAGGGGGCTGGCATGAATGGGACATTTACTCCTCATCTTTGCTTTCATTTTTACACGAGTAGAGAGATGAGAACATGCTGAGAATATGTGCACTCTAGGGATTTAACACTACGTCACTATTTATATCTGTATGCTGCACTCCAGATATGTATCTGTATTTATACATGTACTGTATTTGAATTTGTATTTGTATGTATTCCTCCAATTCCACAGAAACTGGGACGCCGTGTCAAATGTAAATAACAATAGAATGAAATGTTATTCTCATTAGAACATAGAAAACATAATGAAGTATGAATGCGTCTTTTTTTAGTATAGTATCGCTTACTTTTCCAGCCTTTTGTTGTCTGTCCGAAGGTTTTTTGAGACGTGTCGCTACAATCAAATTTCAAATGAGCTAATATTTTTTTTGAAATAGAGAAAGGTTTCACTTCTAACATTTAATATGTTTTCGGTGTTCTATTGTGAATAACGTATGGATGCATGAGATTTGTAAATCATTGTGTTGTTTTTTTTTTTCTTTGACAGTGTCCCAACTTTTATGGAATTACAGTGGTACCTCACTTTACGAAATTAATCCGTTCCAACGCCTTTTTCGTAACCTGCATTTTTCGTAATTTGGACCGCATTTTACATGTAAAACGCATGATTCGTTCCAAGACTTCCAATACTACCCCATAAACCCTTTAAAAATGATAAAAGTACACCAATTTTGTATGAAATATGTGTTAAAAGTAAAAGAAAATTATGTACCTTTTTTTAAATCTCTTGAACCACCCATGCGACGCTTTAAAGTCCGGGGGCTGCTGGTCTGAAGAACCCCCACCCCCACACCCACTCTTCGTCACGAGGTCCTTAAATATGGCGGTTGCTTTTTCCGAAATAATCGCCTCCGCCACTGTATCTCTGCTTTTAATGCCTCCTTCTGCTTCAATATCATCCTGATTGTAGAGGGGTTTCGGCCATACTCCTTTGCGATTTCCCTCAACCGCATCCCACTTTCATATATTTTTTTTTTTATCGTCTCCTGTTTTACTTTTATTGATAACAGAGCCCGCTTCTTCTTTTCAGTCTCACCGGGAATCACTTTCTTGGGGCTCATGATTAATAATGAAAAATAATGCACACTCAAAAAACTCATGAAACTCACGAACCAACAGTACAACTCTCCTACACGTGTGTGTCGAACAATGGGTCGAAGGCACGTTTTCATGTCTTTCATGTGTTTCATGTTTTCATGTGCATGATTGGTACAGTACTGTATTATGGAGATTCAGCTCCCTCCTAGCCAATGGGAGGCCAGCATGGAGATGTGACAACCAATGGGAAAGCAACTCGCGCATTGTTTGAATGTTTGAAAGGCGCGTTTGAATTTTTGAGATGGCGCTTTCAAACGTGAACTTGTTTTGTATCCAGAGACAAAAATTTTAGGAAAATACGTTTCGTAACCTGAATTTTTTGTTTGGTGAGACTTTTGTAAAGTGAGGTACCACTGTGTGTGTGTGTATATATATATATATGGAATAGATAGATATATAGATTGATTGATTAATGGATGGATTTTCCAAAACTATAAACAAATATCCTGCTGTAATTACATTTAATTTTAAGTTTATATCCAGTTTTCACTCTTTTCTAATAACTAGTGTCAACAATAAATACAAATTATAAAATATCCCTTGACCGAAGTCTAATATAAAAAGTATTATTGGCTTCATATTCCTAAAGTAAGACAGTAAAGTAAAATAAGCTTCGCAATCCCATTCGCCTTCTTTGCTAAAAAGAATGTGGTCATGTGATGCTGTCCTGGATCCCTGGAATTTCACAGAAGATTCTTTTCACAGAGGTCTTCCAGATGACGACAGATGAGCGCTGCCATAACTTTTCTTATTTATGTTGTTCCATTCATGTTGATGTTAAGCTTGTGGAGGTGGTTTTGATTGTTGTTGAGTTTGTTTTTGATTTTAACCCTTTCTTTCCTCAGTGCGGGTTTTTCCGGAGAGCGAACACTAGAGAGATTTATGAGGCGAAGTCAATGAAAGCTGAGAGGAAGACACAGCCATCTGAGAAAGACAGACTAACAGAGGAAGAATGATGATCATGCAGACTAGATTACTGTATTATTGGGTAAAAATAATAGTCTTCCTCCTGCAGAATAAGCGCGCTTCTCTAACCAGCTGCTTTCTTTCACTTCTCAGGCTCTTTTATATTCTGGATGCAGCAGCACTGGATGGCTCGAAATTTCCATAAATTCATTTTAGTTACTAGATGATATCAAAAGAGCTTCAGCCATTGACGCATAGGCATTGATTGCTTCCCAAATAGCTCTACTACTGTGCTAACCAGTATGCAATTTTTTAAAATAGTGCAAAATAGAACTCAGCAATTGATGCATATTTCCCTAGTTACCATAACAACTGGCCACTTCCTGTTGCTGTGAGATAAACCACCCTATCATTGGACCATCAAACATAATTGTTAATAACTAGCTGTTGAACACTACCACAGCCATGGTCAAATTGACTCAGAGTTTCATCATGTATTCCACACATGCTGCTTTCCTCCCCCTTTTCGCAAAGTGCAAATGTTATGTCTCAGTCCAAATGCTGTACTGGAAAAGTTGCCTTTTTTCAGAGTCAGGCCTCTTCAGGCAAACTTCGGGACTGTCCACTCAGTGTGTGGTTCAGTCCTCTGTCACTGCCAGATTTTTTGTTATTAAGTATTATTATTACTTGACACAATGCAGCAAACAATTCATTTCATAAAGCACATTTAAACATAGGCACTTGCATTTGAGTATGAATAGAAGTCAATGAGTTAAAAAAAAAAAGAAGTTTTTATTGCATATCATAATAATAATAATGCATTTAACATGAATATAAAAAAAGTTTATCTGTGATAGTTAGGTAAAGTCTGTTGGATTTTTACACCCGAGCCTCATGGCTCATCAGGCCGGTTCTTATCCCCGGTTTCCATAGCGTGAAGCGACCAGGAGTTCAACTCCTCCTGGATGGGATGCTAGTCCATCGCAGGTTACCTTCCCAGTATATTTTACTGGTACCCATTTATACTGCTGGGTGAACAGAGGCACACTTGTGGTTGAGACCTTGCCCAGGGGTCTTAGCACAGTGAGGGTCTCAGTGGGATTTGAACTCACAACCTCCTGATCATGAGCGCTGCACCCTAACCACTACACCACCGGCCCCACAGCTGTGATAGTGAATATACTGTAACTATACGAACGACAAGAAAGCAACCATCCCAAATAATGTCAAACAATCTAGACTCGTAAACTGCCTGGAGAGAAAGAAAAGTCACACACTAATATTTTCATGCGGTGCATTTATTCTTGATCACAGAATGTAATCTCAATGGCGTTGTTGCTCCAGTTGATCCGGTCGAGGCTCATCAACATTAATATGGCAATAAAATGAAGACAGCTGATGACAGCAGGTCATCAAATAATGAAAGAGTGGTTCAGGGAGCATGAGTAATCAGCTTCACATATGCTCCCTGAACCACTCTTTCATTATCTGAGTCCCCATTTTGTGTCCGTTTGATTTGATTTGATTTAATTGGGCTATATGGCTTCCACTCTTATTCTTTGTCAGCTTATAGAATAGCACTTGATCCAATACAACTACTCACCCCATTTCCAGAAAAGATGTGATATTTCAAAATGTGGTACAAAACAAAATATTTTATTGACCAACCATTCACACTCACACCTATGTGTGCCATCTGGAACAGCCAGTTAGCCTACAGTGCATGTTTTTGGACTGTGGGAGGAAACCAGAGTATCCAGAGAAAACACACACAAGCACAGGGAGAACATGCAAACTCTACACCAGGGGTCGTAACCCTTTTTGACTAAGAGAGCAAAAAAAAAAGACATATTTTAAAATCGAATCCTCTGAGAGCCATATACACAGTATATATTAATACTGAATACAACTAAATTGAAAAAGACTCTGAATTTATTTTAAATGGCATTGCCATATTAAAGTTATTTATTAATAAGAAAAGTACTTTTTACTATTCATGCGACTTGTCTGGTTGATACGTGCTGAGGTTCAGCTTCATGCAGGCGTTTAGGCTTCCATCTATTACACGTGACCGCAGGTTGGTCTTGATGCTTTTCAGGTGTGAGAAGGACCACTCGCGTGCGCATGTGGAGCCAAACATGGTCAATACGACAGGACTCACACACTGCAGTGTTTGGTATGTGACAGAAAGCGCGTCCCAAGTTTTGGCAATCAGCTGGTCTGCGGGTTGAAGTTTTTCCATCTCTATCCATTTATATGCTTGCCAGCTGTGCTTTGTTTCGTGCAAATGAGCTGATCAAAAATGAGGGACATTTACCTCTTTACCCAAAAACAACACATGCAGTCTGTGGCTGTTGTTATAATCCAATAAAATTAGAGTCTCAAGGTATCGGACCTGCCCGCATACTGGCGTACAGAAAGGATTGGCTTGCCGCTGCGCGCCACAGTGACGTGGCATTGAAAATACTGTAGATGTATAGATTTAAATGCGCAAGATTTATTCATCTGTTTTTGTTTATTTGATGGTATTTTTTGTATTTTTATTTAAATGACAGTGAAATTACAAATTTGTTATTCTGTTAAGAAAGGCCACCTGATTTATCAGAGAGCCAAATACAGTCATCAAAAGAGCCACATCTGACTCGCAAGCCATAGATTCCCGACCCCTGCTCTACACAGAAATGCCTGAGTTGAGAATCGAATCCACAACTTCTTGCTTTGAGGCGGACGTGCAAACCACTATGCCACCATGCCGCCCCCTCAGTTCAAATTAATATAAATAATGCATATATCGTATACAACATCGAGGAAAATAGGTTTAAATCTGGGGTCAGAGTTATTTATCACTGATAGACACCTGTTTAAGGTAAATTCGATATCGTTTGTAAGTCTCATACCAACTTAGTCTCATGTCTGATCAGAATGACAGCTGATCATCGAAAGCTGATTTATGAATGCAGTCATTTAGTCATTACACCACCATGTTCTCTGTGCTGCCATCTATTCTCCTCTAAATCTTAATTTAGATTATATCTCAAGCAACACACTTCTATGCTAAGTATTCTTCATTATGATGGATTTCAAACAGAATCGGGTGTTTTGGAATATGACCTCATTCATGACTGTTGTGACATCATATGTGTATTATAGTTTTTTTACTTTCACTTTATCTTTGTGTCACTTTCAAGCTACAACAGGACACTTTTCCATTGAGTGCTTTATTTACTTGCACTACCTCTGCATCCTGCCTAATAAGTGGATCTAATATTACTATTACTATTACACTATTTTTATTATTATTAACATGTCATGTGAATTTGTGTGTGCATATACTGTGTGGGATAACCAGGTGTTAGGGATGTATTTCTTTTGGAATCATCCTTCAATATGTGTTCAGCATAGAAATGAATGTACTGTACATAAAAGTAAATGAGCTTTGAGTCCCAACATCAATACAGTGCATTGTGAAGCTGAACAGTGATGGCAACTAGCCTTAGTTCTGGAAATTTCTCTCTTTCTTTTGTATAGGTACATCTTACAGCAAGCCTCAAATTAAACGAAACAGTTGATGTTAAATCAGGATATTAAATAATGATAAATAAGAATTTTTCTCCCTTGTGCTGCTCACTGGGTTATCAAAGCCTGGCCATGTCTCTCACTTTCTATGGTGAGAGGTTCATGTAAAAGAACCATTGCTGACTTTCATCAAGAGTAGCTGCATAGACGTCAGTGTGTTTCTGCCCAGCGATGGCCTCGTGAGCTGTCCAGGGTGTACTTTGCCCTCGCCTAGAATCGGCTGGGATGGGCATCAGCCTCCCCACGACCCTAATTAGTATTAAACAGTTACAGAAAATGAATGAATGAAATAAATTTTCTTTTAGGTAACTGCTGATAACATGAAATAGTGTAAAGAATATGAGGAAATGATTATTCTTTCATTCTCAATGTTTGGACATTTCTCCTAAATTTAATAAATAATTAAATGCGAATAAAATCATTAAATTAAAAAAGGTGTCAGAACACAGTGACCAAATAAGGTACTGTGCACATTAGGAAACCAGGACAGAAGCATTGTGTATATGCACATGTACATACATTCATATATATATATATATATATATATATATATATATATATGTACGTATGTATATATATATATATATATATGTATATATATATATATATATATATATATATGTATGTATGTGTATATATATATATATATATATATATATATATATATGTATATATATATATATATATATATATATATATATATATATATATATATATATATATATATATATATATATATATATGTATATATATATATATATATATATATATATATATATATATATATGTATGTATATACACATATACAGGGATCCCTCACTTTCCACGGTTAGTTGGGACCGAGATTCCCAAGCGACCATCGAAATCCGCGAAGTAGGATCAACCTCCCAACCCCCCCCTAACTGACGTATACGTACGTACTTGTATATGTGCATATAATATCAATAAATACATATTCAATGTTATAAATGCTTATAATTACCATTAAACATTAAAAATAACATAACATGTAAATTAAATATAAATACAGACACACGCGCACACACACAGATTTGCACCTCACAACAATGTAACTAGTTTTGATGTGAGATTTTGGGTTGTTTTTTGTTTTCTGTTGGTTTATGGGTTTTTTTCTGGCATAATTGGCCTTGTTTTGAGGCATTTTCTTTAAATTTTCCCCTATTTTTCCTTGATTTCCTTTTTTTTTTTTTTAATTCGATGAATGTTTAAAAAAAAAAAAACGCGATGCACTGAAGAAGCATGAATTAAAGTGCGAAGAAGCGTGGGATCCCTATATATATATATATATATATATATATATAGTGCTTAACAAACACATTGCAGGATCTATTATGAAGGAATGAAAAGACGACAATTCATAAAAAATTACTCTCATTCCCATTTAATTGTTTATTATATAATACAGACTGTAATACAGTACATAATATGCAACATAATATTTATCAGAAAACTTAGTATTTAATTTTGCCTCCTCTGTCCTTTATTACAGTGAGCAGTTTTGCTGGCATTCATTGTGCATATTTTTCACAGTTTCAGTATTCACTGCGCTCCAAATTGTTTGTAAATGTTCCCAAAAACTGTTTTTGGAGGACGGCCATCGTTTCCAATGTACCACATGGCTGTCTGTTGTTCAAATAATGTTGACACAATTTGATGAATGTTTGAGATCGTTGTGTTCCTGATTCATTCATTCATTCATTTTCTGAACCATTTAATCCTAATTACGGTTACCGGGAAGCTGGCGCCCATCTCAACCGACTTTGGTTGAGGGCAAAGTACACCCTGGACAGCTCGCCAGCTCGTGGAGCTGTGTCCCTGATTTATATACATAAAAATCCACAGCCAAAGAAAAACCTTATTTCCTCTTCGATTCTCTCAGTCATGACAGATGGCCTAATAAATTCACATCAATGAATTGATATAAAGTAAACAGACGATATATTGGGATGTATAATTAAAAAGTATATACTGTATCATTATATATTCTTGATAGCCACACTCTTTCTCATAACTAAGTTTCTTATTTGCATAAAATTTTGCTCTGCTTTATTGCACTGCCCAGTACGGCTCACTCGACCTTGCCCAAGGCCACATGTCCGGATCTTAATAAAAAAGAACATCTGCATTTGCTAATTTCTCTCTGCTAACCATTTTTTGTGTGAACACTGGATGAAGTATTTAACACCAAGCATGGCATTAAGTCTAAAAACCTTCACTGTTCAGCTTTATATCAAAAATAATTTTAAAGTATGATGGTTGGATTTGAAGGTTGAGATGGCTAAACTAGAACTAAAAAACATTCTCTCTCTCTCTCTCGCTCTTTCTCTCACTCTGTGTGTGTGTGTGTGTGTGTGTATGTGTGTGTGTGTAGTGCGGTTTCTTCAGGCGGGCGCTTTATTTCCGGAATATGCCCAAATACAATGGAGTGAAAATGTGTAGGGACCAGCGCTTCCTATTTGGTGATGCTAACAAAAAAAGGCACTGGATTACAAACTGGACCGACACAGCACAGTGACTACCACACACACACACACACACACACACACACACGCACACACACACACACATACACACGCACACACTTTTTGAGGTGAGTTTTCCTGACAGTATTACTCAATGATGATGCATAATTGTGACACATTTGTTATATATATTTGCATTGTGCAAACTACATGAATAAATAGACAGTCCCTGCTTACACACTCCCTTATATTGGCATGGTTGACTGGTCTCACATCACAAACAAACAAGAATACACACTGGTATTTCTGAAATCTGTCAAAAATATTCAAAAGGGTAATGCAGGGCTAAAAAGGTAGTGACGGCCACCTCACGATCCACATACTTGTGGATCTCTCTGTCATACGCAGTGAAAACGTTCGTAACAAACAACAAATTTGGATGACAGAACAAATCGAGATTGATTTATAAATTCTATAATTTGCTCAAATCAAATGTTACTGTGATCATTTCTCGTGCGCTTTGCATCACGCTGAACTGGTGGCTCTAAACCGTTGGAGCGCGAGTGCATATAACAAATGAATAAATGAGCAGTGACTCCGGGGGTTGTGTATTCACACCCCAGCTGATGTGAGTTCTGTGTTACTGTATGACTGTTGACGTGTATGTGTGGGTGTGAAAAACATCCTCGCAGACCTTGATGAACAATATGAGTGCTGTGCTCGCAAATAGGGCCCTATTCAGAGATGATGACTTAAGACTGGGAAACGTCGTGCATATTCAGAATTAACTTAACCTGGATTTATATTGGGGTCACGATTTGAGAGAATCATGATGATCTTGAGAAAACTTGGTATAATTGTGATGGCCGTGACAAACATTGTTCATGATTATTTCGATGTACAGTGGTAACTCACCTTACGAAATTAATCCGTTCCAGAGCCTTTTTCTTAACCTGGATTTTCCGTAAATTGAACCGCATTTTACATGTAAAATGAGTGATTCGCTCCAAGGCTCCCTATACTACCCCCTAAACCCTTTAAAAATTTTCAAAGTATACCTTTTAAGACCTCCTTATGCTTCAATATCGTACCGATGGTAGACGGGTTTGGCCATATTCCTTTGCGATATCACTCAACCGCATGCCACGATCCCTCTTCTTCTTTTCACTCGCACCGGAAATCACACGCGTGTCTGTGTGTCTGTGTGTGTGTGTGTGTGTGTGTGTGTGTGTGTGTGTGCACACGCGTGTGTGTTGACAATGTCTTCTTAGCAGAGTTATA
The DNA here is from genome assembly GCA_024760905.1 of Plotosus lineatus. NCBI lineage: Eukaryota > Metazoa > Chordata > Actinopteri > Siluriformes > Plotosidae > Plotosus > Plotosus lineatus. The sequence continues at coordinate 11,599,780 of CM045740.1, forward strand.
ATTTTACAAATGTTTATGGATGGTTAAAAGTCAGTAACTCTGTCCTTTACACGAAAAGCATTATGGGAGATGCAGCTCCATAATAGCCAATGGGAGGGAGCTGCGTCATCCTTCCTAGCCAATGGGAGGCCAGTGGGGCAGGATGTCTACCGATGGTAGACGGGTTTGGCCATATTCCTTTGCGATATCACTCAACCGCATGCCACGAGCCCGCTTCTTCTTTTCACTCGCACCGGAAATCACACGCGTGTATGTGTGTCTGTGTGTGTGCGCACGCGCGTGTTGACAATGTCTTCTTAGCAGAGTTATAATCTTACAAATGTTTATGGAAGGTTAAAAGTCAGTAACTCTGTCCTTTACACGAAAAGCATTATGGGAGGTGCAGCTCCATAATAGACAATGGGAGGGAGCTGCGTCATCCCTCCTAGCCAATGGGAGGCCAGCGGGGTGGGATGTTGGGAGATAGCCAACATCCCGCCCCGCTGGCCTTCCATTGGCTAGGAGGGATGTTGCGATGTTGGGACATGTAGTCAGTGGGAGAGCAAGTCGTAGATTGTTTGAATGTTTGAGTGGCGCGTTTTAATGTTTGAATGGCGCGCTTGAATGTTTGAATGGTGCGTTTCATAAGAAGAACTTTTTTCGTATACAGAGACAAAAAATTTAGGAAAATATTTTGCACAAACTGGATTTTTCGTATTCTGGGACTATCGTAAGGTGAGGCACCACTGTATTAACATTTGACGCCAATTGCGATAGAACGTAGGAAGTACAGTAGAGCTTAACAGACCTTCACAAGTTGTAACTGACCTTGATACGCCATCCTACTGGGTGTGGATGAATTTGGAAATACAATTTCTTCTGGTTTCGTCTCTTTAACGCACACACTGCCTCCTTTATATATCTCAACTGTTCTCATAAATCATGGCGCACCACATTTTTTTGAATAGTGGTGATCGTAGACATGTGCAGCTGATTTGGTCTTATTGTTCAAATTATGCAATACACACTTCTGAGGTTTCCAGATTTATTATTCCTGGATAGGAAGCATGTGTCTTTTGTCAATTATTGTTTATTATCTCGAGCTAGAGAATCAATCAGTCTAAGCTAATGAAGTGAAGTCTGAGCTAATCATAATTATCACATCAATCACTGAAAATTCGGTTTTATTTTTCAAAAATATTTCTTATACCATTATTATACAGAAGCTTAATTTTTAAAAATGGCATTCATAATTTTACCCTGTAAAAATATCAATTCTCAAAATAAGCAATATCTCTGATGTCATGTGCTCATGGGGAAAAGCGTCTCACACTTTAAAGTAATAATAAAAATATATACAGTATGTAATTATTACTATATGTAATAGGCCTCGTGAGCTGTCCAGAGTGTACTCTGCCCTCGCCCCGAGTTGGCAGGGCTTCCCCACGACCCTAAGTAGGATTAAACGGTTACAGAATGAACTGAACTCTAATAAGCTTTTTTGTCTCTTTTATTGTGTTTACTAACACGGGACATATACTGCCATCTGACATATTGTTATTATATTAAATTGCCCATTGAGAATAGTGCGTAGCTGAGACAAGTCTCTGTCTTAGATTTTAAAAATCACGATTTTCCATCAGAACTTTTTAAAAACTTTTTAAAAAGTGGCACTCATTTTTTTTGTTGTTTTTTTTTTTTTTTTTTTTTATAGAGAAATGAGGTGAGTACCCAAGCCCAAAAGGTTTTAAAACTAAATGCAGGTAAACTGACTGAAGCTATACAGCACACCTTAGATGATCATTCTTCATATATTATAAACTCGCCAAAAATCTTTAGTAAATAGAACTATTTCAGACCAAACTAAACGAAGTGCACAATCACACAATATAACACCAAATCACCTTCTTTGTCATTATTATATTGTCTGAGGCGTTTTCTGAGGTTTTGAGTGTGGCTTCTCAAAAAAAAAAAAAATAATTAATAAAAAAAAATTATGCGGGGCCAGTTTCCGAGTGTAGGCGGTAATGAGAGACTGGGGGGAAAAAATGTCCGTCCGTCCCCTGAGAAAATTTCACATTGCATGAGAAATTGCGATATAACTTCTGATAAGCATTCAAGTCTGATATTAAATCTGTTTATTTCATTGCTAACTCCTTGTTTTGCGTTGAACACATCTCTGAATACGGTCCACACTTTCCAAATGGCACATAATAAAATTGTAATTAAATTTTTGTGTGTGTGTGTGTGTGTGTGTGTGTGTGTGTGTGTGTGTGTGTGTGTATATGTGTGTTTGAAACAGCACTGCCATTTCTGTATCTTGTGTGTGAAAACTTCCTCATTTATAAAGTTAGTCTTGTCGGATGCTAGTGTTTGCTTAATTTTTGTCTTGACCTTACATCAGTCGTTTTCATTTAAAAAACAAATTTTCAATGTTACAGCAATATTGTGTAGTTGTCTCTGTCAGTGTCCTTCACGAATCCCAATAAGATGGTAAATATAGGATTGCTTAACAGTAAGAGTGAGAACAATGCACCTGAATACTACTTACAGTACTACAATTTCATAAGGTATCATCAGTATCAGTTTGCTAGCCTACTATCAGTTAGCGGGCTTCTTAGCATGCTGCCTAGAATGATTACCATAAATAATAATCCAAGGTAGAATGAATGTATGGGTTGGGTTAGTGTCAGACAGGCAAACAAATGTGTCTTCATAATAAATAAATGGCGCGCTAACAGAAAAACACACATTAGCTGGTTTGCTGAGTGTTCTAGCATTTGAAACAGCTGGTGTGTGAAGTGAATATTGCATGAAGTAGCCGGGTTCCTAAGTGGCTCATTTGCTAAAATGCTAGAGTGTTAATTAGCAGATGGACAAGGGCAAATGAAAGCAGGAAACCCAGAAATGTTTTCGAAATGTGCCACGTGCTCAAACTTTTACGTTTCTATCTTGAGGTTGATTAAAGTGTTTTCTCATCGTTTTATAACCTGTGCGCTCACTGCCAAACCAGAATGATCATACTGTAATAACGTGAACATTTTTAAGAATATATGGCATTTATGATTGTTGTTGTGAATTGTCCCTGAATCAACAGATCACTTTTCTATTTGTTTTAAATAAAAGGGGGAAATTAGTGTTTTATATTATGATTTATTTTTGTATTTAAGATCTTTTGTAAATAACACCACTAAAGTTTAAACATTTGCTTTTACATTTTTGCATTTGTGAAGTTTTAAATATCGCTTTAAATGTGAAACGCTTTATACTTTTGTTGTTTTGTGAATAATTGATATAAAAATAAAAAAGTTAAATTATTGTTTGTCTGTTCAATGTTTGACTATTCCGACTGTTATGAAATTGAAAAAAAGTTGTGTAATTCTTTTTGTTCTTCTGTAAAATAATATTGCTGAATCACCAACTGTCCGCATAGCTTGTAAACCGGTGAGTTAGTAAAAAATATAACGAGCTAAAGCTAGTTTAGTTAGCTAGCCAGTCAAACTTTGTTTACTTTGATATCTCAGTTCAGTTCATTTTCTGTAACTGCATAATCCTAATTTGGGTCGCGGGGAGGCTGGTGCCCATCCCAGCCAACTTCGGGCGAGGGCAGAGTACACCCTGGACAGCTCGCCAGTCCATCGCAGGGCGGAAACACGCCGACGGCTTTGCAGCCTACTCTTTACGAAAGTCAGCAATGGTTCTTTTACATGCCTCACACCATAGACAGTGGGTGACATGGCCGGCCTTTGATAACCCAGTTAGCTGCACTGGGGGGACAGTGACAACCTTGTGGAGAGTGGGACTCGAACCCCCAACCTTTGGATCGGCGATCCAGCGCCCTAAACCACTAGACCACCACTGCCCATACTTTGATATCTGTGCACTATAAATATCAGACATCACTAACAGTACTGCTACTTACAGTCGGCCTAATATCTGGCATCTTGGAAAAGTTTTCATGTGAATCTCAAGAAACCGAATTATTGATTTTTTTTTTTTATAACAAAAGAAAATGTTGATAAATTGGTAAACATACCCAGGCAAACCAAAGTATCTTGTTAGTATGTTAATGAACTGATTTCCCAACAGTTACGAGTACAAAATATCTGGTAGGCTAAATATCTAGCCTGCTAGGCAGCCAGTTTTCGAAGTGAAATGCATGCTAGGTAGCCAGCTTGTGCTAAGTGAAGTGCTAAGTAGGTTATTAAGCAGCTGGTGGACAAGGGCACAATAAAAACAATTTTGGAATGCATCCCAGATTTCATCCTTAGTGCTAAAAGCCAAAACAAATCTCTGTGATGTGCCGTAACTAACACTTTTCCAGGCATTTAATTATATGAAAACCTTTCATCCTTGTATCTCATTACTCTGACAGAAGAATCTGGTTGTAATATTTTGGACGGTTGAAGATTTTTATCTCAAGAAAATGAGATACCTTGAAAGCCAGTGATGATTTTCTATGAGTCGTCTTCTTTTCCTTTTTTTTTTCTTCAGGAGTCGCCACAGCAAATATATACGATTCGTATATTTGATTTGGCATAGGCTTTTACGTCGGATGCCCTTTCCGACACAACCCTTTAGAAAGCGGCGGAAACATGCCGACGGCTATGCAGCTACTCTTCACGAAAGTCAGTAATGGTTCTTTTACATGAACCTCTCACCATAGATAGTGAGAGACATGGCCGGCCTTTGATAACCCAGTGAGTGCAACCCAGTGACAACCTTGTGGAGAGTGGGACTCGAACCCCCAACCTTAGGATCAGCGACCCAGCACCTTTTACCTTCTATTTTTCTATGAGCATACTGTATAAAGTATCGTGCTAGCTCACTTAAAATTAGCAATAATTGGTCTCACATTTAGCTGCTATCGTAGGGCCACAGACCGCGACCACTTTTCAAATCCAGTAAAACCTCCGCTGACGAACGCTTAAGCTCACGAACTTTTCGCTTCAAGAACATTAAATTTGCGAGCATATAGTCTCTGCTGACGAACTAGTTTTCAGCGGACGAATCAAACCACACGGTCGAACAGCGCCACGGTGGCGGCCACGAGAAACTGACGCACGCTCACGGCGTCACAGTTTGTCACCCCCTTTCTTTGAGTGCGGAAGTGGTTTGTGTTTGATAGACATTTTGGACCATATTGAGTGTACTTTTGCTATTATGGGACCGAAAAAGACCCACCACAGGCGGAGATCATTGAAAAACACGAACGAGGTGTGCGTTTGTGTGACTCAGCGTCCCAGTACCAGTACGCTAAGTCTACCATTGCTCCCATCCTTAAGAACAAGGAAGCTATTAAGGGTGCGTGTGTGGCTAAGGGTGTTTCCAAACAGTAGGCGTTTCCAAACTCTCCTTCCAAACAGTAAGTCCCTCCCTCCCTCCTCCTCCCACTCCATTCCATCAAGCCATCAACTACCATCACAAAGGTAAATAAAACCACTTTATTATACAGTACAGTTTATTTCTTTAATTACAATACAAGAGCACATTTATTATACATAAAATAAGGTATATGTTTGTGTAGTTTTAAGGCTTATTTAGTAGAAAATTATGTTTTATGGGGACTTGGGAACGGATTATTCTCATTTTAATGGTTTCTAATGGGAAATAAATGTTCGGAAGACGAACTTTTCGCCTCACACACACTTTCTGGGAACCAATTATGTTCGTGAGCAGAGGTATCACTGTACTGTAGTTTCAATCATTTCTCAGGTAGAATATTCAAACTTACTGTGTGTGTGTGGTGTGTGTGTGTGTGTGTGTGTGTGTGTGTGTGTGTGTGTGTTTTGGCCATTTGCCATATGTCATTCCGGCTGATCATGCTGTAGCATGCTGTTTGAGAATAAAAAAGATTTAAAATTTAAAGATTTTGCTGTGATTATAATATATTTTCTGTTGAAGCACAAGACTTGAAAGCTTCTGCATCTAATAAATGAACATTGCCAGCAGGGTTATTCCTGATGTAACACTTGGCTGTTACACTGCAATTTTTTCAGACAATGCCAGCAAGTTCAGGTAATGTTTCAACAATACTATGTACAGGGAATAACAATTATAAACAGAACCATATGGTTTAAGTCAACTGATAATATGTTTCTGAATAATTGAGGGACCTGAGTGATGGCCACAAATATACCAACAACAGAGTTGATTGAAGTGCTGGGAACCTAATAAAAATCCACACAAAACTGTGATTATCCACCAGATGGGAAAACAGATGGGCAAAAAGTAGGCTACTGTATGAAAATAAGACACTCTCATGGGCTGCACAATGACAGCTGGTAATGCTGTCGACTCACAGCTCCAAGGTTTCACAATACGCCTGGGAGTCAGACTGGAGTTTCTTATGTTCACCTTGTATTCGTGTGTTTTCTCCAGGTTGTCCGATTTCTTCCCATTTTTCAAAAACAAACCATATTTGCGACTCTAAGTTGCCTGTTGAATGTGAATGAATGGATGTACACATGTGTGGTTGACCAGCATCCAATAATCCACTGAAAACCTGCTTACATAGGACCCAGTCCAGCAATAATCAGCACTTCTGCTTTCCCTATCGTCACGAGATCACATGCTTGAATCCCATGTTTATCCATAGCAGAAGTCAAGAAAGCACAATGGGCCATGTCATGGCACAGATTTCTCTCTCTTGATAGTCATGGCAACATTAGTGAGCACTAGCCAATCCTGGGGGTCTGTGAGCTAATGAATGCAAAAGTGGGTGGATAGTGCTTTCTTCAAAATGTGTACACTTCTATGGCATAAAAAAGCCATTTAGAAATATATGGTTGGACGGCTTCATGTATCTTTTGCACCGATGGAAGTACACAGATGAGGTTCGCACCACTTTGAACTGATGTGGTGGCATGAAGGAGCAGGTGCACCTCAGGGGTGCATGCTGGGAGTGAGTTTTAAATGAAGCTGATAGTAGAAATATAACCTGTGGAGGGACAAATGAACTTCAATATTTCATTTGTTCCAAAGCCACCACTTAAAAAGCTGTGATATCCATTCAGGTTTTATGTCCTGTTGGCCATTGAAAGTGCAATTAAGGCTCTCCTCCCATGCATTTCGATAGGGGCCTGGGGCCTCATTACCAGAAAAATCCTAACTGCTTGTCCTATCTTAACTTGAGCTTCAACGATAACAAAAAACCAATCTTCCTACTGTATTATAGAAGCAAGGATGATATCATGTCAATATGCGAATTGCAATTACTGCCAATTAAGGCAGCTCTTTTAATTTTAGTGATAAAATTGTATTTATCCTAAGGCAAATATTTATCTCAAGATAATGAAACACATTTTTGAAATCTCAGAAATCATAAATGTCAATCCTAAACTGTGACAAGATAAAAATTTAGGCTTCAAAGTTTCTGTAATTAGGCCCTTGATGTTATCAGTTCTGGGACATTACAAAGTACATTAGACAAATTCGTCTACGCGGACTTTAGTTAAGATGACAGAAGGACAACAGGAGAGACAATTTGTCTTTTTGTGCTTTTTCATTCATCTAAAGAGCTGTCTAATCCTAACACAGTCACCGGGAGGATGGATTATATCTCAGATGACTCTCTGTGAAGGTGGTGTACACACTTAACAGTTGGCCAGTCCATCACATGTCCAGCATACACACAAACAACCAATCACACTCACTCATGGGGGCAAGTAGGAACAGTCCATTAGCTTAATGGGTATGTTTTTGAACTGTGAGAGGAAGCTGGCATACCTGGAGAAAATCCATGTAAACATGGGAAGAACATAAACAGTACACACAGAAGTTTGGGATTTGAACCCAGGACCTTCTTGCTGTGACCTGAACGTGCTGGCTACTATACCATTATCTCAATTATCAGATTGTAGCATTTAAAAAAAAAAAAAATACATTTTTGTATATGGCGAAACGTAATCCTACTCGGTTTGTGGAAAGGCTGTAGCCTATCTCAGCTGATTCCGGCAAAGGTGAGGTACACCCTACACAACTCACCAGACTATCACAGGGTCAACACAAACTTTCACACTCACATTCACACCTACAGGCAATTCAGAAGTGCCAATCAACCTAATGTGCATGTCTTTGGACTGTGGGAGGAAACCGGAATGTTTGGAGGAAACTCATGGAGGCAAAAGGAGACCATGCAAACTTCGCATAACAACATTCGAGCCTTGGACTCGAACACAGTACTTTCAAGCTGTGACGTTGACATGCTAACCACTACATCACTGTACCGCCCAATGTGTATGTTCAGTTCAGTTCATTTTCTGTAACCGCTTAATCCTAATTTGGGTCACGGGGAGGCTGGTGCCCATCCCAGCCAACTTTGGGCGAGGGCAGAGTACACCCTGGGTGGGCCTACTCTTTATGAAAGCCAGCCATGGTTCTTTTACATGCCTCGCACCATTGACAGTGAGAGACATGGCCGGCTTTTGATAACCCAGGTAGCTGCACTGGGGGGGACAGTGACGA
>CM045740.1:11613224-11618224 GCA_024760905.1 Plotosus lineatus
ATCGTACGGGGGCTTTTTTGATGATTACAGATGGAGACGTCACACAGAAATCTATTTCCAGGGAAATGCCAAAAGTTTCTTGATTACTTTGGAAAGAGGCTTCCTGACAATGTTTAAAAGTCTGATGTTAAAAGCATGATGTTAATAATATTATTTAATAATTATGCATTCATATAGTCATTTTCTCAACCGCTAAATCCTAATTAGGGTCACGGGGAGGCTGGCGCCCATCTCAGCCGAGTCCGGTCGAGGGTGGGGTACACCCTGGACAGCTTGCCAGGCCATCGCAGTATTAAATAATGAATGGAATTGAATTAAAATTCATTTTCTCTGCTGTTTGAGTGATTGCTGTAAACAGCTGAAGTGGATTGAGGGTTAAGGGCCTTGACCCTTGAACCCTTTGGATTTCAGTGGAAGCCGAACTTCCTCAAACAATCTACAGATGCGTTACATATAGACGAGTGCTACTGACAAGCAGCACAGGCAAATATAACAGCTTATTTGCGGGATTTGTCTGTTCCCCTTGTCTCCAGGGCTCGTCTTGGGCCGTTGCCAAAGCCGTCTCCTGTCTCTTGCTATTGTATCGCTGGAAAATAGGCATTTCTAGCAGCTTCTGATTTCTACAGTGCAATCATTATAATAATAATAAAAAAGACCCGTAAAGGCCCGGTTGGACAGTTATTACATGAATTTGCATCGCACTTTTCTCTTTCTTTTGCAGCACAGCCTGCATCCTCAATGCCCCATGATGGATGGTGGGCCTATAAAGATGTCATTGAAGGAAGCTTCATTCCAGGTAAGAACACAAGCCTCAGATCAGACTTCTCTCATAACTGTCTGGTAACAAGGGGAGAAAGAAGAGCTTTTACTCAGAGTGCATTTATTTGGGTCAGTGCTGGTATGTTGCTTGCTGTGACGTCAGTTGTATAAATCATCTGAATAAGTGAACGCTGTTAAATAAATCAGCGTTGCATGCTTTAATGCAGAAAGAGATTTTTCAATTAATCTAGAGATCGAAGCTGGGTGTAATAGAAGCCAGATTCGATGTTCAGCTGCGTTGTTATCTTCTGTGTGTAACGATCTGTCTCACACCTCATGCTCCACCTAAGAGAACATGATGCTTTTGATAAAGCATCTGATTCAAAGCACAATCTGGAGCAGATGGCAGATGCAGCGATGTAAAACAAACATATCTGATTGTTTCTTTTACGCTGTTACAGGTCAATCCCACTGATACAAAAAAAGCTGTTTTCATAAATCAAGTATACGCATAACATAGGACCGTACAAAGCCCACACAGCATAAATAGCCATCCCGAAGCACAACATTGAAATTTAACAAATAAAAAACAACGGTGCACTTACCACGCCAAAAAAACATTGTAGCGTTTTATTACGATGACCATTATGTGATAAGACTCCACTGAAGTACAGTATATAGTGGAACAATAGTGGAACAGGTAAGTATAATGATCAGGGCGGAGTTATAGAGGCACAGGTGAGAATAATGAACAGGGCAGGGCTATAGTGCAACAGATGAGAATAATGTTAATTGTGATATTTTTGTGGAACAGGTGAGAATAATGATCAGGGCGGAGTTATAGAGGAACAGGTGAGAATGATGAACAGGGCAGGGCTATAGTGGAACTTGTGAGAATTAAGATTAGCGAGGGGCTATAGTGGCACAGGTGAGAATAAAGATTAGGGCGGGGCTATAGTGGAACTGGTGAGAATAAAGATTAGCGAGGGGCTGTAGTGGCACAGGTGAAAATAAAGATTGGGGCGGGGCTATAGTGGAACTTGTGAGAATTAAGATTAGCGAGGGGCTATAGTGGCACAGGAGAGAATAAAGATTAGGGCGGGGCTATCGTGGAACTGGTGAGAATAAAGATTGGGGGGGCTTTCGTGGAACAGGTGAGAATAAAGATCAGGGTGGGGCTATAGTGGTACTGGTGAGAATAAAGATTGGGGCGGGGCTATAGTGGTACTGGTGAGAATAAAGATTGGGGCGGGACTCTAGCAGAAATGCTGAGAATGATGTTAGAGCAGAATAGGTGAAAGTGGTGCTGAAGGCAGAACTGATAGGAATAAGGACAAGCTACATGCAGAATAAAAATCACCGAAGTGTTGGAATAAAGTAAAAATATTGGTCGGAAAAAAAAAGGAAGGATAAGGGGTGGGGCTAAAGTAGTAGCTCGATTAAATAGGAACTTAAAATACACATAACAGCTGTTAGTGATCATGTCCAACACTGCTGTTCATCTTCATTTGATGATGTGAAATCAAACAATGGAAAATTCATGAGTGTTGTGTGTACTGTGTAAATCTGTCTGATTGGATGTGAAATGTACAGCTGTGGGATTAGTGCAGTGTGACGACATTGGGAAAACTGTCGTTTAAGTAGGTCACTGAACAAACACATCTTTTGTTAGAGACACTGAATATGTTATACAGTAATAATACCTACTCTTTTGTCTATGTTGTAAACAATGAAGGTGAATGAATGCAATAAAGGCAGGCTTTTAGAGCAAGGATATACAGACACAAAGAAAGTGGAAAGTACTACTTTTAAATAATTTTGTGCTTATTTTATTTGGTCACAAGGTTCAGATTTTAGTGGCTAAAATATTAGCATGATACGAGGAACCGGGGCAGAGATAGAAATCTTTTTTGAATTGTAAGCAAGTAAAAGCAATCCAGTATGGATTCACATTTATCAAACACTCACTGCTCTACAAGCTACAGATAAGCACAGTGTGTGTGTGTGTGTGTGTGTGTGTGTGTGTGTGTGTGTGTGTTGTGTTACAGTTCCCTCTTTTTGGGGCTTAGTAAACTCTGCATGGAAACTTTGCTCCGTTGGGAAAAGACAATCTCCAGTGAATATCGAGACCCGCCGTTTGACCTTTGACCCATTTCTGACCCCTCTACGCATCACGGGAGGAAGAAAGGTAGGGTTGTCCTTCGAAAAATGTGTAGTCCTATCAGTGTACTGTATGCATCTACACGCATCGTGGTGTGTGTAGTCCTGTCTTTGTATAGGGAAGTTTCTTACACTCAGAAAATCAATTCTAATGATTATATGGAGCTCAAACATTTCAGCACAGAATGGGAACGCAGTTTGTTTAGTATCATGCAAGGAGACAAATTTACACAATGTGCGTTTCCAGTACAGTGGTACCTCACCTTACGAAATTAATCTGTTCCGGAGCCTTTTTCTTAACCTGGATTCTTTGTAAAAATTGAACCGCATTTTACACGTAAAAGTGGGATTCGTTCCAAGACCCCCAACACCACCCTCTAAACCCTTTAAAAATGATAAAAGCATAACTTGTAAGACCTCCTTCTGCTTCAAAATCGTACCGATGGTAGACGGGTTTGGCCATATTCCTTAACTGCATGCCATGAGCCCGCTTCTTCTTTTCACTTGCACCGGAAATCACATCGCGCGTGCGCGTGTGTGTGTGTGTGTGTGTGTGCGCGCGCACATGTGTGTGGGCTCGCATGTGTTGACCGTGTCTTCTTAGCAGAGTTATAATCTTACAAAAATGTTTATGGAAGGTTAAAAGCCTGAGTCAAAAAATAAAGCAATGAGCACACTCAAAAAACTCATGAAACAACAGTAACTCTGTCCTTTACACGAAAAGCATCATGGGAGCTGCAGCTCCATAATAGGCAATGGGAGAGAGCTGCGTCATCCCTCCTAGACAATAGGAGGCCAGCGGGGTGGGATGTTGGGAGATAGTCAATGGGAGGGAACTATGTCATCCCTCCTAGCTAATGGGAGGCCAGCGGGGCGGGATTGAAAGATAGTCAATGGGAAAGCAGCTCATGCATTGTTTTAATGCTTGAATGTCGCGTTTTAATGTTTGAATGGCGCGTTTGGCACGTTTCGTAAGGAGAACTTGTTTCGTTTACAGAGACAAAAAATGTTGGAAAATGTTTTTCGTAACCTGGATTTTTCATTTGCAGGGACTATCGTGGTCCACCTGTAATAAATGAATAAATGCAATTTTGTAGTTTGTAGAAGTGAAACAAAAAGTGGCACACAACACTATTCAGGCCAATCAGCAACAGTAAGAGTTTGTGCTTGTCCTCTTATTGGCTGAAGGGCACATTGGGGTTGTTGGTGTTTTTCACTTGCCATTTTGCTACTTATTTGTTTGTTTGTTTATTTATCTGTTTATTTAGGGCTGTGTCAGGAAGGGCATCCGATGTAAAAACCTATGCCAAATCAAACGTGCGAATCATTCGCTGTGGCGTCCCCTGATAAAGGGAAAAACCGAAAGGAAATCTCTCATTTATTTATGGGGTGGCGCTTCTGCAGCACTGAACTGTGGCATGTGTTTAGGTAAAGTAGGTAAAGTCCTTTGGGCTTTTTACATCCGAGCCATAGTGGCTCATCAGGCTGGTGCTTGTCCCCAGTTTCTATAGCAGTAAGCTACTAGGAATACAACCAGTGCTGTAGTGGTGGGTACACGCCAGTACATACCGTGTCCCCACTTGTTTTAGTGGCTGAGTTGCGTGTACTGACTTAATTTGGTCTACTTTATAGTTGATCAACGTAAATTTACGCGACTGTGTAAATAAAAAGTGGAGATGAAGTGCTAAATAGTTTCAAAGCCAAAGGTTATTTTAGTAAATCTAGTCATAAACATGATTCCATAAACACCACGAATCAGCCTTATAGTATTATACCTCTGATTGGATACTGCTAGTAGAGCTCAAGATTTGTGTCCAATGAACTTTCGGCTTTCCAACAAAGACCCCGGTTAGTAAGGCTAAGCTCGCCTGTGTTTATATTTGGTTCACACGGTCACACCCGGTGACAGACCGACATCCCAGAAAACGGTTATTTTAGGATCAAACCAGCATTTCTGCAGTCAGTTTATGTTCTGTTTGTCCTTGTTGACAGATCTTACTTTTTGGTAATAGCTAAATGGCTAATCCAAGCTAACGCTGTAAACATATTATATACTTTAGATCTATTATAAACTTTTCTAT
>CM045740.1:11623224-11658224 GCA_024760905.1 Plotosus lineatus
GCCCATTTTTAAGAACAAGGGCTTATGTACAGAGTTGTGGCAACTACAGAGGGATAAAGTTGATGAGCCATACAATGAAGCTATGGGAAAGAATAGTGGAAGCAAGACTAAGGGCAGAGGTCAGCATTTGTGAACAACAGTTTGGTTTCATGCCAAGAAAGAGCACCACAGATGCAGTGTTTGCTTTGAGGATGTTAATAGAGAAGTACAGAGAAGGTCAGAAGGAGCTGCATTGTGCCTTTTGTGGATCTGGAGAAAGCATATGACAGGGTGCCGAGAGAAGAACTGTGGTATTGTATGAGAAAGTCTGGAGTGACAGAGAAGTATGTTAGAGTGGTGCAGGACATGTATGATAGATGTAAGACAGTGGTGAGGTGTGCTGTCGGTGTGACAGAAGAGTTCAAGGTGGAGGTGGGACTACATCAAGGGTCAGCTCTCAGCCCCTTCTTGTTTGCTATGGTGATGGACAGGCTAACAGATGAGGTTAGACAAGAATCTCCATGGACTATGATGTTTGCAGATGACATTGTGATCTGTAGTGAGAGCAGAGACCAAGTGGAGGAAAATCTAGAGAGGTGGAGGTATGCCCTGGAAAGGAGGGGATTGAAGGTTAGTCTTAGTAAGACAGAATACATGTGTGTGAACGACAAGGACCCAAGAGGAACTTTGAGGTTACAGGGGGCAGAGATAAAGAAGGTGGAGGATTTTAAGTACTTAGGCTCAACAATCCAGAGCAATGGAGAGTGTGGGAAAAGAGGTGAAGAAGCGTGCAGGCAGGTTGGAATGGATGGAGAAAAGTGTCCGTGATGTGTGATAGGAGAGTATCGGCAAGAATGAAGGGAAAAGTGTACAAGACGGTGATGAGGCCAGCAATGTTGTATGGTTTAGAGACAGTGGCCCTGGGGAAAAGACAGGAGTCAGAGTTGAGGTAGCAGAGAAGAAAAGGATGAGGTCCTCTTTGGGAGTAACGAGAATGGATAGGATCAGAAGTGAGCACAACAGAGGGACAGCACATGTTAGATGTTTTGGTGACAAAGTCAGATAGGCCAGACTGAGATGGTTTGGACATGTACAGAGGAGGATAGTGAGTATATTGGTCGTAGGATGCTGAGGTTGGAACTACCAGGCAAAAGGCCCAGAGGAAGACCAAAGAGAAGATTTATGGATGCAGTGAAGGCGGACATGAAAGTCGTTGGAGTAGGAGTAGAAGATGCAGAGGATAGGGAGAGATGGAGGCAGATCATTTGCTGTGGCGACCCCTGAAGGGAACAGCCGAAAGGAAAAGAAGAAGACTGTATCGAAACATAAAAAGCAAGCACAAATAAGATTTTTGTGTTTATTTCTAAATATTTAAAACATTACACTGGTGGCTCAGGTGAGCTTTGAGCTTTCCAAGCAGAAGTAAACTGTGTAGCTAACCGCGGCTCTTTGGCAGACTTAGCCTACACAGAAACACAAGAAAATCAAACTAAATAATAGACCACAGGAGTCCAGACTCTCCTGCTGCATTCATTCTTTTTCTGATTAGGGTCACAGGGAGGCTGACGCCCATCTCAGCCGAGTATGGGTGAGGGTACAGTACACCTTGGACAGTTCATCAGGCCATGGCAGGGCAGAAACACACTGACGGCTATGCAGCTACGCTTGATGAAAGTCAGCAATTATTCTTTTACATGAACCTCCACACCATAGACAGTGAGAGAATGGCTGGCCTTTGATAACCGAGTTCGCTGAAATGGGGGCAAGGCCGCCGCTGCTGCTGCTGCTGCTTGGTTGAAACAAAAACCTACCGCCACATGGTGCGGCAAGTAAATACCCGCAAACCTAATATACAATTTTGCCCCTGTAACCTTGAAAAATAGGTCAAGGTCATTCCAGGCAAACCTACCTGAATAAAGGTACCTGATTTTTCTTTCTGTTGTGATAATTAAATAACAAACTCACACACAAACTCAGCCTAGCACTAATAGTAGTGAACAAATATGGCAAGTTTGAAAGCCGTAGCTTGAACACGCGGCAAGTAAATGTCCGGAAACCTGTATATGGTTTTGCTTCTGAGACCTGAAACCTAATGTGAATTTTGCCTCCATGACCTTGAAAAAGTAGGTCAAGGTCACTTAGACCCAACTGCATCCTAGAACTCTTAGTGAGCCAGCATGGCAAGTTTGAAAGTCCCAGTTTCTGTGTACGGCAAGCAAATGTCTGGAAACTAAAAGGTGAACCCGTTCCTCCAGCTCCTGACGTGGTGGAGCTAATAAGAGTCGTTCTTTCCATTTTAATGCATGATAACATCACCACATATTCAAAGTCACCATGTACTTGTAAGTTCAGTTCATTTTCTGTAACCGCTTAATCCTACCTAGGGTTACGGGGAGGCTGGCGCCCATCCCAGCTGACTCCGGGCAAGGGCAGAGTACACCCTGTACAGCTCGCCAGGCCATCGCAGGACGGAAAGTCGAAAGTCAGCAATGGTTCTTATACATGAACCTCTCACCATAGACAATGAGAGACATGGCCGGCCTTTGATAACCCAGTTAGCTGCACTGGGGAGGGACAGTGACAACCTTGTGGAGGGTGGGACTCGAACCCCCAACCTTTGGATCAGTGATCTAGCACCCTATACCACTAGACCACCACTGCCCACGTACTTGTAAGTGTGAGTGTGAAAGATTTTGTGTGTGTGTGTGTTGGTCCTTTGGTGGTCTAGAAAGGTGTTCAGGCTATACACCACCTTTGTCTCGTGTTGGCGTAGATAGGATTAGGCCTCTCAGTGACTCTAGTATGATTAAGCGGCTTGACAGAACAGTGACCCTGAGAAAGTGTCATTTTAAATTGCAAAAAAAAAAAAAGAGCCATATCTTCCACATTTCTGTGGTGTCCGCTGATTTAAGAAAATACTCGACATCACATCAGGCGTGGGCAGTTCTAACGTGTAACGTGGACATTCTTCCACGTGCTTCCTGTGAGACACATGAAAGCAGCCAACCACATTTTTTTTTTATTCTGCTGCTCATTACAGCGTGAAGTAACACATTTAAAGTGAAAGTGTTCTCTCTCTTTTTTTTCTTTTCAACTGTCAAGTGTCACTGTGATTGACGGGGGAATGTTTAATAGAACAGGTCCATTTCTACGTTCACAATTCTGTCTGAGATTGCGATGGCATTTTCGGGATGCGAACACCTTTCAAACCTTGTTCTGATGATAGGGCAAACCAATTTATTAATTGAAGTCAGTATTTTAACCTTTCGAATGAATGGAAATGAGCTTCTTTCGCAAGGTGGCGGGGACAGTGATAGCTCAGGGATAGGGTGACAAGCTTGGCTATCTGGGAGGAGCTCGGGATAGAACCGTTGCTCGTCCGCATTGAAAGGAGCCAGTAGAGGCGCCTCAGGCATCTTATTAGAAAGCCTCCCGATCACCTCCCTGATGTGGCGTTTCGAGCATGTCCAACCGGGAACAGACCCGGGGTCGACCCAGAACACAGTGGAGGGAGTATGTCTCTCGGCTGGTCTGGGAACGCCTCGGTATCCCCTCGGAAAAGCTGGAAGAAGTGGCTGGGTAGAGGGACGTCTGTACTTCACTGCTGCAGCAAGCCGAGGAAGATCATGATGATAGTGATAAACAGATTTTGGTAGATTTGAAGGCTGTATACCGCTGTATCCGACCATATGCACAAATTTAGTATATCTAATATCTTTTCATTTATTAAATTCATAGGAAAAAGCTTGGGAGTCCATGTGTCCCCCTGCCGGTAAAAACGAACGGATTATTTCTGCTACAGATAACAGATTATCTGTTTTGTCGATGAAATCTGTCTCGTGAATCGCAAAGAGAGACTTACACACACTCTGTGGAATATTATGGTACAGCATGAGAAACCGTTCTCAGCACCAGAATGTTAATACATCGGATGTGTCTGGATAGATTAGTGTATATGAGGGGAAATAAAGAGTATATTCATTTTCAACATAAAAGTTATGACATCATTTTATCAGCACTGGTGTAGTTTACCCCAGCACGGCTATCAGTATTGTTTCTCTGTGCTGTCAGAAGAAATCGCAATCACTGTCAGTCCAGTGCCGAATTAACTCAGAACTCATTATATCAGCACTGCAGTGGGCTCTGTTCCCTCTGCAGCGTTATTCAATTTCATCTGATGTGACAGTGATTATCACCGAGAGAATATTATGCAAAGTGAATTTGCTGAATTTATTGCTTCCTCTTGTGTGTGGGTTTAGTCTGGGGGCCTGTCGGCTTTCTAATAGCTCAGGGGGGAAAAAAAAAATTACACAAACAAAGAAACAAATTGATTTTTTTGTGTATTACACCTTTTCAGTTTATTTAAGTAAGTAGTAATTCGTCTGGGCGGCATGGTGGCGTACTTTTTCGCAAGAAGGTCCTGGGTTCAAGTCCTGGGTTCGGACATTTCTGTGTGGCAATTGTATGTTCTTCCCGTGCTTGCTTGGGTTTCCTTCCACAGTCCAAAGACATCCACATGAGGCAAATTACCCTTGGGTGTGGGTGTGAGTGTGAATTTGTATGTATGTGTTGGCTCCACTATGGTCTGCTGACTTGTTCAGGGTGAACCCCTTCAACTGGCGTTAACTTATATAGGCTTCAGCCTCCTTGTGACCTTAACAGCAGGATCAACTGAGTGCATGGGAGTAATAATCTACAGAGTTATGTGATGTTTAAGGATCACCATTGATCGCTCCATGTGGCCACCCCTGGGCTTATTCAACTTACTGTGACATCCTGCCCACTCGTTGGCTTGAATTGATTTATAATGTTCTCACAATTTATATTTATTCATTCTTTTTCTGAACTGTTTAATCCTAATTAGGGTCAAGGGGAGGCTGGCGCCTATCTCGGCTAACTCTGGGCGTGGGCGGTGTACACCCTGGACAGCTCGCCAGGCCATTGCAGGGCATCACAATTAATGTGAATTTGAATTTCCTGGCTCCTAAGCAGAGTGCGTAACAGAAATCTCCCTGAAACAGAGCAAGGGGGATAAAATGGTAAAAAAAAAAAAATGGATAAAAGTGGAACCCCAGCATGCTTCAGTAAATACTGTGTGTATTTTGCGTGGTTTGGTCCTCCGGTTGTCAAAACATAATGCTTTAAAGATCCTCCCAATCTTGTGCTGGAGATTCTATTTGATCTTTAGACTGTGGGTGGTCGCCTGAGGACAGACCGACACTCATATTAAGCACAACTTAAGAGGTGAATTGAACAGCACCTGCCCACACAGTGTCAGTGCCCTTGGAGAGATCATACAATTTAAACATCTCTTTAAATAATACCTTGGCTGTTTCCATGGCTATGGGTCACTTGGCTAGGGCACCAAAATGACAGGCTTTGTATAAATTAGCTATAATGATAAGAATTGTTGTGAGAATCTCTCCCCCATTACATGAACTAAGGCACTGTGAAAGTCTCCAGCCTGACATGCAGGTTATTCTCTTTCTGTTTAGTGCACCTTGAACATTGGTAGGACTTGTAAGAGCCTGAAAAACAGATGGAGCATTCATGAGACCCCAAGGCATGATCTGATATCCATAGTGCCCTGTGTTTGTGATAAACCATTCATTCTGCCCTGATACATATCTTATAGGTGCTGTCTTGGTTGAGCTTGGTACATCTTAGCCCCCCTTGATGGAAGACGGACCTAATGGCAATGGGTTCTGATATTTGCCAACTTCAGCACAGTGTCCGAGGAATCTGTTCTCTTTCTCCACAACAAAAAAAAGTCAGAACTGGTAACAGGACTCTGCAAGCTCCACCCAATTGGATGGTGATCGTTGGTCTATGACAGTGTTTAAATAATTCCACAGATTTTCAGTAGACTCTCATGTCTTTGACCAGGGCAGGATTTCTGGGCTCTGCAGGGACATTGACCTTTTTGTCTTTTAGCCACTATGAGGTCACCTTTACTGTATGCACTGGATCATTATCATGGTGGAAGTTGAATTTTGTTCCAGAAGCAGCTTTCTGGTGGTGGGCAGCAGGTTTTCCTTGAGAATATTACATAATTTTGCCTCGTCCACTTTTTCCTTTTATTTTGGCAAGTGCCTGCAAAACAATACTACTTCACCGGCAACACCCCATGAAAGGATGCTACCACCATCGTGGTTTCCTGCAGGGATGGTGTTCTTTGTATAGCAAATTGGATTGTTTTTCTCCCATATATATATATATATATATATATATATATATATATATATATATATATATATATATAAATAAAAGGACAGGACAAAGACTTTCTATTGAAACTCCATTTATCACTACAGATCTGTTTCGAGGGGTGGTGAAACCATCCTCTCTCTTCAGGTGATTATAGAAGAATTCTTCTATAATCACCTGAAGAGAGAGGATGGTTTTTCCCACCCCTCGAAACAGATCTGTAGTGATAAATGGAGTTTCAATAGAAAGTCTTTGTCCTGTCCTCCTGTCCTTTTATTTTTGTTATTTGCTCTACCAAAAAGTATTGAGCACTCTCCAACGGAAGGATCTACTCAGAAAATCCTCCTATATATATATATATATATATATATATATATATATATATATATATATATATATATATATATATTTATTTATTTATATATTTATATATATATATTTATATATTTATATATATTTTATATATATATATATATATATATATATATATATATATATATATATATATATATATATACTAGTCCTTCTCAAAAAATTAGCATATTGTGATAAAGTTCATTATTTTCTGTAATGTACTGATAAAAATTAAACTTTCATTTATTTTAGATTCATTACACACCAACTGAAATATTTCAGGTCTTTTATTGTTTTAATACTGATGATTTTGGCATACAGATCATGAAAACCCAAAATTCCTATCTCAAAAAATTAGCATATGATGAAAAGCTACTCTAAACGAGCTATTAACCTAATCATCTGAATCAACCAATTAACTCTAAACACCCGCAAAAGATTCCTGAGGCTTTTAAAAACTCCCAGCCTGGTTCATTATTCAAAACCGCAATCATGGGTAAGACTGCTGACCTGACTGCTGTCCAGAAGGCCATCATTGACACCCTCAAGCAAGAGGGTAAGACAAAGAAAGAAATCTCTGAGCGAATAGGCTGTTCCCAGAGTGCTGTATCAAGCCACCTCAGTGGGACGTCTGTGGGAAGGAAAAAGTGTGGCAGAAAACGCTGCACAACCAGAAGAAGTGACCGGACCCTGAGGAAGATTGTGGAGAAGGGCCGATTCCAGACCTTGGGGGACCTGTGGAAGCAGTGGACTGGGCTGCAGGTGCCGCATTCCCCAGGTCAAGCCACTTTTGAACCAGTAACAGTGGCAGAAGCGCCTGACCTGGGCTACAGAGAAGCAGCACTGGACTTTTGCTCAGTGGTCCAAAGTACTTTTTTCGGATGAAAGCAAATTTTGAATGTCATTCGGAAATCAAGGTGCCAGAGTCTGGAGGAAGACTGGGGAGAAGGAAATGCCAAAATGCCTGAAGTCCAGTGTCAAGTACCCACAGTCAGTGATGGTCCGGAGTGCCATGTCAGCCGCTGGCGTTGGTCCACTGTGTTTTATCAAGGGCAGGGTCAATGCAGCGAGCTATCAGGAGATTTTGGAGCACTCCATGCTTCCATCTGCTGAAAAGCTTTATGGAGATGAAGATTTCATTTTTCAGCACGACCTGGCACCTGCTCACAGTGCCAAAAACACTAGTAAATGGTTTACTGACATGGTATTACTGTGCTCAATTGGCCTGCCAACTCTCCTGACCTGAACCCCATAGAGAATCTGTGGGATATTGTGAAGAGAAAGTTGAGAGACACCAGACCCAACACTGTGGATGAGCTTAAGGCTGCTATCGAAGCATCCTGGGCCTCCATAACACCTCAGCAGTGCCACAGGCTGATTGCCTCCATGCCACGCCGCATCAAAGCAGTCATTTCTGCAAAAGGATTCCCGACCAAGTATTGAGTGCATAATTGAACATAATTATTTGAAGGTTGACTTTTTTGTATTAAAAGTACTTTTTTTATTGGTCGGGTGAAATATGCTAATTTTTTGAGATAGGAATTTTTGGTTTTCATGAGCTGTATTCCAAAATCATCAGTATTCAAACAATAAAAGACCTGAAATATTTCAGTTGGTGTGCAATGAATCTAAAATATATGAAAGTTTAATTGTTATCAGTACATGACAGAAAATAATGAACTTATCACAATATGCTAATTTTTTGAGAAGGACTAGTAGATAGATAGATAGATAGATATAGATAGAGGGGTCCCTCGCTACTTCGAGCTTCAATTTATGTGGCTTCAGTGCATCGTTTTTTTTTTTTAATAAATATTAATCAAATTAAAAAAATAAGGAAATCAAGGAAGAATAGGGTAAAAAGTGAAGGAAAATGCCACAAAAACAAGGCCAATTATGCAAAAACTCCTAAACAAACAGAAAACAAAAAAAAACAACCCAAAATCTACTTACATTGTTGCATCTGTGTATGCATGCACATCAGCGTGCGTTGGCATTGTATAGCAGTGAATATGTATTTATATGTATTCATTGATATTATATACACATATACATGTATGTATACGTCAGTCGCGGGGGGGGGGGTGATCCTACTTCGCGAATTTCGATGGTCGCGTGGGGATCTCGGACCCAATTAATCATGGAAAGTGAAAGATCCTTGTATATTCAGGAGAAAGTCTTATTTCTTCAGAAGAGACATCCAATGTCATTATCTTTTTCTGGCGCTTAGCTGGCTGACTTGTATGCTAGGTTGGACAGTAAGGAGGGAGAAAATGATTTATACAGGTTGGCACAGCAGAGAAATAGAGATGGGAAGGACGTGCAGCAAGTTAGAGGGATAAAGGACAGAGTGGGAAATGTATTGACTGATGACAGAAGTGTGCTGGGAAGATGGAAAGAGTACTTTGAAGAGCTGATGAATGAGGAAAATGAGAGAGAAAAAAGAGTCGAAGAGGAGACTGTTGAGGACCAGGAAGTAGCAAAGATTAGTAAGGTTGAAGTGAGGAGGGCATTGAAGAGGATGAAGAATGGAAAGGCAGTTGGTCCTGATGACATACCGCTGGAGGTATGGAAGTCTCTAGGCTAGGTAGTAGTAGATTTTCTGACAAGAACATTCAACAAGGTCTTAGAGAGTGAGAGAATGCCGGAGGAATGGAGGAGAAGTGTGCTGGTGCCCATTTTTAAGAACAAGTGAGACGTGCAGAGTTGTGGCAACCACAGAGGGATAAAGTTGATGAGCCATACTGTGAAGTTATGGGAAAGAATAGTGGAAGCTAGACTAAGGGCAGAGGTCAGCATTTGTGAACAACAGTTTAGTTTCATGCCAAGAAAGAGCACCACAGATGCAGTGTTTGCTTTGAGGATTTTAATAGGGAAGTACAGAGAAAGTCAGAGTGAGCTGCATTGTGCATTCATGGATCTGGAGAAAGCATATGACAGGGTGCCAAGAGAGGAACTGTGGTATTACATGAGGAAGTCTGGAGTGGCAGATAAGTATGTTAGAGTGGTGAGGGACTTGTATGAGAGATGTAAGACAGTGGTGAGGTGTGCTGCAGGTGTGACAGAAGAGTTCAAGGTGAATGTGGGACTGCATCAAGGGTCAGCTCTGAGCCCCTTCTTTTTTGCAGTGGTGATGGACAGGCTGACAGACGAGGTTAGACAAGAATCTCCATGGACTATGATGTTTGCAGATGACATTGTGAGCTGTAGTGAGAGCAGAGAACAAGTGCAGGAATATTTAGAGAGGTAGAGGTATGCCCTGGAAAGGAGAGAAATGAAGGTTAGCCTCAATAAGACAGAATACATGTTTGTGAACGAGAAGGACTCAAGAGGAACGGTGAGGTTACAGGAAGCAGAGATAAAGAAGGTGGAGAATTTTAAGTACTTAGACAGGGCTCTACTGGTGATTGACATCAGTGCAGGCTGAGTTCTAAACGAGTTCAACGGCGTCCTCGCTCACTTGAAAGACCGGAAGTCCGTATAACCCGCCTTCAAGCACAGCAAGTAATCTACTTTCAGTATTGAGTGCCTCACATATTGTAAGCATTGATTGGCTGTTTTAAGCTTCATGTAAAGTGAGTCGGCTCAGCTTCATGTGATGTGACTCAGCTCAGCTTCATGTAAAGTGATCATCCGTCGACCATCGGAACCATTTACAAGCAGAAAGATCGCATCATAGAGAATGTTCAAGGTTATATCTGATACTGTATTTGATGAGTGAATGTGAATAAAATTTATCAATTTGAAATTATTTTGCTTGAATTTAATTTATATGAGATTCATGTTGATATTATTTGATATATTTGATATTATTTTACAATGTTAAGTTTATAATAATTGATTTAGGGGTGTTTTATGAGATATGGTAATGGTATTCATGGATGTATAGTACAGTATGAGTGTCATATGTCACACGTCATACGTCATACGTCACTGTAACATCTTACGTTCACTTTCAACTTACGATTGGCCGTTCGGAACCAATTAAAAACTTAAGTCGGGGAGCGTCTGTATTTTACTTCCGGTTGATCATTCACGCATGTAAGATGATACATGGGGTTTTACTTTTGAGTACAGAACTAGTGGATTATCTTGATTCGCGAGAGGGGCCGGAACCAAATCCCCTTGAATAATGAGGACCTACTGTGTGTGTATATACATATATATATATATATATATATATATATATATATATATATATATATATACAGTGCTGAATTTAGAAGAGCTTTGATCTCATCTGATCAGTACATTCCCCCCATTTGGCCTCAGAATTTTTAAGGAACAATTTTGGCACAGCTTAATGCAGGAGTGACCTTTTCCTTGAAACCCTTGCATACAAGCTATATTTCTGAAGAATTTGTGATTTTCTTGTGACATGCATAGAGGAATGATTCCCTGACCAGTTTATCGTTCACTCTTGTCTCCAGTTTGCAGGGACAAGTCTGATCTGGGCAAACCTACTCGAGCCAAACACGTTCCACTATAATATACTTTTCCATAACTTACTTTGCTATGCTCCTGAAGTGGCCTTTGATTTTTTTTTTCATCTCCTGACTTGAACATGTCTACCACTTTATTCCTAAGATCTTTTGACAGTGCCCTTCCTCCTATAGTTAACTGCCCACTGTCACCTACACTTACAAGCATTCTTTTTAGGAATAGTTCACTTTATACTGAAATAATAAAAATTCTTAGAATTGATCACAGGTGGAAGCCAGTTAAGGAAGCAAATGCAAAGGAGAAGGTGAATAGTTACACCTAATTGGATTTTCAAGTACTTTTCAAGGATTTTAACAATCCTTTCCTCTTCTTTAACCATGTCTGCAATTCCATAATGTCCAAACTGTTCCTATTATATCTTTCACCAGGTACTGTAAGTTGCACTGAGTGTGTGTGTGTGTGTATATATGTGTGTGTGTGTGTATATATGTGTGTGTGTGTGTGTGTGTGTGTGTGTGTGTGTGTGTGTGTGTGTGTGTGTGTGTGTGTTTTCATTTTAGGTTGCTTTGTGTGAAAATTTGTAAAAGGGACAATTATTTCTATGTCCACTGTATCTGGTGAAAAAAGAGATCATGGTAGTAGCTATCAAAAAAACAAATAAAGAAAAAAAATATATAAATTCAAGTCAGGTGCCTTCAGGCAGTCTAGAAGAGCAGTGTGCTGGCTGAATATTACAGAATATTCGAAGTCTACAAGATCCATTTATGCAACAGTTATTTAAAGTCCACTCGTTGGATTGGTTGAGTGTGATTCCATGACTGTTGTATTTCATATAACCATAGTGAGACGTTTCCCTGGTCCTATCACTGCTCATCTAAATTAGCCACATGAAGTTCCACTTCCTATTTTGAAAAAGTTAGTACAGTACTGTCAGTGACATCATCAGGGGACATGGCAAACAATATATTTTTCAAGAATATTATGTTGTTAATGTTAATTCATTTTATTTACCACTTAATCTTAATTAGGGTTGAAGGAAGGCTGTGGTCCTTCTCAGCCGACTCTGTCTGAAGGCAGGGTACACTATGGACAGCTTGACAGGCCATCACAGGGCAGAAATACACTGATGGCTGTACAGCGACTCGTGACAAAATTCATTCATTTTCTGAACCATTTAATCCTAATTAGGGTCACGGGAACGCTGGCGCCCATTTCACCCTGGACAGCCCACCAGGCCATCACATGGCCAACACATAAAACCATTCATACTCACACCTAGGGGATGATTTGGAGCTGCCAATTAACCTACTGTGCATGCTTTTGGACTGTGGAAGGAAACCAGAGTACCCGAAAGAAACCTACACAAGCACAGGGAGCAAACTCCACACAGAAACGCTCAGGATGGGAATCGAACCCATGGCTTCTTGTTGTGAGGCAGATGTGCCAACCATTACACCACTGTGCCACCCTCGACACAATATTTGACCTAACATATTAAAGCCTATAAGATGAAGATGAAAAGCAAGAGGATAATTTAACCAGAATATCAGGAATATGCAAATGGTTTCGAAACAGTGGCACTGGGGAAAAGACAGGAGGCAGAGCTGGAGGTAGCAGAGATGAAAATGTTGATGTTCTCTTTGGGAGTAACGAGGATGGATAGGATTAGGAATGAGCACATCAGAGGGCCAGCACATGTAAGATGTTTTGGAGACAAAGTCAGAGAGGCTAGATTGACATGGTTTGGACATGTACAGAGGAGGGATAGTGAATATATTGGTAGTAGGATGCTGAGGTTGGAACTACCAGGCAGAAGGCCTAGAGGAAGACCAAAGAGGAGATTTATGGATGTGGTGAAGGAGGACATGAAGGTAGTTGGAGTAAGAGTAGAAGATGCAGAGGATCGGGTGAGATGGAGGCAGATGATTCGCTGTGGCGACCCCTGAAGGGAAAAGCCGAAAGGAACAGAAGAAGAAGAAGACCAGGAATATGCAAATCAATGTGAGCTAGTTAGCTACATTTTTGTCTACAATGTCATGTACTCAAAAGAACTCTTATGTAAACGCAATTATGTCACACATGTAATCATGTGATTATACTCAGTGAAGGTATGACTGTGATTGGCATACGTTATTGCAATAATCAGTCTGACCACCATCTGTATTTGTGCAATATTCCTTAAATATAATATACAGCACCTAAATGTTTTATCTGTTTGTCACTGACATTCCATCGGGTGTTGAGAGGGGTTTTCAGAGTTGCAGTAATTTCTATTTTTGTGTTTGATATCCTTTAACTATGTATTCATATTTGTTTCTCTATGGAAAAGCGCAAAGGTGTTCTTATAAGTATTGTATCCCAGATGTTGTTCTTATTCTCGTGAAAAACTGTTCCTCCAACCTGAAAACTGTAACACCCCCCCCAGACTACAGTCCATAGTATAAATACTTTGTTGACCTCTGAAAGCTTTGGTGAGCTTGTGAATAGAGACGTGACCCTTTATTGCAAGCCGCCCCAGAGCTCTGGGTGACACAGACTAACTGATCCACGAGATGACTAGCTCTCTCTCTCTCTCTCTCTCTCTCAGAACCAGCGAGAGAAAGAACTAGACAACGAAAAGAAATCCCAACAGGTCTTATTCCTCGTTTCAACCTAACAAATAAATTGTAAAATCAAACAAAAAGTGTGCATAAGCTTTGATAAATGAGGTGCTAGACTCAGACCTAATCATCATCAGAATTGAGTTGGAACGTATTCATCATACACTTTTCTGTAATGAGGTGATTCTGATTGACCTCAAACAAAAACAAGCTGTTTTAGGAGTTAATTGACATCATTCATTCAAATAAGACAAATTATTGCCGAGCATGGTGGTGGCAGCATCATTCAATGGGCACTTTTCTTTACCAGGGACTGGCTCCCAACTCAAGATGGAGAATAGTTCTCTGCTTATGGCTTGCTCCAAATACCAATGAATTATAGAACAAAACCTGCAGGCTTCCATTATACAGCTTCAGATAAAGAAAATAAAATTGCAACGTCCAGCATGCTACCAACCCCGAGCACACATCCCAGTCAACAAAGGAATGGCTTCAGAAGATGATCAAGGTTTTTGAAATGGCCTGGATCGAAATCCTGTCAAAAATCCTGTGAGATGCTTTGAAACAGGCGGTGCAGAGGAGATACCCTTACAGTGTTACAGCTCTCGAACATTTTTGCAAGGAAGTGTCGAATAAAGTTGAAAAAATTAGGATGTGCCAGGTTGAGTTGTTGCTCAGACCGTACTTGTTTTAAGGGAAGATTCCTTCAGGCAGGTGTGTCGAATGTGGCTGCAGGTTTGTGTTTCAACCAAGCAACAGCACAACTGACTTTGCTAATTTAATCAACTGATCTGAGTCTTCAGGAAGTTGATTGGTCAGTGTCTGCCCAGAGCACATAGATTGACCAATCAATTGCCTGAAAAGTCAGATCAGGTGTTTAAATGAGCAAAGTCAGGTGTGCTGCTACTTGTTTCATCGTTCATTTTTCTGTAACCGCTTAATCCTAATTAGGGTCACGGGGAGGCTAGCGCCCATCCCAGCTGACTCTGAGTGAGGGCAGAGTACACCCTGGACAGCTCACCAGGCCATCGCAGGGTGGAAACATGCTGACGGCTTTGCAGCTACTCTTTTTCAAAGTCAGCCATGTTTTTTTTTTACACGAACCTCACACCATAGACAGTGAGAGACATGGCCGGCCTTTGATAACCCAGTTAGTTGCACTGGGGGTTGGGGGCTTGGTTGAAACTAAAACCTGCAGCCACATGGCCCGTTGTGTCATGAGTTTGACACCTGGGCCTTAAGGGGTCACTATGCACCCTGGTAATTTTAATTTTTAACTTTTAATTTTGTCACTTTCATTTATTTACTGTATTGTGATGTCAAACTAAAGTTGTAAAAAAAAAACGTCCGACATGATTTGTCTTTGCAAAATTTCTCATATAAAAATCGAAAGCAATTTAGATTTTTTTATATAGATTCTATCTGTCTGTCTGTCTGTCTGTCCATCTGTGTACTTCTCAGATCAATGGCGTGCTGTATAATACGGGGCGTCATGTGATCTTGCGTGTGGATGGCTCGAAGCGAGTGTGTGTGTCAGGCGGTCCTCTGAGTTACACATACACACTGCACGAGATCAGACTGCATTTCGGAGGTGATGACACACAGGGCTCAGAACATCTGATCAACGGGAATGCCTTTCCTGGAGAGGTAATGTGAGTGCACTTCTGCCACGGAACACATGGTGTCTCACTGTGCAGAAATATCAGAAAAACTTAACCACCCACATGGAACACAGGGCACCTAAATTGAATAGTAAGCAAAACACGAACACACTGAGAACACTAGGAGGAGACAGAAAGGCTTTAGAGATGAGGATCAAGAAGACCTGCTCAAAGTTTATGAAACGATTACACTGCAGTCACTTGTGCACATGTAAGGCAGACCCATCCATCAAGCCACAACGCGGAGGAAGCGATCACACTCAGCTTCTTAACACAGCATATTTGAAGACGATACACACGTTACATCAGCATTATTTTAAGCTTTAATTAAAGCAGGGATCATCAACCGCTCTTGATAATAACTGGCGGACAAATTTACTTTGGCAGATATTTCTGCTGTGGGGCAATACGACAGTATAGCCAAGGGTATGCTATTGTTATTTTTTATTATATTGGTTCTATTATTCATTTAGGGTTCTAGGCTCTCCTATAGAGATTGGATGAGAAGCTAGGCCATCCAGGAGGACTTCAGAGTACAACCGCTGCTCCTCCGGGTTGAGAGGAGCCAGTTGAAGTGGCTTGGGTATCTGAATAAAATGCCCCCCGAACGCCTCCCTGGTATGGTGATTCGGGCATGTCCAAGTTCTAGTTGACCTAAAACATGTTGGAGGGATTATGTCTCTCGGTTGGTCTGGGAATGCCTCGGTGTCCCCTCGGAAGAGCTGGAGGAAGTGGCTGGGGAGCGAGATGTCTGGACCTCATTGCTTAGGCTGCTGCTCCCGTGACCCGAACCCGGATTAAGCTGAAGAAGAGGAGATGATGATGACGATGATGACTTAGGGTCTCGGGGGGGGGCTAGTGCCTACTTCAGCCAGCATTCAGCAAAGGCAGGGTACACCTTGGGCATCTTGCAAGTCGAATGCAGGCCAATACACACATACCGTTCGCATTCACATTCACACATAAGGTCAATTTGGAACAGCCAGTTAGCCTTACGTGCAGTTCTTTTGACTATGGGGCGGGGCTGGATACCTGGAGGAAACCCCCACACAAATATCATAAGATAATGCAAACTCCACACAGAAACATCTGTGAGGTGCACGTGGTAACCACTACACCGCTGTGCCGCCCGTGGAGAAATTATTAAAAATTAAACTTTTCTTGTGATTTTCAGCTTCATCTCGAGACAATATATTGCACAGGGTTTAATATTTATTTGCTCAAATATGCTGAAAAAAAAATCAGAACTTTCAATAGAATGTGTTTATTTTTTCATATGGCTGTATGGTGTAAGTTGCTGTTTTGTGTGTGTGTGTGTGTGTGTGTGTGTGTGTGTGTGTGTGTATGTGTGTGTGTGTGTGTGTGTGTGTGTGTGTGTGTGTGTGTCTTCAGGTGCAGTTAATCCACTATAACCAGGACTTATATTTAAACTACAGTGAAGCCGAGAAGAGTCCGCATGGGGTTGCCATTATCTCTCTTTTGATGAAGGTCACACTTCAGCACTTACATAACACACTATTTATCTTCTTCTTCTTCTTCTTCTTCTTCTTCTTCTCTTCCTTTCGGCTGTTCGCTTCAGGGGTCGCCACAGCAAGTCATCTGCCTCCATCTCACTCTATCCTCTGCATCTTCTTCGCTTATGCCAACTACCTTCATGTCCTCCTTCACCACATCCATAAATCTCTTCTTTGGACATAACACACTATTTATAACACACAAATATATACTGTACTTTAATTCTTTGCAGGTCCTATATGTGATTATTTTTATGCATTTTGAAGATATTTCAGAGTCTGTTAAACGTAAACAACACCTCAATTAAGATCAATTGCTGATTATTTTAGTAAATTGCCTTGCAGAGTTTGTTTGTGCTTTTCCAATGCACAACTGTTTCTCCTGTTGTTCATTACTCGTCACATATATCTACTATATTTACGATATTTAACATGCTTCCTGATCAGTAGTGACTGATAAAAATGGTTTGTTGTTCTTATCTAAGACATATAATGAAATACTGCAGTATAGAATCGAATAAATACAGAAAAAATTCTTTTGGGATATCTAGATTTTAATAATTCTCCAATTCCTGGTAATTATGAACATTTTTCAAGATTTTTTTCTGTACTCGTGTAGATCTAATTAAAAGCTTCCTATAGTATATCTGCAACCATTAATAATATTGGGGTGGGTTTCCCTTTGAAGTAGCAGCTCATTCACTGCGAAAAATTTTTCCAAAGTGTGTTTTTGGCTCTCCGAGCACCAGATCACCTTGGATCACAGGTGTCAAACCCAAAGCACGCATGCCAAAACCAGCCAACCAACTCATTTGACGTGGCCTACAAGAGCTTTCAAAGAATATGAGATCTGTACATTCCGTACGTAATTCATCATCCAGCCACTAGGTGGTGGCAACTTTTTTTCAAGTAAACAACTAGTCATTCATGAAACAAGAAAAATTGCAAGCTAGTTTATTACTATCAAGAGTTGTCATGGCAAGAGAGTGAATAAAGGAAAAGTTTATGAATATCTAAAAGCATCATTTTACCATGGAGACTTTGTGGCTGCCAGTTTTGAATAGATATTCAGTGATTATTCAGCTCTCCTTAGTTCAGTGTACTTAAAATCACTTGATGTGGCCTTCAGTGAAAATAAATGTATTATTTGTAAATGAAAGCGGATCCACTTGCAGGATGTTCGAATCAATGGCACCTAATTTGTCGCACTAAATTCTATTTTTATGGACTTGAATGTGATTATTTTAATATGGCTGATCAGTTTTTATCAATTTAAGTTACAAAAACGACTCCAAGTTTTATGTATTATTTGTTGGAGAATATCCCTTTTATCTGGAGCTGCTGTGCCAACAGATGTGAAAAGGTTTGCTTGTTCAAATATTGTATTTTTCGGAAAATAAGATGCACTTAAAATCCTTTTATCTTCAAAAAATTTTTGACGGTGCGCCTTATAATGCGGTGCGCCTTATATGTGGCTGAGGCTGCACGACTCCATCTCACTGATACTATCAAAACCCAAGTGAAGCGAACTAACACAGAGCTTGCCATCATTTCAGCGGATTAACCAAAGAACTCCAACCGCTAGATATTGGTGTCAACGGGTTGTAAGTTAGAGGGATCCGAGTTTTATGTCCAAATACCGGCATTACAGCTACTGTAGTCAGGTGACTCACAGAGTAATACGTGAGTGGCTGAGAGAAGGTTATATCACAAGACTGGAAGACTTCTTCCTACCTAATCTTTGTCTCTACTGACCATCTGTCTTGTTCTGAGGATGCTTCTGTATCTCAGAACGCTCAGCTGGCTTAATGAGAGTCTCACGTTAATCATCAGGATAAAACATTGCTACAGTTTTCCTCCTCAGACCTCGGATTAACTTTCTTGAATTTGCAGTTACACTGATAGAACTCCTTAAGAGTAATGACCTCTGTTCTGTAATGAGCACAATACTCGCGCTCGAAAGAGCGCCGCCATGTTTGTTACTGCGATGACGCCATCGCTTTAAGGGTGAGTGGCTGAGAGAAGTTTAGGTCACGACCCCGGAAGACTTTTTTCACCTAATCAGAACTCATTCTGATTAGTCTAGATTTAACCCGTGTGCTAAACTGCAGATTGGTTTGTCCAGGTTGCTTGAGTGTGTGATGTATTTTGAATGAAATCGC
The DNA here is from genome assembly GCA_024760905.1 of Plotosus lineatus. Classification (NCBI taxonomy): domain Eukaryota; kingdom Metazoa; phylum Chordata; class Actinopteri; order Siluriformes; family Plotosidae; genus Plotosus; species Plotosus lineatus. Next base: position 11,642,145 of record CM045740.1, read on the forward strand.
CTGTTATATAAATCAGTCAAGTCGCACAGCACTGAGAGCAAAGCTTTCAGATGTTTAAACAGCCAGAGGATGTTCTACCACCACAGTGCAGGACAAATTCTTCATGCTTGTCTTCTTTGTATGTGAAGTATCAAGTGTGCAGGGGCGTTTGATCGCTTCCATTCCGGTGGCTGTGGGTTGATCCTTTTATTGTTTCCGATCTTTGCAGTCACTGTTTTACAAATGGGATTTGTGCACCTACAGAGTGCTATTGATGGTAACACAGCAATGGATGGATGATGGAGAAATTGGGATGATAAAAAAAAAAAAAAAACGTCATGCAGCTTTGTTCTAGATCAGTGCACCGACACACAGATATTAAGGATGACCTAGCAGCATTAATCCTACTCATTAATATTCATAAAGGAAAGCATTCCCCAATGTGCATTACCTTACTAATAGCTTTCTAAACAAAGAGAGAAGCAATTTTACACGTCAGCATCGAAATCAAACAGTGCATCTTGGTTGAACCTCTGAGCTGTTACGTACTTTGTTAAAGCCTAAGCATAAATATTCATCGTTTAACATCATGTAACCAGGAGCTAAAGACATACTGAGCTGTTTTATTGCCGTCCTGATGGAAATTGGATGTTCTTATTAATGCCTGTGAATACCAAACACAAGACTTATCCAGGTGTTTGTGCATCGGAGGAATAATTTATTTTCCGCTTTGCATCAGCGCCTCATATTTTCCCAGACTCCTTTCCAGACTCATTATTTTTGAACTATGTGTGTCATCCCAAGTTGCATCCTAGCATACTAAATAGTACATAAAAAGCACCCGTCCAGCTGTTACTGTGTATAATAGAGTAAGATTATAGAAGTGAGTTGCAAATCACACTATTTTGTTGTGCTGTCTGTTTATTGGTTGCCCCATGCCAGACACAGTGATACATTTCTTCAGTGAATCACACACATGTGCTACACATCAGTGGGCTGCTACTTCTTCTTCTTGGTTTTTTTTCGGCTGTTCCCTTTAGGGGTCGCCACAGCAAATGATCTGCCTCCATCTCTCCCTATCCTCTGCATCTTCTACTCTTACTCCAACTACCTTCATGTCCGCCTTCACCACATCCATAAATCTTCTCTTTGGTCTTCCTCTGGGCCTTCTGCCTGGTAGTTCCAACCTCAGCATCCTACTACCAATATACTCACTATCCCTCCTCTGTACATGTCCAAACCATGTCAATCTAGCCTCTCTGACTTTGTCTCCAAAACATCTAACATGTGCTGTCCCTCTGATGTGCTCATTTCTGATCCTATCCATCCTCGTTTCTCCCAAAGAGAACCTCAACATTTTCATCTCTGCTACCTCCAACTCTGACTCCTGTCTTTTCCCCAGGGCCACTGTTTCTAAACCATACAACATCACTGGCCTCATCTCCGTCTTGTACACTTTTCCCTTCATTCTTGCCGATACTCTCCTATCACACATCACACCGGACACTTTTCTCCATCCATTCCAACCTGCCTGCACGCGCTTCTTCACCTCTTTTCCAAGTGGGCTGCTACATGGAAGTCATACATACAGTATGAGCACTGAGTAAATACTGCTTTAATCATAGGCGATACAGAACTTGAGTGGCTAGCATGTTCACCTCAGGCCAAGAACGAGTCCCAGGCTCGACGAAGGCATTTCTGTATTGAATGTGCATGTTCTCCCCATGCTTGTGTGGGCTACCTCTGAGTACTCTGGTTTTTTCCCCCACCACAATCCAAGAACATGCACTGTTGAGGTTGTTGAGGTTCTCTTTGGGAGGAACGAGGATAGATAGGATCAGAAATGAGTACATCAGAGGGAAAGCACATGTAAGAGGTTTTGGAGACAAAGTCAGAGAGGCTAGATTGAGATGGTTTGGACATGTACAGAGGAGGGATAGTGAGTATATTGGTAGTAGGATGCTGAGGTTGGAACTACCAGGCAGAAGGCCTAGAGGAAGACCAAAGAGAAGATTTATGGATGTGGTGAAGGCGGACATGAAGGTCATTGGAGTAAGAGTAGAAGATGCAGAGGATAGGGAGAGATGGAGGCAGATCATTCGCTGTGGCGACCCCTGAAGGGAACAGCCGAAAGGAAAAGAAGAAGAAGAAGAAGAAGAATCCAAGAACATGCACATTAGAAGGATTGGCTGCCCCAGTTTTCCCCTAGGTGTGAAGGGCGTGTGAATAGTTGTGTGTGTTGGCCCTGTGATGGACTGGTAAGCTGTTCAGAGTGTACGTGTTCAGGATGAAGATAAGCTCCAGCCTCCCTGTAACCTTAATAATATAAAGTGGTTCAGCAAATGAATGAATGAAAAAAAATGTATTTATTGATGAATATAACATTCATTTATTCATTCCTTTTCTGGAACCACTTAATCCTAATTAGAGTCACAGGGAGGCTGGCGCCCATCCCAGCCGACTCCGGGCGAGGGCAGAGTACACCCTGGACAGCTCGCCAGGCCATCTCAGGACAGAAACATACTGACAGCTTTGCAGCTACTCATGTCGAAAGTCAGCAATGGTTCTTTTACATGAAGCTCACACCATAGACAGTGAGAGACATGGCCGGCCTTTGATAACCCAATTAGCTGCACTGTGGGGGACAGTGACAACCCGTGGAGTCTTCCTTTCGGCTTTTTCGCTTTTACTCAGGAGTCGCCACAACCCGTGGAGAGTCGGGCTTAAACCCCCAACCTTAGGGTCAGTGATCCAGCCCCTTTACCACCAGGCTTCCACTGCCTATCAATACAACACTTCATTCAATTTCTTTCATTGTGTTTCTTCCGTTCTCTCTTTGTTTCTTTTTCAGATATCAGAGCCTACAAATTCCTTTCTCCTTCGGATGCTGAGCAGAGAAATTATCACAAGAATAACCTACAAACGTAAGAATCGCTTGTTCATAAACATTTACAGCTTTAACATGTTTTCTGTGCAGATTTAAAATGTTGGAAAGTACAAAGCAAACACATGAAAGAAAAAAAATGACATCAGTCCAGACACTCCTGCCAAAAGGACCTTTTTATAATACAGTAGCCCCTCGACATTCGCGGGGGTTCGGTTCCGAGGCCTCCCGCGAATTGAGATAATCCACGAGTTCTGTACCCGGAACTAAAACACCATGTATCACGTCACATGCACGAATGAGCAGTCTGTCTGTCTTCCTTTCGGCTTTTTCCCTTTCACTCGGGAGTCGCCACAGCGAATCATCTGAAACACGCTCACGACTTTGCAGCTACTCTTTACGAAAGTCAGCAATGGTTCTTTTACATGAACCTCTCACCATAGACAGTGACAGACATGGCCCGCCTTTGATAACCCAGTTAGCTGCACTGGGGGGGGGGTCTACCACTAGACCACCACTGCTTCACATGTGCGAATGAGCAGCCGAAAGTAAAATACTGTGTATCTATTACATGCGCTAAAATATGCTTCTTAAACACATTCTATAGACAGTCGTACTCATAATACAGTATTAATGTAGTAAAATATAGTAATGATTAAGAAAAACTTTTCAATTTTTACTCTTATTTTTATTGATGATAAAATATAAACATTATACAGCATATACTGTTGTAAAGCACTCGTTTTAAAGTCTTTTTCAATTATTATTCCAGTACAGAACCGAAGTTAATGTTTGTGCGTGAGATTTTATGTTCTGTAGCATGTTTAACAAATGATACCGAAAGGTATGTTTATGATTATAATAACAATAAACATTCAAAAGAAATAAATAAGATGTAAATAAAATAGAAATACACACACATACAGACGTGCATGTCACATAAAAATAGAAATAGTTTTGTTGGGGGGAGGGGGTTGTTTTTTGTTTTTGTTTGTTTGGGGTTTTTTAATTTTGCATAATTGGCGTTGTTTTGCAACATTTTTCTTAACTTTCCCCTATTCTTCCTTAATTTCCGTATTTTTTTAATCAATATTTTTGAAAAACTCGCAATGTACTGAAGCCGCAGAAACTGAAGCAAGAAGTAGCGAGGGATCACTGTGCACATATACATATACTTATACATATATATATATATATACACACATACACATATACTTATACATATATATATATATATATATATATATATATATATATATGTATATGTATGTATATATATATGTATTGTATGTATATATGTATAAGTGTATATATATATACACTTATACATATATACATACAATACATATATATATATATATATATATATATATATATATATATATATATATATATATATATACTTCAGAAGAGGGGGCAGTGGTGGTCTAGTGGTATAGGGCACTGGATCACTGATCCAAAGGTTGGGGGTTCGAGTCTCCACAGGGTTGTCACTGTCCCCCCCAGTGCAGCTAACTGGGTTATCAAAGGCGGCCATGTCTCTGACTGTCTATGGTGAGAGGCATGTAAAAGAACCATTGCTGACTTTCGTAAAGAGTAGCTGCAAAGTCGTCAGCGTGTTTCTGGCCCTTGCTAAAAGGGTTGTGACAGGAATGGCATCCGACGTTCAAACGTGCGAATCAGATGATTCGCTGTGGCGACTCCCGAGTAAAAGGGAAAAAGCCGAAAGGAAGACAATATACTTCAGAAGAGAATAAACAAGTAAACAGCCAAAGAGTGAGAACATAGTCTGTGAAAAGCTGCTGTATGTCATTGCAGATGATGCATATGAACTTACTGGACTGGATCTGGAGGAATTGTATCCTGAGACGTGGCGCTTTATAACATACGAAGGCTCGCTGACGGTGCCGCCGTGTCTTGAAACAGTCACATGGATCGTGATGAATAAACCCGTCTACGTCTCACATATCGAGGTGAAACTTATCCTGATCACATAATGGCTGGAGCCTGTTCTATACACCAGAACTACACTACCAACAACAACCAGTGTACAACAGTGCAAAGGGTGAATCTGGCCTGTAATAGAAAAGTGTGCAGTATTTTATAGAATTGTATGGAATGCCGCACTGTTCCGTGCTGTGCAGAAAGATTTTTCAGAAGTTTTCTCGGGTGCTGATGCCGGTATGGCACTTCAGCGCCACAGTGTTTGATGGATTCCACAAGGACAAACCATGAGACGTCCTGAAAATGAGAAAAACATCCAAAATGCATTAGTCATTTATTCCTTCATATGCCAAACCACTTTTATTTTTTTACAAGGGTCTCTGGGATCCCAGAGCTTATCTCTGCCAACTGAGGGCATGGTTCACAATGAACGACTCACTTGTCCATTGGCAAGCCAACACACACAGAAAAAAAAAATCACATTGACACTCACACCTAGGGGCAAATTAGAGCAACCATTGATCTTAATGTGCTTTGGACTGTGGGAGGAAACTGGAGTACCTGAGGAAACCTATGCAAGCATACAGGGGGGACACACAAACTCCACACACAAGTATTCTTATATACTTTTTGAGGCCGGGACTCAAACCTGTTTACTGTGAAAGATTGGAAAGGGTGAACTAATTAATTTTTAGCACTTGGGAAGGTTGGTCGGCTCTGAAAAGCACAGACCAACGGAATTGGCATTCTGCCAAGAGGTTTTCACTTTTATTTGTTTGTTTTTGCACAACATCACTCAAAACGTTATGCACAGATTTTTTTTCTAGAGTATGGTGTGATGGACGTAAGAAACCAGTAAATTTTGGAGGTGATCCGTGCATGGGATTCCTGATTCTTTAATTTAGGGCGAAAATGTCCACCAGACGCCCACTAGGGGGAGACATTTCAATACAACCCTGCCAGGTTACAATAATCCATTTGCACCTGGTGGACAAAACTTGCACTCTGGATGCCTCATTGAGGTTTTCATCATTCATCATTCATTTTCTGTAACCGCTTCATCCTAATTAGGGTTACGGGGAGGCTGGTGCCCATCCCAGCCAACTCAGGGCGAGGGCAGAGTACACCCTGGACAGCTCACCAGGCCATCGCAGGGCGGAAACACGCTGAGGTTTTTTTAATTTAAATTTTTCTTATATGTGAGGCGCTCCACCGAACGTAGGCGCTTGTCATGTGACGTATGGTGCTTGTGAGACAAAGCGCTGCTTATCCGGACTTCCGATCTTTCAAGTGAGCAAGCAAAGGTTGAATACTAAACAAGTATTCAACGTGCACTTGTTCACTTGAAACATCGGAAGTCCGGATAAGCCGCGCTTTGTCTCACAAGCACCATACGTCACTTGTGACAAGCGCCTACGTTCGGTGGAGCGCCTCACATATTTTCTTTCACTGTGACCATTTCAAAATCCTTCTCCGCTGGTCCCTGTACTTTCCGCCTCTATCCGGATTAGCTGTCATTCAGTCATTCATTTTCTAAGTAAATTAATCTTAATTCGAGTCCCAGGGAGGCTACCACCCATCTCAGCTGACTCTGGGTGAGGGTAGGGTCCACCCTGTACAGCTCGCCCGGCCCATCACACACGCAAGAGTGATTTGGAACCGCCAGTTAGAATACTGTGCATGTTTTTGTACTGTGGGAGGAAACCCACCCAAGCACGCAGAGAACATGCAAACTGCACACGGAAACGCCCGAGCTGAGAATCGAACCCAGGCCTTCTTGCTGTGAGGTGGACGTGCTGCGGATTCGCCGTTTCTTATTTTATTACTCAAGCAGAGCATCATCTTGTGCATTTGCAATCATGTTTGTGTACCTGTGTAGAATATTTAAAATGTTTGGACATCCCCATGAGCCTGGAGCATGTTTTATACCTTTTTCCAAGCAGAGCACACATTTGAATTTGTTAATAATGTACTGCTTAGGCATTTCAACTTCTGCTCTGTGTGTGTGTGTGTGTGTGTGTGTGTGTGTGTGTGTGTGTGTGTGTGTGTGTGTGTGTGTGTGTGTGTGTAGCTACAGTCTCTGCGTCTCCTCAGTCAAAATGCAGTGTCTCAGATCTTCCTCAGTTTAAGTGACAACTATCGACCACTACAGAGCCTAAACCAGCGCTGCATACACACCAACATCAACGTCAACACGCACACACACCAGTGTGCGAATACACTCAGGACACACTACAGGGGTATGTTTTACACATACATGGCAGCAGCACACAGTGCAATATAAATATCATTATTATTATTATTATTATTATTATTATTATTATTATTATTATTAAATTATTTTTACTATTGTCCATGTTTCCTTTGCAGTGAATGAGTGGCTGCTGAAATAACTGCAGTGATAAATGGTGTTTAGGTCTCTCTCTCTCTCTCTCTCTCTCTCTCTCTCTGTGTGTGTGTGTGTGTGTGTGAGTGGAGAAATGGCGGAAGACAAGGACATGATGTTATTTTACTGTGTATTATGAATAAATAAAGGCACTTTGGGAGGGAACACCGTGTGTGTCTGAATCACTTGAAATTCCACGTTAAACAAAGTGCACGTGATCTTCTCAGCCATGGCGGCGCATTATTATATAGTAATAACAACATGCACGATTCTGCTGGATTACGCCCCCAGTGCTTAGAAAAGGAATCTTTTGTCATATATACATTGCAGTATAATGAAATGATTAACTCCATGGCTTCCTCCAGTTTGTTAGAAGCACAAGGTCAGCAATGCTACGGCATCCCTGGAGCAGGTAGAGGTCACAGCAGCCTTGCTCAGAGGCCCAACAGTTCCAGTTCAGTGGTGCTGAAAGCACGACCTTCTGATCAGTACCCACAAGCTTTAAATCACCGAACCACCCACAGCCATCCGTGACCGGGAGCCCGTGGGCTCGAACTGGCTGAGCTCTCACATGAGGGAGGGACAGCATACCCTCACTTCTCTGTCACACCGATCACCATGGGCGTCTGTGAGCTCATTCGTATGTGTGGGGAGTATTGCGCTTTCAACCGAATGTGTTAGACCGCCTACAAATACGCATGTGTAACAGTTGGAAAAGAGGCGGGCGGCAGCATTATACTAGTATATCATGGATGGGGAAGCTGATAGTTGAGACGTGGAAATTAAATACAAACAAATTAGGTGAGAGAATGTGGGGTGCTGGTGGTGGTGGTCACTGAGCCACCACTGCTGACTGCAGTACGCTTACATATAATTCTAAACATGTAGAGTGCTACAGCTGGACTGCATCCAACACAATGGTTTATATTTTAGAGATGTTATGCTGTCCGTTTTTCACTCTGTCGATGGAGTGAACAGTGAAGAGAAGGGAGAGTGTCATGTGTAAATTGGTCGTGCAATACGTACTGTTATTGAAGTGTACACCAGGGGGCAGCAGTGAGAGTGTAGTGCTGTTATTGAAGTGTACACTAGAGGGCAGCAATGAGAGTGTAACTTGGATGAATGTACGCTTGGGAGATTGTAGTGAGAATGTAATGGTGTTATTGAAAGTGTGTGCTAGAGGGCAGTAGAGAACACCGTGCTATAAGGACACCGAGCTCGAAAGGGAACAAAGGAGTGCGGGTGAGTATCATTCATGTGGCGGTGGTATCTTATGTATGTGAATTATTTTACAAGATGATCAATAAATTTACTTTGAAGCGTGTCTTAAGTATGCCAGCTTTCAATTTTACTAGTTTTTGTTCATTAAAGTTCGTAAACTGGCTTGTATTTTCGCGGACGGGTGGAGGCTAAGTAGGCAGCTTTTTTTGTTGGTAAATGTCTGGCTGTCGTTTCAATGAAACCAATTTATTTTGCATGTATTTACATTTCCTACTTTTAAAAACAGAGAAAGTATTTTTTCCGGTTTACAATATCCCGAGAAAAATCACCACAGATCATAAATTATTGTTTACGTCCTTATTTACACCTAATTAGACACCAACGTTAGCGAGCAAAGCTACTGAACCCCCATTATGTGCCAGATTTGAATTACATTTAACGAAATACACAACTCAACAATTACTTTGTATAATAGATAAAACGTTTAAGAAGCCGTTTCATTAGTGTGATGCTTATATGTATAAGAATTTAAAGCATTTTGATTTACAGTAGTATCGACTGTTCTATACTAATTATTTTAATTCAGGCAGATGGGGCAGCCCCGAGTGGGGTCCTTCGAGTGCGGCAAATGCACAATATAAAACCCAAACGTGGTTTTCTGTTCACGAAATAAATATTTTGATAATAACTTCGTATGTGTCGTTTATAAAATGTAAACTCGAGTCTGAACGCATTATTATTATTAGTAGTAGTAGTAGTTTGTTTTTCAATCATACAAGTACACTGAAAAATATTTCATTATTTAGAAAATGGGTCGAGCAAATAACATTTAATAATCTTGCATTTCAGTAATTGACTTTCGATCCGAATCCTCGTTTGTGTTTGGATGGGCTTCATGTCAATCATTTCTCGTGTACTCCGTCACGTGATCTATTTAATTCTTCTTACCTGATTTATCATCACTGGATTGTGCAGATATGAAGAACTGCACTGATTTAAATCGTGTGTTTTCTTTTGTCCTTTTACAGAACCGAATGATGGAATTAGTCTGATATTGTCAAATCCTGCCCACAAGATGTCAAGTAAGAATTCATTTCATTCAACTTGGTCTATATGTACTGACCACTCTCGGCAAATCTTTTCAGGGGGAACTTTGTGATGCGTACCAAAACGAGTCTGGAAAAGATAAGAAACGAATGTACATTAAAAAAAAAAAAAAAAAAGTATGTTATGAGTGTACAATCACCTCAAAGGTGTCTACACCTGCTCTCTGACGTCAAATACCCAACAGCATTGTGGGCTGAAGAACCAGATAATCTTGATGAAAGTCACAAATGTCTTGGGGGCTTTTATTTTGTAAATAACGTGTCTTTAAAATATTTACAAATATTCATCTGAAGCTTTTTTCCCTTCAATGCAGAGCGACCATCTTATGCCCCGCCCCCTGCTCCGGCCCCCACAACGGTAAGTATTTCAGAACGTGTCAATCATCCTCTCAAATGCCTCACCCCTTCCTTCCCCTCCTCCTTTTCTCCACCACCCCAACATCTAGTGTGTGGACAGGACTGTGATGGACGCCTTCAACGGGGGTGGTGAAGAAATTAATGAGACAATCTATCTCCATGTTAGGCAAACTACAACCTAAATTTTTTATTTCTTTATTTTTTTGAAGCCATCTCATCAAATTTGCCTTTCCCGCCCCCATAGTGTGTGTGTGGCTTTGCTCCAAATGGATGTAGAACAAATGCCAGTTTGTGCTGCTGTCAGAGATTGCTGCTTTATTAATTTTGCATGTCTTAAGCAAATCATGAAGAAGAACAAAAAAAAAAGGAGATTTGATTCATTTTTCTTTTCTTTTGGTCCCTTCCTCCCTTGTTTGTTGTCATTTCTCATTCGTGTTTTGTCTCATTTGTCTCCATCAGCAAATGCCCACCACCCCTGGGTTTGTGGGGTACAACCCATACAGCCATCTGGCCTACAACAACTACAGGCTGGGAGGAAACCCCGGCGGAAACAACAGGGTAATGGTAGGATCAATGCTAAACAGAGGAAGTCGGATAGTGCTAACGTTAAATCTTAACCCAGTTCGTCCCACCTCTGAGGCGGGATTTGTTTTTTTATTTTTAGTCGAGTTGCTTTCAAGAGAAAAAGACAAATGGATAGACTTTCTCTAGCTCTAGTTGCTTCCATAAATCCTTTCATGTTTTTCATGCTTCTGGAAACCGGACTCTCTTTCCCAGCATGCTTTGCCGGCTGGTCGTTTGAGAGGCCGGTTTTCAAAAGCGTTGTCCTACATCCTCTTTCATGTTGCTCATTTGGTCACGTCACTTATTTTGCTGTGAGTGCTCAGGGCTCGGTTTGAAGCATTTCCAGATGAACGTTAAGTGTAAAACGAACCAATCAGGAGAAACCGTATCATTCTGTATAACTACATATTGGAACACTGTGATTGTGACCTCCTGTTTTATGATCGTCACATGTCTAGCCACTCGCTCTCCACCTAAATCCCCCTCGTAGGTCACCTGCACCCGACTAGCTGTTTTGTTGTCCTTGCATGGATGTGTTCCAAACCAGCCAGTTGACCAAAGCGCGCTTCAGTCACCATTTTGGTTGGCTCTCAAAACGCCGTCTCCATTTGCACTCGCTCTCCTTCCTCATAGTGCTCCATTGCCGTGGCTCCCCTCTCCACAATCATTCCGTGACTTCTCATCGACAAGTTCTAACTCTCTTTTTTTTATACTGTTTGTTCTCTTCTAGCAGAATTCCTCTGGGATTACGGTTCCCAAGCCACCCAAACCGCCCGATAAGCCTCTGATGCCCTACATGCGGTACAGCCGGAAGGTAAGCAGGAAGGTAAGACACCCACGGTGTCTGCTTTTACTGCTTATTTCTCACCATCCCTCCCACCGGGAGATGGTACAATCCATCACTGCATCCGTGGATGACCTCAAACAAGATTTGTGGATCTGATGTGCTGTGTTAAAGCAATTCTCTGCATCTGTGTGTTGTTTGTAGATTAGATCGAGTTGGATGGTGACGTGCATTTTGCACTCGCAGTGATTTTTATATTTATTTATTAAAGTCTCACAGATTGAGTGATGTGATGCTACAATCAGATCTCACAGCTCGGAGTGGGATGCCCGTGTTTTCACGTGCCTACGGGTTTAATCGCCTGCTCTCTGCTTCAGGTTTGGGACCAGGTGAAAGCATCGAACCCTGACTTGAAGCTATGGGAGATCGGGAAGATCATCGGCGGTATGTGGAGGGACCTGACTGATGAGGAAAAGCAGGATTATTTAAACGAATACGAAGCTGAAAAGGTCAGTCATCTCGACAGGTGGGCGGGGCATCCCAAAAACACTGTCCACTCGCTGACGGCGGGTCTATTAATTCAAATGCTCAAATTTGCAGAGTTGAACTTCAGAGTTGAATGTTGGTGTATTAGAACTGATGTTTCATACTGAGATCACATGACCGGCGCAGCTGTAACGTTACTGTGGGGGGCTTTATTTATTCTCCTCCCCACATGGCGTACACACTTTTGACGTCACCCACTGATTAAACTACACACTCTCTGATGTCACAGAGTTGGGTGTTACCGCCCTGTTAGTTTGCTCGCCTAACACTACCAAACTCGCTCGTCGATAAGTTCTGGTGTGATGTCGACACTAGGAATTACAGCGCAGTGTCCGCTTGACATGCACCCGATCCCAATTTCTGTTTGTTTGCAGATCGAATATAATGACTCCCTGAAGGCCTACCACAACTCACCGGCGTACCTCGCTTATGTGAACGCTAAGAATCGTGCCGAAGCAGCTCTGGAGGAGGAGAGCAGGCAGAGACAATCGCGCCTGGATAAAGGAGAGTCTTACATGAGCATCCAGCCCGCTGAAGATCCCGACGGTGAGTTGCACGGCGTCTGGATTCACTACTGAGACGTCTGAGGAACGTTTATATCTCGGAGGAAACAGTAGCTGTACAGTGTTTATAATTGTAGTGAAAATATGGTGGTGTTCTTCTAGTTGATGTGCTTTTACTTTGTGCATAATTAAAGCTGTGTGTGTGTGTGTGTGTGTGTGTGTGAGGATAGATTATGACGACGGGTTCTCCATGAAGCACACAGCTGCAGCACGTTTCCATAGGAACCACCGTCTGATCAGTGATATCTTGAGTGAGGTGGTGGTGCCTGATGTGCGTTCAGTGGTCACTACAGCACGCATGCAAGTGCTCAAGCGCCAAGTCCAGTCTCTCATGGTGCACCAGGTACACACACACACACACACACACACACACACCTCCTGTCTTTGGTGATCTGATCTGATTAGTGCATTGGAACTAGGGAGTAGTATTTGCTTGTAAATTGGTTCCCATAATATGCAACGTAATACCTTTTTGTGTGTGTGTGTGTGTGTGTGTGTGTGTGTTCAGAGGAAACTGGAGGCAGAGCTGCTGCAGATTGAGGACAGACATCAGGACAAGAAAAGGCGGTTCCTCGAATCCACAGATTCTTTCAACAACGAGCTCAAAAGGGTAAGATAAGCTAAACCCAATCAGAGTAATATTGTATACGTGCAAACACACACACACACGTATGCGTAGGTTTTAATTGGTTAATTTTTGCATATTGAATGTGATTAACCTCCATGTTGCTTGTGTTCCAGCTCTGTGGTCTGAAGGTGGAGGTGGACATGGAGAAGTTGGCAGCGGAGATGGCGGCGGCGGCAGAAGAAGCTGCGAAACGGCGGGCGGAAGAGAAGGAAAAGGAAAAAGAAAAGGAGAGGGAGCGAGAGAAAGAGCGAGAGACGGAGGCAGAGAAGACCGAGCAAACGATGGAGGTGGATCATCCGGGGGCAAGTGGACCGAACAGCAGTGAGCAGAATACCAGCACTGACGGCAAGGAGCAGGACAAACCCAGTCCAATGGAAACGGGTAAGAGCGGTGAATCCCCCTCCCCCAACACACACACACACACACACACACACACACACACACTTCCACCTTTTCCAGTTGAGCTGAATGCTGTGTAACGTGTGCCCTGCAGACGAAGCTCGTGCTGATGTGTCTGAGGGTCAGCAGGAGGGCGAGGAGCGCGCAGTGGACAAGCCGGAACAGACAGAAAGTGGCATAGAGGAGGGGGCAAGCGACAGTAATCCTCCACTCGAGAGAGAAAACAGTACCGAGTCCACACCCTCCGACATGGCGCCGGAGGAGAGGGCACCTGTTGCCCCACAGTAACTGAGCAATGCCCCCACACTCCTCTATGTCCTCTGCACCTCGACGTACCGGGAAATTGGGGGCATTCAGATGGCACCACCCTGTTGTTAATTTTGTTTTTAGAATATACACGCCCCTTCGTCCTGGAGCCGCACCCCTTATCCAATCGTACCGCGTTTAAACTCGCTCCCCGGAAGTTTTACTTTACTGGAACGTATGTTCTCGCTCACGGTCCTGCATTCGAACTTCAGTTGTTTATGACATTTAGAACAAGTTCAAAGGTGATCTGTGGGACCCAAATTAACAGTACTCGGTTTTTATTCTTCATTTTTAAAATTTAATCGCAGGGGTTTATTTGGAAAAAAGTCCCAGTGCTCATGTCCATTAAAATTCTGAATATTTTTTATTAATTTGAAACTTGAATTAGCTTTAGACTGTGTTTATGTAACCCAGTTTCTTCCGTCTTTGATATTTCTGATATTCTTTCACTGAGCTGATTACATATCTCGGCAGGATGTTGCCATTAAGCGCAGCTGAAACCGTTACCAATCTCGCTAGGTCGTTAGCATACGCCTTCCTGTTTAAATGCAAACGTTTTGTACTGTTATGATGTATTACCCATTAAAGTGATTTATATGTCTTAACTTTATGCCTTGGACATTATTTTGCCTGGTGGGCTCGGGGTTTGGGTTATGCTAGGGTATCCTGCATTCCCTCACTCATTTGCTGAACCGCTTAATCCGGGGATCCCAGATCGCTGCTACTTGGCAGAATTCCGCCATTTTTACTCTGCTATTTAGTGGAATTCCCCTATTTTTATTCTGCTATTTAGCGGAATTCTGCTATTTTTACTCTGCTTTAGTGGAATTCCGCTATTTTTACTTCGCTATTTAGCAGAATTTCGCTATTTTTACTGGGCTATTTAGTGGAATTCTGCTATTTTTACTCTATTTAGCGGAATTCCGCTATTTTTCACTCCGCTATTTAACAGAATTTTGCTATTTTTACTGGGCTATTTAGTGGAATTCCGCTATTTTTGCTTTGCTATGTAGTGGAATTCTGCTATTTTTACTCTATTTAGCGGAATTCCGCTATTTTTCACTCCGCTATTTAGCAGAATTTTGCTATTTTTACTGGGCTATTTAGTGGAATTCTGCTATTTTTACTCTGCTATTTAGCGGAATTCCGCTATTTAGCAGAATTTTGCTATTTTTACTCACCAAAGTGATAATTATTGATAGCATATGCCCTCTTGACCCCCAGCTGAAATATTTCGTTTCCTCTATTTCTGAACCCGTTTCCTCTATTTTTTTTTTTTTTTTTTTCCTGACCCTCGCTGGAATTCCTGTTACTTCTACTAGGGTTGTGTGGAGGCCAGAGCCTATCTCAGCTTACAAAAGTCATTTGCACCCAGAAGTGCCTCGTCGGTCCATCGCAGAGCCAACACGCACAACCAGTCTCAATCACACTATTGGAGCAGCCAGTTGAACCTAATGTGCGTGTCTTTGGACTAGGAGGAAACCCACACAAGTATGGGGAGAACATGCAACTCCACACCGAAATGTTCTTGATAAACCCAGGATGTTCTTGCTGTGACATGGCTGTGCTAGATACTACACTAATGAGGCTGCAGTTTTGGTCTGTCATGATCCATAAAGCTGTTGTGTATACGCCTCCACATGACCGGGATGATGTCATTCTTGATCAACTTTAATACTGGTCTGTATGGTGACCTGGCTGATATCTGGATAAGAACAGGACCCAAGCTGGCATTGCCCACATGAACTGCAGGAATGAAAAGGTTTCTTTAAGCTTGGGGAAATCATAAACATGGCTTTGAATCATAAGCCTTTGTTCGATACTTCCAAATCCTTTTTGTGTAAGCTTTCCTCTGCACTTTTAGGCTTTGACTGTCACTGAGGAACCTACAACAGCAAACCTCGGACAGAACCTCATTCCATTAAATGCTTTCTACCAGGTCGAAGGAAGCTCGCGTGGGTATTTCCAAAATGAGCTACATCTGCATCCAGATCAGTTCAGTTTATATAACTGATTAATCCTAATTAGGGTCATGGGGGGCTGGCACCCATTCCAGCTGACTCCGGGCGAGGGCAGAGTACACCCTGGACAGCTCGCCAGGGCAGAAACACGCTGATGGCCTTGCAGCTACTCTAAAGTCTGCAAGGTTTCTTTTATTTTACGTGAACACCATAGACAGTGAGAGACATAGTCGGCCTTTGATAACTCCGTTAGCTGTGCGGGGGAGAGTGGGACTCGAACCCCCAACCTTAGGATCAAAGTGATCCAGCGCCCTTAACCACTAGGCCATCACTGCCTGCATCCAGATCTGCCTTTGCCAAATGGGTAGCAACGTTTGCTACTTGATATCCGACAGGGGGCGCTGCATCAGTAGGTTTGAGCAACACTAGTTGGCAGTATACAATACTACAGG
>CM045740.1:11663224-11670724 GCA_024760905.1 Plotosus lineatus
CCCGCAACAAGCGTGAGCGAGAGGGAGATAGATAGCGAGAGAGAGAGAGAGAGAGAGGGGTGTGTGTGTGTGTGTGTGTGTGTGTGTTCATAAAAAATTTTTAATAATGGTTTAATTAATAAATGTTAATAAAATGTTTAAATGGTTTAATAAATAATTTTCTTTTACTTTTAAAACACATTTCTTACAAAATTGGTGCACTTTTATCATTTTTAAAGGGTTTATGGGGTTTATCCAGTCCAAAGACTGGAGCCTTGGATTTAAGCGTTGACTGAGGAAATGCCTGCAATACGAAAATGGCTCTGGAACGAATTCATTTCGTAAATTGGGGGCCGACTGTATATATCTATCTATCTAGTGCCTGAGTCGTAGGATGACCATTGGCGACCTGCCATGAAAGACAGCACCCTGGTTATCATCTTCATGGAGGTTTTCTTGGCAGGATTAGTGCAGTGGTTTGCCATTGCCTTCTGCACGATGCGAAACTACAGGCAATTTAGAACGACCAATTAACCTACTGTGCATGTCTTTGGATTGTGGGAGGAAACCGGAGCACCCAGAGGAAACCCACACAAGCACGGGGAGAACATGGAAACTCCACACAGAAACGCCCAGGCCGGGAATCGAGCCCAGGCCTTCTTGCTGTGTGGCGGACGTGCTAACCTACGCCACCATGCCGCCACATACATACATATATATATATATATATATGTATATATATATATATATATGTATATATATATATTTATATATACATATATATATATATTTATATATATATATATTTATATATACATATATATATATATATACATATATATATATATATATATATATATATATATATATATATATATATATATATATACATACACACATATATATATGCATGTGTGTGTGTGTGTATATACTAGTCTTTCTCAAAAAATTAGCATATTGTGATAAAGTTCATTATTTTCTGTAATGTACTGATAAAAAATAAACTTTCACATATTTTAGATTCATTGCACACCAACTGAAATATTTCAGGTATTTTATTGTTTTAATACTGATGATTTTGGCATACAGCTCATGAAAACCCAAAATTCCTATCTGAAAAAATTAGCATATCATGAAAAGGTACTCTAAACGAGCTATTAACCGAATCATCTGAATCAACCAATTAACTCTAAACACCTGCAAAAGATTCCTGAGGCTTTTAAAAACTTCCAGCCTGGTTCATTACTCAAAACTGCAATCATGGGTAAGACTGCCGACCTGACTGCTGTCCAGAAGGCCATCATTGACACCCTCAAGCAAGAGGGTAAGACACAGAAAGAAATCTCTGAGCGAATCGGCTGTTCCCAGAGTGCTGTATCAAGGCACCTCAGTGGGACGTCTGCGGGAAGGAAAAAGTGTGGCAGAAAACGCTGCACAACCAGAAGAGGTGACCGGACCCTGAGGAAGATTGTGGAGAAGGGCCGATTCCAGACCTTGGGGGACCTGTGGAAGCAGTGGACTGGGCTACAGGTGCCGCATTTCCCAGGTCAAGCCACTTTTGAACCAGAAACAGTGGCAGAAGCGGCTGACCTGGGCTACAGAGAAGCAGCACTGGACTGTTGCTCAGTGGTCCAAAGTACTTTTTTCGGATGAAATCAAATTTTGCATGTCATTCGGAAATCAAGGTGCCAGAGTCTGGAGGAAGACTGGGGGACAAGGAAATGCCAAAATGCCTGAAGTCCAGTGTCAAGTACCCACAGTCAGTGATGGTCTGGGGTGTCATGTCAGCTGCTGGTGTTGGTCCACTGTGTTTTATCAAGGGCGGGGTCAATGCAGCTAGCCATCAGGAGATTTTGGAGCACTTCATGCTTCCATCTGTTAAGATGAAGCAACTCAGAAAATATATAGGTAAGTCTGTTGGGTTTTTACACTGGAGCCTAGTGGCTTAGCCTCGTGGCTCATCAGGCCGGTGCTTACCCCCGGTTTCTGTAGCGTGAAGCGACCAGGAGTTCATCTCCCCCTGGATGGGACGCTAGTCCATCGCAGGTTACCTTCCCAGTATATTTTTACTGGTACCCATTTATACTGCTGGGTGAACAGAGGCAAACTTGTGGTTGAGACCTTGCCCAGGGGTCTTAGCACAGTGGGGGTCTCGGTGGGATTCGAACTCACAACCTCCCGATCATGAGCACAGCACCCAAACCACTAGCTGAACCTCTTAATCCTACTAGAGTCACAAGGAAGCTGGAGTCTGTCTCAGTCAACATTGTGTGACGGTGGCATGCACCCTAACCAGATCACTAGTCCATCGCAGGGATAGCGTGTGCACATGCACTCACACACACACACACACACACACACACACACACACACACACAAAAACATGCACATTCACACCTTGGGCCAATTTGAAACAGTGAGTTAGCCTAATGCGCATATCTTTGGACTTATTCGTTCATTCATTCATTTTCTAAGCCACTTATTCCTAATTATGGTTGCAGGGAGGTTGGTGCCCATCTCAGCCAACTCTGGTCGAGGGTGTGGTACACTCTGGACAGCTAGCCAGGCCATTGCAGGGCCAACACTCACACAACCGTTCACACTCACATGCACAACTGGGGGAATTTGGAACAGCCATTGAGCCTACTGTACATGTTTTTGGACTGGGAAAGGAAACCGGGGTACCCAGAGGAAGCCCATTTAAACACACAGAGAACATGCAAACCCCACACCGAAACGTTCACAGAAAAATGCCCGAGACTCGAACCTTCTTTGTGAGGCGAATATGATAACCACTGTGCCATTGTGCTGGTCATTACTAACACTCACTGTAGTATTTGCACCCTGAACTTGTGGCAGCTGTAGCCTAATGGTTAGAGAAGTGGTTTCAGGACCAATAGGTCGCTGGTTCGATTCCCAAACCAGCAGGAAAGGTGTGTGGTGGTCGGGGAGTGAGTATCACCTTCCCTTCCTCCAAATAAATGGCTTCAGCAAGGTACATAACCCCCAATGACTCTTTGGGTGCCACCGATGTCTGTGGCAGCCCACTGCTCCGTGTGTGCTCACTTTCGATGGGTTAAATGCAGAAAAACATCATTTCCCTTATGGGATTAATACAGCATATAAAAAAGTTGCCCCAACCCAAATTCTTCCTGTCTGAGCGCAATCGGTGACAAGTAAGAGGTTTTGCATGTGCATGGTGACACCCATCAGGGTTATTCGGCTGTTTCTTGGGCGTTTGTGGTAGAAGGGTGGGTCTTCAGTTATGGTTTGCTTGTGTGTGGTCGTTCTAGTTTCCTATGTGTCATCGATTTTAAACACGTAGGACAGTGGGCACATCTTGGTTTCAGGCGCAAGCCGTTCCGGAAGCAACTTGTTCCCATTACGTGTGTAAAAGCTACATTTAAGGATGGATCTGATTATACTTTGAGCGTTGCAGTTAAATGTTCAGTACGAATCCAGGTTGTAAAATATGAATGAAAGTGCTGTTGAAAATGTGCTGTGTGGAACAGACATGAAATGTGAGCGTCCCCGAAAGAAAGAACATGAACACATTTAAAAATATCTGATAAGAATATGATTCAGAATTTAGAAGTGAAAGAACAGTGCAGTGCTTTAAATGTTCTGTTTGTCTTTGTTCCAGGGGTTTCGGGAAACAAGGATTTCAGTGCCAAGGTAAGGAGAGTTTCTTCACTGCTGCAGTGAATACTCCACTGAAAACTGCCTGACTGTGTTTAGATCAACCGCTTAATCAGAGCATCGTCTTTTTTGTGACTCCCCACTACCATTTTGAAGTCAAGCTCAAGTATATTTGTTGTCGCAGTGGAGCAACTTGATGCACAACTAATGAAACACAATGCAAAAATTTCAAGCTGTTTTTTGATCTTTCACCTCTCACACAACCACGACCAATCAGGGCGGGGCGAGAGCATGCACACCCCCCGCCCCCCCCTCTCTGTGACATGCAACACTAACCACACACCTCTTTTCGAACTGCATTGCATGCGTATTTAGGGACGGTCGAACACACTCCAAGGGATAGCGCTATCCGCCCACTCGTACAAATGAATTCACAGATACCAATGATTGGCTGGTGATCCCTGTGAGTGACAGAGAAGTGAGAGTACAATGTCCCTCCCTCCCATGAGAGCTCGGCCAATTTTCTCCCATGGACTCCCAGCCAGGGCAGTGGTGGCCTAGTGGTATAGGGCGCTGGATTGCTAATCCTAAGGTTGGGGGTTTGAGTCCCACTCTCCACAAGGCGAGTGAGTGATATCGCAAATAAATATGGCCAAACCCGTCTACCATCGGTATGATATTGAGGCAGAAGGAGGTATTAAAAAGTACGCGTTTATAATTTTTAAAGGGTTTAGGGGGTAGTATTGGGGGCCTTGGAATGAAGCACGCATTTTACATGTAAAATGCGGTTCAATTTACGAAAAATCCAGGTTAAGAAAAAGGCTCTGGGACGGATTACTTTTGTAAGGTGAGGTACCACTGTACTTTTCATTTTAGCATTCGACCTCTATCCCTTTATCATTCCTCTATTTTTTCCCATAGACTGAATGGGATTTAAAAAAAAAAAAAAAAAATTTCGCTCCCATGTTGATAATTCTCAAAATAATCCCCCCAAATTTACTCTTTACTCATGCTCTAAGGGGACACTACAAAGCAGACTACCTGTTTTCATACCTCATTTTTCTACTCTTTGGGTTTAGGTTGTTTTTCAAAGTCAACTTTAAGAGATTAAAAGCTTGGACCACCAAAGTCGGGAAATGATATCATGCTGTCATAATTATTTTATAAATATTCCTCTGATTGTTTTTCTTTTGTTCTGTCATTATCATTTCTTTATATTCCCATTAGAACCCTTTGAGTCCATAGTTTTCACATTTTTTAAAGCTAGGTTTGGCCAATTATTACTGTATACACAAACTGTTCTATTGGCTCAAACGGTCTTGACAGCAGTCAGTAGCTGACAGGATCTGAAAAAGGTCAGAAAATTTGTCTCAGTTCATCTGTGGCGACTGTCAAAACACAGACCAATCACGGCCACATGGTCTTCTGGGAAATATCCAATCAAATGCTCCCATGTCTGCATGCTTGAGCATGAACCTACCATGCACAAGCCTGCAGTCAGAACAAATGTGTAGGCTTTGAAAGGACCTCTGAGGGCAGGGGATGGTTTAGTCATACCCCTGAAGAGATGCTACCTTCAAACTTTGCTGGTTTTTCAGATAACCAGCCCTGTCTTTAATTTCAAGTCACGAAACTTGATGTATGGATTCAACTTTTAAAGGACATCACTTCACCACTTTTGATACTAATGACACTCATCTACTGTATCTAAGTTCTCCATTCTTTCATTTATCCCTCCATCCTTTCATAATAATCACACGAACTGTCATAATTTGTATATTGATTCACCAACTGTAATAAAGGACAACCTTGCCTTCTCGATCTGTCAATCTCTCTGTCTATCTATCCAGGCCCTAGTACTTCCTTCAGGAAATGCAAATCTAGTTATTTTCAGTGACTTATTTGAATATCAGCAAATGAAAGTTCATTAATGTGCATTGAGGCATGCCACTCATACACATCACCATCACGTGTACTACGCTCTGGGTTATGAGTGTGTTTAAATAACTGTGTGTCTGATGGTGACGAGCATGTGCACTTTTAAGGTCAAAAAGACCTAGTTTAGATTTTGCCTGGAAATAGAGTGATGCTAAAAATGATTGTTTCGAATGATTGATCTTCATGTTCTTGGCCTAGTTTCTTTAACAAACAAAAAATCGCATGGAATTTCCTGAAAGTAATTACATTTTCTGCATTGTACTCTAATTGGCACCCAGCCTGTTATTTCTCTCATCACTAGTCGGAAAGTGTATGAAATACAAGTGACAGGAAGTCAGAATTTGTCTGGGTAATGACACAGAATTCACAGGATCAATGTATTCCATGAAAGCAGTGAAATCACAACTGCCCAGATTCTAAACAAGCTGAGCAAAAGTCCCCAGTTTGCCTACATGTATGTCTCAGGCTGCTGTCACACCCAGTACATTTTTCAGTTTGAACCCGAGTGCAATTATTTCCCCTTCCCCTGCCTCCGCTGGTTTCTGTTCATATTACATTTTTAGTTGCAAACCCTGGTTTGTTTACGTCATCACCACATGAGCAACATGCAGCTTTTATTTACTAATGTTGCTAGGCAACGACCTACAAGACAGGTACATGAAAGAGAGGAGAAATAGAAAGCTGTACTATATATATTTTCTGCTGTTTTGCTAATATGGCGTTAGCAGCAAAATAACCGTGAGCATGATTTTCACCATAAATGTGTCTCAATGTCTGGGACCTACTGGAATGCAGAGACAGATGGGAATGCAGAATCCATTTCTCTGATTTTGTGATTATTCTTCATTACAGGTTTAATGTTTTCATTCATCTAAAGTTTTAACAAAGAGGAAATTTCCAACGTTTACCACAGAGTTGGGTAAATTTTTTCCTTCTCATTACTGAATGACCACCAAACAAATTAAATGTCATCAGTGTTAAGTACTGACCACCTTGAAGTGCATACAAATGGAATCTCAGATCTCCGAGTTCTGGAGGACACGCTTCCCTGCATCTATCAACTCATTCATCCATTTTCTTCGATCATCCTAGGTCGGGTTGCGGAGGGAAACCCAGGCATCCCTCTCCCAGTTGAAAATCTTTTTAGCGTCTCCTGAGGGATTCCAAGGCATTCCTAGGCCAGTTGGGAAATCCCTCCAGCAAGTTTTAGCTCTGCCCAAGGGTTCCCTCCCAGTGGGTAGTACTGTACTCAGAACTGCTCTAAATTAAGGCAACCGGGAAGCATCCCAATCAGATGCCTGAACCACCTCAACTGACTCTTTATGACGCACCGTTGCAGCAGATCTACCCCAAACTCCTCCCAGATGACTGAGCTCTTCACACTATTATTAAGGCTGAGCCCAGGCACCCTCCTCAGGGTCTTTTGTTTTCTCATTTTTTGGTCACTACCCGAGCTCAGAAAACATTGTTCATATTAACAACAACCAACTGAACTATTGGCACAAGCAGACCATGGACTGCACTGAAAGCTGTAGTGTAAAAGCGCCCTCAGTGTTTCTCCTCCCCTCCATCATTCCGCTCATTCGTCATTGTTGTGCTACTTTGTGCATTTGTTATAATACACACTGATCAAATATTTAGTGGCTTGAGTAATTTGACCTAACAGGAAGTCTACAGGAACTTAAATAAGCGCTCCTAACAACCGACTTGAACAGAAAGGCACTTCAGAATGAACACCAGCATGGTGACAACTGTAGACACACCATACTGTGTTGGATGGTCTACAACAGATCAGATGGAATTCCACTTATCTCAGCCAAGAACAGAAATCTCGGCCAACATTAGGAACAATATCAACTGTCCAGTTTAGGTATAAATCAAAGTAATTTGTGCATTATCTTCCTAAGGGCTCACTTTAGAATTAATAATGAGCTTAAGAGCCTG
>CM045740.1:11678224-11718224 GCA_024760905.1 Plotosus lineatus
TGATCTGGCAAGCGGTTCAGGGTGTACCCTGCCTTCATCCTGTGTCGGCTGAGATAGGCTTCATCCTCTTCAATGCCCTGGTAACCTTAAGTGGTTCTGCAAATGAATGAGTGAGTGAACAAGTGAGTGTAATTGAAGACCTCAGTGCCATAACATGTTCAGTCACAAGTGTGTGATTTTGAGAAAAACACAAATAATATGATTAAGTCATATTTATCACATGATTTGGGATTTAGCTGCAACGAAGCTACTACTGTCCACTTTGGAGTGACTGTCCGCGTATGAAGAGGGGAACGCTATTATCTGAATATGATACTGTACTACCTTAAGTTATGGCACTGAATTACTCACAAATTACTGTGGTATAAGAGAAAGAAATGGACGAGCTATGAGAGGAAAATAATGCATTTCGAGTTGGTTACATCATTAACAGTAAAAGCAGGGCAGGAGATGTGCCCTAAGGTTGGAATGGAGGGTAGTGAAGCCAGTTTGGAGCTACTTCCTGTTGAGCTTTTTGCTAGACTGTTTGTCTGTGCATTTATCAGTTTTGATGATGTAAGGCATGTAAAGACACAGGAGCCCGCCTTAATGACTGTAGTAGATGCACCCAGAAAAATTTTTCTTTTGACATACTGTGATCATTTTGTAAGGAAAATGATTTCCTCAGGATTTAACCCATTCAAAGTGAGCACATGAACTCACATGTAAATAGTGAGCCCATATTTGGAGCAGTTTACTGCCACACACATTGGGGGCACCTGGAGGGTAGTTGGGGTTGGGTGCCTTGTTTAAGGGCACTTTGGATTATTTATGTGGAGGAAGGGAAGGTGCTGCTCACTCACACATTTTTCAATGTGTCTCACATTTTCCCTGCCGGTTCAGGAATCGAACCAGCGACTTTTCGGCCACAAAGCCACTTCTGTAACCATCTTTGCCCCTTTCAGGCCCATTTTCAGACTTTTTTAACCCGAGTACAGTTATTTTTGGTAAATGATTGACTGAGCTCTTTAAAAGGTACCACTTATACTGTCAGATTTCCTCCCAGCATGAAGGTCCAGAGTTTGACTTCCAGGCTCAGCAAGGGTTTTTTTTTTTTGTCTGGAGTTTCCATGTTTCTCCTCGTGCTTAGACATTAGACTAATTGTTTGTTCTAAATTATCCAAAGTGGCACGATGGCGTAGTGGTTAGCACGTCCGCCTCATAG
Source organism: Plotosus lineatus (assembly GCA_024760905.1). NCBI lineage: Eukaryota > Metazoa > Chordata > Actinopteri > Siluriformes > Plotosidae > Plotosus > Plotosus lineatus. The sequence goes on from CM045740.1 coordinate 11,679,429, forward strand.
CAAGAAAGTCCTGGGTTCAGTTCCCAGCTTTCCGTGTGGAGTTTGCATGTTCTCCCCATGCTTGTGTGAGTTTCCCCTGGGAGCGCCGGTCTCCTCCCACAGTCCAAAAACATGCCCAGTAGTAATTGGCTGTTCCAAATCACCCATAAGTGTCAGGTCAGGTCAGGTATGAGGGCATGCGCCGGGACGGCACTTCGCTGCGTCCACCAGCCACCTCCACTCATCCGGCCGTCTCCTGGCGATCGATCAGGCAGGCCTGCGCAGGGCCCATACCCCCAGCAGGGCAGTCCTCAGCTGTGACAACCACGTCGCACACGGCCGTCCCTGCGATCGGCTCCAGCCCCTAGGATCCCGAATGGACAGGATCCGGTTTGCTGGGTCTGAAGGCGGGAAACGTGCCAAGTGCCCATAGTAGCGCAGCTGACGGTCGCAGATCACGCTGGTTACTCTTACCATCCCCGCATCCCCGAGCACCTTCCAATTGGTAACAAAGTCCCACCAGTGGTACCTGAAGATGTGGCGAAGGGAAGTCGTAACGAAGGAGTCCAGTCGTCGTCCAGTCGTCGTCCAAGCTCAACCGTGAGCGTCCATGTCTTGCTCGAGTAGAGCAAGACAGGGGGCACAAGGGAGCGAAAGACTCGGGCTTTCGTCCGCCTGCTCAGATACCTCGACCACCACACGATCCTGTCCAGCGAGTTCATCACCTCGTAGGCACATAAGTGTGAGTATGAGTATAAATGGTCGTGTGAGTGTTGGCCCTTACGATGGCCTGGTGAGCCGTCCAGGGTGTACCCCACCCTCATCCGGAGTCAGCTAAGATGTGCGCCAGCCTCCCCATGACCTAATTAGGTTTAAGTTCGTTCAGAAAATGAATGAATGATAAATTAATCCGAGGTGTGAGTGTAAAGAGCTGTGTGTGTGTGTCGGCCTTGCAATAGACTGGTAAACTGTTCAGGGTGTACCCAGAGTCGACTGAGCCAGGCTAACAGGATTTAGTTAGATTAAAATAAATAAAGTAAATCTTCTAAGTTAATTTGCAAAAAGTGCCGAAAACACGTCAAATATGAGAAGAAAACGTATTTCTTACCCAGCCATAGTATGAGTTGTAAGGTTATGGAGTCAGTTATACAGTGTTCTGTCTCTGCAGAAAGAAAAACAACAAGCATATGATAAGATTGAATCAGAGAATGAACATTGGAAATGAATGGAAGACAATAGAAGGCTTTTTGAATGCATTTTGCATTCTGAACGCATTCTGAACGCTCGAACACCCTCATGGGTAATGCATCACGCACCACGCCTGCGAACATTTTCTTGCAGCGGCACATCCTGTGTTGATTTTCTTCTTTCCATGTACAGAATTATGCTGAAAACATATGAATGGGAATCTTTTTTAGGTTTATTATATCAGTGTGTTTGATAGCTGCTTTTGAGATTATCAATCGGAATCAGTGAATTTTTTTTTCTTGATTCACAAAAGGTGGCATATGACAAGGATATGCCTGTCCATTACAGTTAAGTGGGAGGGGCCTAAGGCTTCTCAGAGCTGATACTTTGTTGATGGACTGCTTTAAATGGAGCTTTCACTTCTCAGATCATTGATTACATCAGCAGAATATTCCATTTGTGTCTAAAGTCTCATACAGTTATCTGATGGAGTATATAAAGTTCATGTTAGTGTAGAGTGCACAAGCGTAGGACACCTGAAGTGCGCTTAGCTGTAGGCAGTGGTAAAGCACAGTGTATGAGTGTATGTGTGAGTGTACTGTACGTACGTGCATGGGTGTGAATTCAGAACAGCTGTGTATTGGCACTGACTCTCTGACCCCTCTCCCTGCTCAGTGCGTATTCTGCTATATTTATTCGCACTGCGTAGGCAGCCTCTCCTTACTTGCATAACGACCATTACCACCGGCATTAAAGGGCAAAATCAAACAGCACTCATTTTTCTATTCTCTCTCGCTCTCCGAGAACAAAATGACTCTCAACGGCACAACTCACACATTACACCCGTCTCACTCTCTGTTTCTCAGAGTAACATGTGTTCTCATTCACCGTGCTCATTCGCAACACTCACTGCTTTCGGTTTTCATGCTTAGTGCTCTGTCAGTCATCGTGATCAATACCGATTTATAGCTCTGCAGAATAAGGTCTATAGGTCAGAATAAGACCTCCTCTCCTCTAGGAGGCGGTGTTACGTTAAAAAGAACACCTGTCTGCATAATATATAGTTTACAGGATTAAATGAATTGGCGTGATTATTTGTAAACTGAAGCGGATTCTCTCTAAAAGAATTCCCTCTCAGGTGTGTTTACCGATATGAACAGCTTCAAGCGAAAGCCCGGCTGCACGCTTAGGAATGAGGCACAAAAATAACACCATGTTTAAACCCTCAGGAATAGTTACAGGATTAAATTAGCCGTTATTATGATTGACAACCACTGCAGAGTCTTGCACTTTATACTTTAGTAAAAGAAAATAAATGAATAAAATTCAGATACTTGGAGTAAATGCCTTGCGTTTCATACAGACCAATCACAGTTGTTGCTGCTACATCACTGCAATGTGCAATCACAGGTCTGGAGAAGTGCACGTCGGGACAGAGTGTCGCGTATCATAAGCTAGCGAAAGATGGCGTACTTAGCCCACTTTGGTGGTCCAACACACATGCAAGCATTCAAACTCACCCTCCTACCTGGGCGAGATTTGAAACAGACAATCAGCCTACTTTGCATGTTTTTGGACTGTGGGATGAAACCGCAGTACCAGGAGGAAACTCATGCAAGCACGAGAAGAAGATGCAAATTCCACATAGAAATGCCCAGTTGTCGGATGTCCAGGGCATCACATAAGGAACATAGGAAGTGTGCGCAACTTTGAGAATTTCGTAAAAAACTAAATATTCGAACATATTTTAAACTCCATGATGAGGGTCTACGACAACATTTTCTGTCGCACAACAGGTACGCCCACAAGCCTAGTAGGACAGGGGCTTACGAAATAACACGACCGAAACTAGACTGATATAAGAACTGCAATGTAAAAAGAGGAAGTGCGATGTGCATAACATACATTAAATAACGTTGTTTTAGTTAGTTTGATAGAATACTTGACTAACAATGTACGCGATATATTAATAAGATATTTATGATGCTGGAAAAGCTGTTTTGTTTCTTGCCGTTACGATTATTTCATACAAAACAACAGATCACATTACTGAAACGCTAATGGTGATATCGCGTAATTGAATTGATGCTTGACTGATCAACTTGAGAAGTCCACGTGGTTCCTATGGGACTGTAATGAGAGTCAATTCGAGGCAAGATCCAAGTGGGTTCAAATCCATGGCGTGCTCAGGTTTTTTTTGTTTGTTTTTTTTTCTTTTTTTTTTGCGGGTGAAACCGATAAAGACTGCTCAAAGAAGAAGGAGGCAAACAGACTCTTAAAAGTCAAACTATTAAGGCAAAGGAGGGATGGGTGGCATCGGGGCGTAGTGGTTAACATTGCCTCATGGCAAGAAGGTTCTGGGTTCATGTTTTTTTTTTTTGAAGTTTGTATGTTGTTGCCGTGCATGTATGGGTTTCCCCCGGGGACTCAGGTTTCCTCCCACGATCCAACACATGCACATTAGGCTAATTGGCTGATCCAAATTGCCCTCAGATGGATGATTGTGAGTGTTGGCCCTACAGTGGACTGGTGATCTGTTGAAGGTATACTCTGACTTCGCCAAGGTTGGTTGAGGTTGGTGCCAGCCTCCCCTTGATCAATCGTTTTGGTGAATAAATGGATGGGCGAATAAGAAAGGGGTGAAAATGAATTAAAGCCAAACAAAATCATGTCACAATATAACAGAATGAACGGTGCTAGCTGCATCGGGAAACACGCCATATGCTGAGGGCGTTTGTGACAGGAGGAAAGCAGGTCTCTCTCTCTCTCTCTCTCTCTCTCTCTCGCTCTGTGTCTCTGTTCCTCTCTCTCGCTCGCTCTCTCTCTCTCTCTCTCTCTCTCTCTCTCTCTCTCTCTCTGTCTGTCTGTCTCTGTTCCTTCCTCTCTCTCTCTCTCTCTCGCTCTCTCTCTCTTTTTGTCACTCAAAGGCTTTGTTAAACCTAAACACACACACACACACACACACACACACACACACACACACACACACACACACACACACACACACACACAGACCATACTGAATTTGTCTAAATGGCCTTCATGGTGTGTGTGTGTGTGTGTATGCGTGCATCCATGTCTGTGTTTTGTGTGTGTGTGTGTGTGTGTGTGTGTGTTTGTGTGTACAAGCTCCAGAGTGAACTGGATGCCAAACAGATCATGGCTGCAGCGAGTGTGTGGCTTATGTAAGGATGCAAATCATCCAAAGACACAACAACTCCACCACATATTCAGCACAACCTAAGTCTCAGTTCAGCTTCACATCTGCAACACACCAGGCACTGCTCATTTATCCTTCCTTTAGTGTGCACTACTTAGTCGAGTTCTGTCACGTGGTCCATTGCTTACTCTTTACAAATTATTATAAATGATTACTGTAATTATTTTGCGGATGATTTCAAAGTGTGAGCTGTGTTCTCTGAAAAAAAAATGTTTCAGGATGCGTCCTGGATGTTTACACACATTAGGTTTCTGCCAAGAAGCAAACAGGCAATCAACATCACCACGCAGAACAGCCATTGGCAGTACAGTGCATAATAGCCAATCGGCAACATTATGCATAGTGGTCAATCAACATTGCAGATTCAGAATGACCACTCAGCATTGTAGTGTATATAAACCAATCAGCATGCAGAATGGTCAGCACTGCGGTGCATAAAAAACAAATTCGACTTGAGAGGCATAACAGCCAATCAGTATCGCAGTTGATAACACCCAATCAGCATTGACTCAGTTTGTCAGTCTCTTCTTGCGCATCGCCTACGACCATGCCAGGGATAGCAATGATTGTTGCCTGGGCTAACTCGGCGTCTAATCTGCATAATGCTCAGTGACCTGATTCACACTTGACATCTGATTTAATTTTACCAATGCCAGGAGGGCATTGAGTTATCTACCAGGTCAGATATAGTTTTGTCATGTGATACACAGGCTGGAAAAAAAAAAAAATTGACAACAGTAATAATAATAATAGTGTTTAATGCATACATATTTTAAACATTATCATTATGACTTTCGCTGTTTTTTTTTCTCAACAAGTTCTTCCCAGCCTTATAATTTCTAAATAACACCTTTTGTATCTATCTGGTCAAATTGTCATCAGAGCATTAAGTAACACATCTGTACACATCTTTAAATCCTTCTCTGGGAGTTCGAGTCAATTTCCCGGACCAGTTTCCTATGTACAGACGTCGGAAAAGTTCTTTGAGTTACCAAAATTTGAAAGAATCATGTTCTGATAATGTGTATGTGCTTTACGGTCTCTATTGTACATCTGTCCCCGTTGTCGCCAGTGCTGATGTGTTCAGACCGAGACGGAGACACTGAAATATCCTCCGCCTTCATGTTGGCCTCCTTTTAACGAGGACCCAAGATAATTATATTACACGTAGCGCCCATCAATCTGGCTCTGTATGTGTGTGTGTCTGTGTGTGAGGGGGGTCTTTTGTAGATCAAGGGCTTTCCAAGGACTTAGAACTCACATGGGACACTCGGCTGTGTCTCATTTATATTTCAAGGTGGCTGTTTATATTCGCTGGAGACAGCAAGACAGGTCTCAGATAATTTTTTCATCCCAAATTAGCAAGTAATCATCTATTGATGACGGTGTTGAGACAGGTCAGACTCAATTTAAATAAATATAGCGTTCAAGAAGTGGTTGCTCAGTCCTGTTGAGAAACACCCTTGCTTCTAATAAAATGGTAAAAATATACTGGAAGTTCTAGCTGGAAATCCAGGTGTACCAAGCATGATGAGTTTCAGACATACAGCATGTTGATCAGATGTGGGAAAAGTATCCAATTACAAGTACTCATGTCAATACTCTAGTAAAAGGTGCTATGTCTCCTGAACTTCTTGACTCAAGTTTAAGTAGAAAAGTATCCCCCGCACAAAAATAAAGACATTTTCCTCAAGTCATTGTTTTATTTACCAGTGTTAACCTACATTCACCAAGAAGACAAGATTCATTGGATAACATTAGCTAAGGGTAGCTAAAAACAGACGTACAGTGGCACCTCACTTTACGAAAGTCTCGCCAAATGAAAAATTCAGATTACGAAATGCATTTTCCTAAATTTTTTGTCTCTGGATAAGAAACAAGTTCACGTTACGAAAGCGCCATCTCAAAAATACAAACATGCCATTTAGACATTCAAACAATGTGCAAGTTACTTTCCCATTGGTTGTCTCCCAACACCCCGCCCCGCTGGCCTCCCATTGGCTAGGAGGGAGCTGAATCTCCATAATACAGTACGGTACCCATAATGTTTTTCGTCTGCCTTCAACCCATTGTTCGTCACACGCGTGTAGGAGAGTTGTACTGTTAGTTCGTGAGTTTCGTGAGTTTTTTTGAGTGTGCTCATTGCAGCGTTATTTTTCGATATTAATCATGAGCCCCAAGAAAGTGATTCCCGGTGAGACTGAAAAGAAGAAGCCGACTCCGTTATCAATAAAAGTAAAACAGGAGATGATAAAAAAAATATGAAAGTGGGATGCGGTTGAGGGAAATCACAAAGAAGTATGGCCGAAACCCCTCTACAATCGGGACGAGATTGAAGCAGAAGGAGGCATTAAAAGCGGAGATACAGTGACGGAGGTGATTATTTCAGAAAAAGCAACCGTCATATTTAAGGACCTCGTGAAGGAGGGTGGGGGTGAGGGTTCTTCAGACCAGAAACCCCCGGACTTTAAAGCGTCGCATGGGTGGTTCGAGAGATTTAAAAATTTTTTAAATAATTTTCTTTTACTTTTAACACATATTTCATACATATTTCATACAAAATTGGTATACTGTTATAATTTTTAAATGGTTTAGGGAGTAGTATTGGGAGCCTTGGAACGAATCACTCGTTTTACATGTAAAATACGAATCACATGTAAAATACGGTTCAACTTACGAAAAATGCAGGTTACGAAAAAGGCCCTGGAACGGATTAATTTCGTGAAGTGAGGTACCTCTGTATTCCTAGTCTCTCAAATATTATCAAGCATTATTATAACTATAGCAATACATGCTATCTGAAGCCCATGGCTAGCTGTCATAAAATGAACTGCTTGGCTAAATACAGAGCAACACAGAGATTACGGTGATGGATATTATGCCTCATTATTACTCATGTCTGAGGTATAGTTTATTATAAATTTAGATCGACCCTTTAAAACTGCCTCATGCTAAAAAGTCATGCTGTGCTATGCTCCATTTAAAAAAGCAGTTCTTGTGAGATAACAGTCTTTTGAGATAACAATTCTTGATCGTGAATGAAAAAAGATGAACTAATTTGATGGAAATTTTGAACCACCTTCTTTTCCTTTCTGCTGTTCCATTCAGGGGTCACCACAGCGAATCATCTGCCTCCATCTCACCCTATCATTTGCATCTTCTTCTCTTACACCAGCTACCTTCATGTCCTCCTTCACCACATCCATAAATCTTTTCTTTGGTCTTCCTCTATGCCTTCTGCCTTTTAGTTCCAACCTAAGCATCCTGCTACCGATATACTGTATTCACTATCCCTCCTCTGTAGATGTTGAATGTTTTTTTTTTTGTTATTATTATATTTATAGACATACAGCAATATATGTACATGGCTAACCAGATTTTCTCAGAGGATTCAGAAATGTTCTAATATATTATTGATATATAGCGCACATGGCACAACTTCTGTTAAAAACAATTTGGCCAATTCTAGTTGTTATTCAATCCCCCCCATTGCAGCTAACTGGGTTATCAAAGGCCGGCCATATCTATCACTGTCTATGGTGTGAGGTTGTAAAAGAACCATTACTGACTTTCTACTAGAGTAGGCTACATAGCCGTCAATGTGTTTTCGCCCTGCGATGGCCTGGTGAGTTGTCCAGGGTATCCTCGCCGTCACCCGGTGTCGGTTGGGATGGGTGCCAGCCTCCCTGCCACCCTAATTAGGATTAAGTAGTTACAGAAAATGAATGAACGAATGAATGTTATTCAGTCAAGAGACGGGCAGTCTCGACTTGCCACAGAATTACAACAAATTGTTTATTAGTTTTTAGAATCACACTGAAGCTTTAAGGTTGTGAACAAAAGGCACACTTCTTGAGTACAAGCTACACTGGCCAGGCACAAATAGATTATTATAACTTGGTATACTTTTAATGAAATGTCTCCCCCTTTTGGGCAACTGATGGCTGTTTCATGCCATATTAAAGATGTTTGGAATTTTTTTCAACATGATCCCTTGCACAAAACAGCTCCAGAATGCAATACCACACACTACTTTAGGGGGGGAACTTGGGCATACCTTTTCAAGATGTTTTGAACACAAACTAGCAAACGGAGATGAAAACATAACCATCTTGTAGAAGTAGTAAAATAATTTGATATTTAGCATTAATGGCTCATTTTCTCTTTTTCCCTATCAGAGTTAATTAAGAGTTTAAGAGTGATGGAAGGACAATTTGAGAAAACTTTTTAAGTTAATGCCCATTTTTTTTATTTGCACACAAATAAATTGTCTAAAACTATATACATTATGAATTGTTTTGCACAAGTAAACATACATGTATGTTTAGCATTTCTTTTTTAGTTCTTCTTCTTCTTCTTCTTATTCTTCATCTTCTTTTCAAATTTATTTTACCTGTATTGTTCTGTAAAAAGTCTGTACATTTAAAGCAGTTTTCACAAAATTTTCAATATTATTATTACTATTTCAATTTTTTCCTGATTTTTTTTTTTTATGTGTGCATGATTTAGTCATATGTGGGGCCAGTGGTGTAGTGGTTAGGGTGCTGGGCTCATGGTCACGAGGTTGTGTGTTCAAATCCCAGTGAGACTCATACTGTGCTAAGACCCCTGGGCAAGGTCTTAACCACAAGTGTGCCTCTGTTCACCCAGCAGTATAAATGGTTATCAGTAAAATATACTGGGAAGGTAACCTGCGATGGACTAGCGTCCCATCCAGGAGGAGTTGTACTCCTAGTTGCTTCACGCTACAGAATCCGGGGATAAGCACTGGTCCGATGAGCCAGTGGCTCGAGTGTAAAAAGCCCAATGGACTTTACCTTTACCTTATGATTTAGTCATAGCCAATTTCCACACATCGGACTTCTCTTCCATATTGTAGGGAGGGCAAAGGTCTCTTCACACTCCGAGGCATGTGATGCTAGCTGACTGCATTTCTTTTGAATTTCAGGGGTGGTGTAACATAGGAATAAGCTATCTACCCAACTTCATATACCTGAGCTCAAAGGTACTTAGTATTGCTGTGTCTTGCAGGAGCCTTTATAGCTTTGGGCCTGCACTTTTACAGAGCAGTGATAAGACCGGCGTATCACAAAACTTAACTCTATCAACTCACTGCAGAGTCTAGAAACCTGATATTATATGTGAGGCGCTCCACCGAATGTAGGCGCTTGTCGCAAGTGACGTATGGTGCTTGTGAGACAAAGCGCGGCTTGTGCGGACTTCCGAACTTTCAAGTGAGCAAGTGAAGGTTGAGTACTAAACAAGTATTCAACGCCCACCTGCTCATCTGAAAGATCGGAAGACTGAATAAGCCGCACTTTGTCCCACAAGCACCATACGTCACTTGCGACAAGCGCCTACATTCGGTGGAGCACCTCACATATTAGCAGAAGTGTGTTGTTATCAGAACTCGAACCATTTGAGGGAGCCGACTGCTTTTACACAAGCTACAGTTACAATTGAGTCTGGGAGTGAATGTTAGACCATAGAGTTCAGGTAAATATGAGACCGGCTATCGAGGCCAGCCTTGACCAAGCATACTGAATTCCTGGCCTTGAGTCCATAGAACATGCTGTGAAAAAATATATATACGCATGTTATTTATCTATTGTTAATTAGCGTTAATTGAACGCAATGCACTGAATTGAATTGAATTGTATTGAGCTTCAGGCGCTGCTGTAATCAGAGACGATCATTGAAGCTTCACAGTTCTCCAGCAGTAGATATGTCCATGTGTGGGCGTTTTTGTGGGTGTGTGCACTTAAATGTGTGTATGTGTCTTTGGGGTTTAAGTGTGTGGGTGTGCTCTTGTGTGTCTCTGCAAGCACTGAGGCTATACTGCACTACAAGAGTGAGTCGGCAACGTGTTATGAGGAACAGCAGCACCTATTTCACTTTGTAATTGAATTGTGTCGAATTGAGACCCTGAGCCTGGCCTCGACACGCTCATAAATTTTTAATGGACTTCATTATCATGAAAATATTCAGTGTATTGGGTTCATTAGCATGGATAGATGTATCATAAGGATGGAATTGAGGATGTGATATTTGGGAATTATAAATGAATTAGGGATTCAGTCATTAGGATGGAATTGGGGAGGCCTCCCGAGTGGCACATCGACAAAGTGACTATTAACCTAGAGATCGCAAGTTGGAATCCAGGATAATGCCACAGTCATCTGTTACCGGGAGTCCATGGGAGTTAACTGGTGTAGTTCTCATGGAAGGATTCCGTCATCACTATGCTCACTTCCCTGTCACTCGCGTCACTCGCACCAATCGCCAGCCAATCATGGGTGTCAGCTCATTTGCATGAGGTGTTAGACCGAGTGTATTAGACTGTCCCCAAAGTAGGAATGCGCCACAGTTTGAAAAGAGTATTACGTATATGTCACAGAGGGGGTGTGTATGCTTTCACCTCTTCCTGGTTGGTAGTGTTCATGTGATAGGGAATGTAATACCTGATGGGTGGGAATTGGATACAACTAAATTAGGGAGGAAAATGGAGAAAAAAAGATGGAATTGTGGTGCTCAAGTCAGTCGTGATTAAGGCCACCATGTTTTAAGTAGGAAAGATATTGCACCCCAATGGTGAAATTGCAGTTAGCATTTTTATTGTATGTACCATGTGATATGGTATGTGGGGCCTTTGGCGTAGTGGTTAGGGTGCTGGGTTCGTAATCAGGAGGTTGTGTGTTCAAATCCCAGTTAAACCCCCACTGTGCTAAGACCCCTGGGCAAGGTCTTAACCAAAAGTGTGCCTCTGTTTACCCAGCAGTTTTAATGGGTACCAGTAAAAATATACTGGGAAGGTAACCTGCGATGGATTAGTGTCCCATGCAAGAGGAGTTGAACTCCTGGTCGCTTCACACTATGGAAACTGGGGATAAGCATGTGTCCGATGAGCCACTAGGCTCAGGTGGAAAAGCCTCGTGATATGGTAGTGGTTAGCACATCTGTCTCACATCAAGCAGGCCCTGGGTTCAAGTCCCAGGCTCGGGCAAGGGTGTGTGGAATTTTGCATGTTCTCCTTGTACTTGTGTGGGTTTCCTCCCACAGTCCAAAAACATGCACAGTAGGTTAATTGGCTGTTCCAAATCGCCCGTAGGTGTGAGTGAGTCTGTATGTGGCCTGGCGAACCATACGGTAGATCACTGTTATCACAGCCATGGCAATCCCTGTATGAACATCATTCAAGCTTCAGGAATCAACGTCCATTCCTCGTGATTGGATGTAGACATAGAGAGAGAGAGAGAGAGAGGTGGTAGTGGTTAGCACATCTGCCTCACAGCAAGAAGGCCCTGGGTTCAAGTCCCAGGCTTGGGCAAGGGTGTGTGGAATTTGCATGCTCTCCTCATACTTGCCTGGATTTCCTAGAGGTACTCTGGTTTCGTCCAACAGTCCAGCAACATGCACAGTAGTCCAAATAAGTCTGTTGGTTTTTACACTTTCATCAGGCCGGTGCTTATCCCCGGTTTCCATAGCGTGAAGTGACTAGGAGTTGAACTCCCCCTGGATGGGACGCTAGTCCATCGCAGGTTACCTTCCCAGTATATTTTTTTACTGGTACCCATTTATACTGCTGGGTGAACAGAGGCACACTTGTGGTTGAGACCTTGCCCAGGGGTCTTAGCACAGTGAGGGTCTCAGTGGGATTCGAACTCACAACCTCCCGATCATGAGCGCAGCACTATAAGCACTACACCACTGGCCCCACTAACACAGTAGTCCAAATGGCTGTTCCATATTGCCGCAAGTGTGAGTGTGAAAGGATGTGTGTGCTGCCCTGTGATACATTGGCGAGGTTCACCCCGCCTTCATCCAGTGTTGAGCTCATTCGTGTGACGCGAACTCAAAGCTTTTTTCCATGCCTAGTTAGCTAGATAGTGTTGCTATTCAGTACACAGCCCCATATTTTTAGTCAGGAGCAGAAAATAGTTTTTGCTATTCAAGGATCAGTTCCATCAATATAACCAGGCTAAAATAGCACGCGATAAACAAGAATGATCTTCTAACAGAACGCTCCCAGTTTCTAACCTATGATGACTCTGAATGAAACTCTTGCCAAGAAGCCTTTTTGTTCTAAGTTCTATTCACTGTGGCGTACGCACTCAGAAATATTTATCCCTCTTTCTTAACACCCGTCTTTTGTTCTCTGTCTACATTTGGCCAGAATAATATGGATTGGTACGATTTTCAATTGCTTTACGTATTTGCTTGCAGTTATAGGAGCAGCTTCTGGAATACATTCAAGAGAAAATTTCTTCTCACTCCCTTTTTTTTCCTTTGCAGAAATAGCCCAGCACTATAGATAATTCTTTTCTGTGTCACATTCATACATTCTTACAGCACTGCCAGTACTCGTTTCTGTGTATTTGTCATGTTGAACAGATCAGAGTACAAATGGAGCTCAGATATACTAAAAAAAAGGAAGAACAGTGGCATGGTGGTTATCATGTCAGCCTCACAGCCATATGGTTCTTGATTCAAGTCTCGGGCTTGGCAAGGGTATATCTTGTGGAATTTGCATACTCTTCACATGCTTGCGTGGGTTTCTTCCTGGGAATCTAGTTTCCTTTTACAGTCCAAAGACATGCACATTAGGCTAATTCGCTGTTCCAAATGGCTCATAAGTGTGAGCAAAGTTTGCAATAATCTTCAGCCTTCTTGTGAGCCGAGTAAGATCAAGTGGATCAGTCATGAATTGGTTAATGTGGGCAAATTGGGGCTCAGTGGTTAAGGTGATGGGGTACTGATCCATTGTCACCACTGTTGGGCCCTTGAGCAAGGCCCTTAACCCTCAATTGCTCAGTAGAGTCTGTTTAATGTAAACTAATAGAAAATAAACATATTTATGAAATCAAATACTAGCTAATCTAAATAAATGGAAACATAAACAACCAGAAAAATGTCAACGCTATTTAGCGTACACATTATATTTTAATAGAAACTATTATAATACATAATACTGTCGGCCCTCTACTTACGAAATTAATCCGTTCCAGCGCCTTTTTCGTAACCTGGAGTTTTCGTAAGTAGAGGTGCATTTTACATGTAAAACGTGTGATTCGTTCCAAGGCTCCCAAGACTACCCCATAAACCCTTTAAAAATGATAAAAGTACACTAATTTTGTTTGAAATATGTACGAAATATGTGTTAAAAGTAAAAGAAAATTATTTACCTTTTTTAAATCTCTCGAACCACCCATGCGATGCTTTAAAGTTCAGGGGTTGCTGGTCTGAACAACCCTCACCCCCACCCTCTTTCATGACATCCTTAAATATGGCGGTTGCTTTTTCCGTAATATCGCCTCCATCACTGTTTCTCCGCTTTTAATGCCTCCTTCTACTTCAATATCGTCCCGATTGTAGAGGGGTTTCGGCCATACTCCTTTGCAATTTCACTCAACCGCATCCCACTTTCGTATTTTTTTTATTATCTCCTGCTTCACTTCGACTGATAACGGAGCCCGCTTCTTCTTTTCGGTGTCACCGGAAATCACTTTCTTGGAGTCCATGAGGGATAACGAAATATAACACTGCAATGATCACTCTCAAAAAACTCACGAGCCAACAGTCCTGTTCAACTTTCCTTCACGCGTGTGATAAACAGGAAGTATGGGTACAGGAATGGGTACAGTTCAGCGCCTTCATGGCCAATGGGAGGCCAGCGGGGTGGGATGTTGGGAGACAGCCAATGAGAGAGCAACTTGCGCATTGTTTGAATGTTTGAGTGGCGCGTTTGGCGCTTTTCGTAAGAAGAGGTTGTTTCGTACAAAGAGGACGAAAATTTCGGAAAATGTTTTTCGTAACCTGGATTTTTTCGTATTCAGAGGTAAGTAGAGGGCCTACTGTATATAAAAAATCATAATTGTAAGTTGTTCTGGATAAGATCGTCTGTCAAATGCTGTAAATGAAGGGATTATTAAAAATTCTTGTTTTTCATGACTGTTAAAGAGTACATTTTAAAATTAGATGTTACATGGCATGAGTGTGAATGGCTGTGTTAGTGTTTGCCCTGTGATTGCCTGGTGGATTGTCCAGGGTGTACCCCGCCCTTACCCATAGTTGGCTGAGATGTGCGCCAGCCTCCCCAGGACCTTAATTAGGACTAAGTGCTGTAGAAAATGAACGAATGATTGTTACATGGAAAAATAAACTGGTCATCTACTAATAGCTTGACAGTAAAACCAGTAGAGTTTGTCTTTTTTTAAAAAACTTTTTTCTTCTACCAGAGGTGGGGTCTTAGATAAAGAAGACTCCATTAGATTTTGGAAATTCTGGAAGGTTTTCTTAAACATTGTGAGATAGGATGAATTTTGGTGGCGGTTTATGCTCTCTAACTGCTCTTGTTTTTCAAGTTTCCAATCTGTAATACTCTGCAGGGTGCGTGGATCAAAGAGTATTTATGACCCATCACCACAAAATGACTCTTAATGTAATTCGAGTAAATTTAGTGTTCTCATAAATCATGTGAATAACTTTGTTAAAATTGAGAAACATTGTCCAATTAAGGGGCAGTCAGTGGCGACCCGGTGGTAAAGTGCAGGCTTATTGATTGAAAGGTAGGGAATTCAGGCCCCACTATCATTGAATTGTCACTACTGCCCCCCACCCCAAGTGCAGCTATGCAGCTACAGTCGGCCCCCAACTTACGAAATTAATCGTTCCAGAGCCCTTTTCGTATTGCGGGGATTTTGTAAGTAGGGGTCGCATTTTACATGTTAAACGCCTAATTTGTTCCAAGGCTCCAGTCTTTGGACTGGATAAACCCCATAAACCCTTTAAAAATATGAAAGTACACCAATTTGTATGAAATGTGTTAAAAGTAAAAGAAAATTATTTATTAAACCATTTAAACATTTTATTAACATATTTATTAATGAAACCATTATTAAACATTTTTTATTAACACACACACACACACACCTCTCTCTCCCTCTCTCTCTCTCTCTCTCTCTTTTTCTCGCTCTCTCTCTCGTGCTCTATCTCTCTCGCGCACTGCAGGCCACACCCACAAGACGTGGAATTCAGAGCGCATTCCCTGCTTGACAAACTCAACTTTAATCTGATTCCTTGAGGGATCGGAATTCCAGATGAGCTCAAATAAGCCCACATTTATTCAACATTTACTGAATTAAATCAACTTAAAAAAAACTAAACGAAAAACTAAAGCATTATTCCTTCTCTCTCTGTCTCTCTCTCGTGCGCACTGCGGGCCACGCCCACAAGACTTGAATTCAAAGTGCATTCCCTGCTTGACAAACTCAACTTTATTTTGATTCCTTGAGGGATCGGGATGCCAGATGAGCTCAAATTCACCCACATTTATTAAACATTTTACTGAATTAAAACAACGTAAAAAACTAAACTAAAAACAAAAGAGTGAAGCTTCCTTCTGTCTCTATCTGGGAGTCCAGCGGGGCGGGATGTTGAGAGACAGCCAATGAGAGAGCAACTCGCGCGTTGTGTGAAATTTTGATTGGCGCGTCTGAATTTTGAATTTCTTTTTGTAAGATGGGGTTGTTTCGTATCTCGGGGACGGAACATCATGAAAATGTTTTTCGTAACTCGGGGATTTTGTACACAGGGTCTTCGTAAGTTGTGGGCCGACTGTACCCGTGTTATCAGAGGTCAGCCATGTCACTCACTGTCTGTGGTGAGAGGCTGGAAAAGGATTATTGCTGACGTTTGCAAAGAGTTGACCATCTTATTGCTGTGTGTTTATGCCCCTCGATGGCCTGGGAAGCTGTCCAGGGTGCACCTCGGAGTTGGCTAAGATGGGCACTTGCCTTTCTGCCACCCTAATTAGGATTAAGTGGCTTATAAAATGAATGAATGAATGTCAAATTAAAAAACTATTTATGTTGAAAGTACCCTCCATTTATACGTGTGCACTTTTAAAAAATCAGTTTGGTTCATTCAGACTTATTTTGTAGTGATGATCATATTTAAACAAGCAAAAAAGTGTGTACAGACGCTCCCCGACTTACGTTCTTAATTGGTTCCGGACGGCTGAACGTAAGTTGAAAGTGAACGTAAGTCGCTACAGTGACGTATGACGTGTGACGTATGACGCTCATACTGTACTATACGTCCATAAATACCATTACCGTATATCATAAAACACCCCTAAATCAATTAATATAAACATAACATTGTAAAATAATATCAAATATATCAAATAATATCAACATTAATTTCAAATAAATTAAATTCAAGCAAAATTATTTCAAATAGATGAATTTTAATCAAATTCACTCAACAAATATCAAATACAGTATCAAATATAACCTTTAACATTCTCTATGATGCGATCTTACTGCTTGTAAATGGTTCCGATGGTCGACGGATGGTGACTTTACATGAAGCAGAGCCGAGTCACATTACATGAAGCTTAAAACAGCCAATCAACGCTTACAATATCTGTTTCCACCTCGTTAAAACCTCACGCAGTCTGTGGCGTGATCGTAAAGCTCCAGGAATCAACCGTAACTCTTTCGAGAGAATATACCAGGCACATGTTGCATGTTGTTGAATTTGTGATTTCCTTCTGGACCACCAAACAAACTTCCTATTCAGGAATTTGTAAAAAGGAGACCGTTGAGAAGTTTCAGGAAGCCCAGCCAGTCAAAGAGTTTGGAATGGCGTCCGTGCTTTATGTTGGAACGTCACAGAATGCCGTCCTTTCCGTTTTCTTTTCCACTGTTGGCTTATTTGGTGGGGGACGATATATTGTCCGATGAAGGACAGGGGGGTTCACAGGTGAAAGGTGAGAGTGTGCCTTGTCTAGCTCTTGTCACTTCTACAGGAGGCCGAATCTCCCTTTCATAATTAAAGACCCCATTAAATAATAAATAGCATGCCCAACGTGGGGTAGGTCGATCTAATCCACGCACATTGAGCATACTTAATGCCAATTAAACCTGGCACTTGTTACCCGGTTTCCCTCCTCCCCCACTATCCTCTCAATCTCTCTCTCTCTCGCTCTCTCTCTCTCTCTCACTGTTCTCTTCATCTGTTTTTTGACTCTGGCAGAGTTACAACACACAGAATCATCTCACTGCCAATTAAGCTCTTAATTTTTTTTCACTCTATCTATTTTCACACTGCGTCTCTTTTACTCTGTCAATGTTTTTCTCTGCGCAGAAGGCAAATGGTACTTGGAGGAGCTTATTTTTATTATATATCCAATTCAATTTAATTTATTTTGGTCACAAATATGCAACGAATATATAAATTCCAGATGTTTCCAGATGAGTTAGAAATTCCTAACATTCCCATAGTATGTTTCTTTCTATAGTCAGAATTTCGCTGTAACCTTTAATGCTCACTTGTTAACACCCACACACATGCTAACCCCCTACCCTCACACACACACACACACACACACACACACACACACACACACAATGAAAGAGGTCGACTTACAAGGGTGTGCTTTATTCTGAACCCTTTTCAGTGAAAGACCTGCAAGGACTGATAGTAGAGGATTATTTCTCCATATAGGAATATATACATATATATATATACCCAGACAGTGAGAGAGAAAGACGGAAAGCGTCAGACGGGGTGTGTAGGTGTTGTGCTGAATTGAGTGGCACCAACACATTCGGCTGTGTTTCCATATGGTACAGGAAAGTTTGCTCTTTTCATCAGCACAGATGTCCAACACAATGAAATCAATATGGCTGTGCCATTCTCTCCAGGCTAAAAGAGAATTTGAGAAAAGAGATCGTGAAGAGTTCTCTCTTCTAACGTGTTTACTGCAGATACAGTAGCACGTTGGATTGGTAACAGTAGGATTCGATAATGCTCATGTAGTGCGGAAAGCGGCCAGTTAGCCGTTTCCTCGAAGTATGTTAATCAGTTCGAAAAGAAACAGCTGGTCTCAGAGGAAGCGCTTCGTCAATCAAGAATTAACAAGGTCTATAGCTACCATTTGAATGAAATGCCAGATAGACCTTTAATTCTCGGTTGTGGTCGACTTGCTAGTGCCGACCCCACACCACCCCCGCTTTGTAGTTATCAGAAAGTAAAACTGGGTAGTGGTGGGCACTGGTGGGTGACCAGATTGTTAGAATGTTGGGGATTTATTTTGCATTTTGCACTTTGACAGAGAACCACCAGGACATTACAGAAGTGTGATAGACAGGCTATGAACAGAAAGAAATCAGCATGTGTCATCTTACACAGTGGAAAGATTATTACTAGGTTTTTTTATATTTTATATATTAATAGATTTAAAGAATACATTTTATACACACACACACACAGGTATACCTCGAATTAAGTCGTTCTTGATTATACGTCGGTTTTCAAAAAATATATGGAAAAAAGAAGGCGGGGCCGCATACTCACGGATTTTGCTCTCAAAGGCTTTTTTTCATAATGTTTTTAATGGCAGCCCCGTCAAAATTATACATATGCATCATCACGACATTACTGGCACATGATTCAAATTCAACCAATGGCTGAGAGCTTTTGTTTCTCCCTGCTGCGGATTGGTTGCAGATGATGTGTACACCTCTTTTTTTTCTCCTTCGCACACGTTATTAACGTGATTGCTTGAATTGCCAATTCAAGTTTTTTTTGTGTGTTTTTAAGGATTATTTAAGCTCTATGATGTCACTCAAACACCCTGCATCTTCTTTAGCTTCTGGTACGGAGCCGCAGCGCTTTACTCATTAATAAATATTATCACAGTACAAAATTAAAAAGTTTTTACTTCATCATTACTACATTTTACTGCATTATTACTGTATTAATGAGTGAGACTGTCTATAGAATGTGTTTCACATGCATATTTTAGCGCATGTAATATCACACATAGGGTTTTAAAACCGCGTCAATAATTCTCGGGATCCATGGGTGGGGGGGGGAACGTATAACGAGGGCTTTCTCTATATTATATTTTTATATATATAAAATATTATACAAGTAAATTTGGCGTAGCCTAGCCTCGGTTACCTTAGAGACAAGCTAATTTGATTTAAGTTGTTTTCGACTTACGTCGTCTCTCCAGGAACCAATTAACGACATAAGCCGAGATATACCTCTGTGTGGGTGTATCGTCGTCGGCAGCCGTACGTCTCGAGAGACGATGGTGTAGCGCTATGGTAGGCATTTGCGGTAGTGACTGTAAAGGCCCACCCTAGAGTGACAGTTTCTTAAACAATTATTGCATACGAAAGGGCTTTGAGGTGCCATGGGGGCTGGCAGTGCCTTCCCAGGTGTTTATGTCGATGCCAGATAATTTCATGTCCCGCTTGCACACGTCCTTGTACCGAAGCTGTGGTCTTCCTATGTGGCGGGAGCCTTCACTCAGCTCTCCATACAACATGTCTTTAGGGATGCGCCCCTCGTCCGTTCGCCGTACGTGACCCAACCACCTATGTCGTCTCTGGCTCAGCAGTGCGAGCAGACTTGGCATGCCAGCACGCTGTAGTACCTCGGTGTTGGTTACTCTGTCTTGCCATTTTATATGGAGTAGACGCCTGAGACAGCGGAGGTGGAAGCTGTTGAGCCGCTTTTCCTGACCAGCGTACGTGGACCAGGCCTCACTGCCATAAAGGAGTGTGCTGAGTACACAGGCCTGGTAGACACGTAGCTTGGTGTTCTCCGTTAGATAAGATAAGATAAGATAAGATACAGCTTTATTAATCTCACAATGGAGAAATTCACTGTTACAGGCTCTTGAGGTACTATCAGTAGGGGGTGCAAAAATAGATACAAGTACGAACATACACACATACATATATAAGTAAATAAATAAATAGATACATAAATAGTATAAATTACTAAACAATAAAAGAAAAGAATGGAGCAACTTTATAGATTGGCCTATATTAAAGTGTAATGTATCTGAGTGCAGAGTAGATGGGTTGATATGGTTGACAGTCAGTGGGGTAGATGTGGTTGATTAAAGTGCACGGGTTTTTATTGCACATAACGGGAATTTTCACAGACAGTTACAAAGTGGCGTTGTACAGTCTGATAGCGGTGGGAATGAGCGACCTGCGGTAGCGCTCCTTCCTGCACTGAGGATGCCTCAGTCGTCCACTGAAGGAGCTGCTTAGCTCCTCGACAGTCTGGTGCAGTGGGTGAGAGCTGTTGAACAGGATGGATGTGAGCTTTGCTACCATCCTCCTCTCACTCACCTCCTCCACAGAGTCCAGTGGGCAGCCGAGGACAGAGCTGGCCCTCCTGACCAGCTTGTTCAGTCTCTTTCTGTCCCGCTCTGTGCTGCCCGGGGCCCAGCAGATGGCAGCGTAGAGGATTGCAGAGGCTACCACAGAGTCATAAAATGTCCTGAGCAGAGGTCTGCATATGCCGAAGGACCCGAGTCTCCTCAGAAGGTGGAGGCGACTCTGGCCCTTCTTGTACAGGGCGTTGGTGTTGTGGGACCAGTCCAGTTTATTGTTAAGGTGAACACCCAGGTACTTGAAACTGTCCACTGTCTCAATGTCCTGTCCCTGGATGTTCACTAGTAAATGTGTGTGTGTGTGTGTTTGAGTGTTTCTCCTGAAGTCGACCACCATCTCCTTCGTCTTCCTAGTGTTCAAGCACAGGTGGTTGCGCTCACACCAGTCCACGAAGTCGGCGATGACCGACCCGGTACTCCAGCTCGTTCCCCTCTGACACCACGGCCCACGATGGCGGAGTCGTCCGAGAACTTCTGGAGGTGGCAGCTGTTTGTGTTATATATGAAGTCCGAGGTATAGATGTTAAAAGGAAGGGTGAGAGGGCGGTGCCCTGCGGTGCCCCGTGCTACAGACTACCACCTTTGACTTACAGCGGCAGCCGCCGCATACTGTGGGACGGTTAGTAAGGTAGTCAATAATCCAGGCAGCAAGATGCCCGTCCACTCCCACGTCCTCCAGCTTCCCCGCAGACGCCGCTGGCCTGATGGTGTTGAAGGCGCTGGAGAAGTCAAAGAACATGACCCTCACAGCGCTGCCGGCGATCTCCAGGTGGGTGAGTGCCCGCTGCAGAAGGTAGATGACGGCATCTTCTACTCCGATGTTGGGCCTGTAGGCAAACTGCAGCGGGTCTAGGGTGGGGCTCACCATAGAGCGGAGGTGTTCAAGGAGGAGCCTTTCCATGATCTTAATGAGGTGGGAGGTCAGGGCGACAGGTCTGTAGTGGGCTGGTTCCTTCGCTTGTGCTGTTTTGGGAACCGGAACCACACAGGAGGTCTTTCAGAGGACTGGAACCTTCTCCAGGCTGAGGCTCAGGTTGTACAGGTAGCATAGTACCACACAGAGCTGGTCTGCGCAGGTCCTCAGCAGCCTGGGACTGATGCCATCAGGTCCTTCAGATTTCCTCTGATTTAGTCGCCTCAGCTGTCTCCTCACCTGGTCTGATGTGAGGGAGAGGGGGGGCTGGGGTGGGCTGCAGAGGGAGGGGGATGTGTCTGTCGGGCTGTAGCAGTCAAGTGAAGTTGGCCTGGGGAGGGGGGAGGTGTCAGCTGGTCTGGAGACGTGTGAAGAGGGGAGGGGAACGGGGAGGGGTGCAGAGGGGGAGGGGGGAGAATCAAACCTGTTGAAGTAGCAGTTTAATTCATCCGCCCAGCGCTGGTCACCATCAGCTGTCCCTCTGACACCCTGCCCAAATCCAGACATGGTCTTTAGTCCTCTCCAGACGTCCCCGCACGTTGTTCTGAGCCAGCTTCTCCTCCATCTTCTTCCCATAGTCCTTCTTTGCCCTCCTGATCCTCCACTGGAGCTCACGCTGGACCTTCTTCTGCTCCTCTCTGTCCCCGAGATGAAAGCCCTCTTTTTCTGGTTCAGGAGGACTTTGAGCTCAGGGGTGACCCATGGGTGGTTGTTGGAGAAGCACCGTACTCTCCGTGTTGGCACGGTGCTGTCCACGCAGAAGTTCATGTAGTCGGTGATACAGTGTGTGAGGCCGTCGATGTCATCACCAAAGGAGTTACAGAGCATGCTCCAGTCTGTGGTCTGGAAACAGTCCCTAAGCCTCTCGTTGGTCTCCTCGGTCCACACTTTCACAGACCTCTTCTGTGCAGGTTCCTTTCGCACCCTGGGTGTGTATTGGGGGAGCAGGTAGACCAGGTTGTGGTCTGAGCGTCCCAGTGGGGGGAGGGGGGAGGAGCTGTAAGCGTCCTTCACATTTGCATACAGTAAGTCCAGTGTTTTATTGTCTCTTGTGGCGCACTTCACGTATTCACTTCACTTGAACGTCGGAAGAGAGGCGGAGAGAGGGGCGTGGTTAAAGTCCCCGCTGATCAGAATCATGGCGCGGGGGTGACGAGTCTGTGTCTGATTAACGGCGCTGTGTAGACGCTCACACGCGACGCCCGCATCAGCCGAGGGCGGAATGTACACGCAAAACACAATCACGTGTGAAAACTCCTCGGTAGATAATATGGCGCGCGCTTATCGTGAGCAGCTCCACGTCCCGCGTGCACAGCTGCTCCTTCACGTGCACGTTTGCCGGGTGGCACCATCGTTCATTCACATAGACCGCCACGCCCCCTCCTTTCTTCTTACCGCTCTCCGTTACACTCCGATCTGCAGGCGCGAGAGTAAATCCGTTAAGAGAATCCCCAGAGGCCGGTGTGAGTTCTGTCAGGCACGTCTCTGAGAAACACATGAGGCTGCAGTCCTGGTACTGCCTCTGCTGCCGGGTCAGCGCCGCCAGCTCCTCCGTCTTGTTGGCGATCGCGCGGACATTTCCCATGATGACAGAGGGAACACATGTCCTCCGCGTCTTTCGTCCCCCTCTGCAGCCTCTCCTTTTCCTCCGTATTTCCAAAGGAACAACGGGCTTTTCCGCGTGAAGGAGGGCGGGGGCGCGCAGGGCGAGGAGGGTCTCACGTGTGTAAGACCTGCGTTGCTCAGAGCCGTCGGTGAATGAGTTTCCTGACGCCGATCCAAAAAGTGAAAATAAAAGTGCACAGAAGAACAAAAGCATCATGAAAGTATGTTTTCCAGATGCAGGATTGAAGAAGAAAAAGAAAAATTGAAAAAGATAAAGAAACACGCCTATATACAATAGAAAAGAGAAAAAAAGAAAAATAAACTGAAGAGCTCCTGTAACTGGCTGCAGGTCACCCGGCGCCATCTTGGAAAAAAAAAAAAAAAAAAAAAAAAAAAAAAGCTGGGTATTACTCCATACACGCTTGTCCAGTTTGGACATCACTGCGGTGGCTTTCCCAGGTGGGTGTGTATATATATATATATATATATATATATATATATATATATATATGATTTTCTGAGTAGATCCTTCCGTAGGAGAGTGCTCAATACTTTTTGGTAGAGCAAATAACAAAAATAAAAGGACAGGACAAAGACTTTCTATTGAAACTCCATTTATCACTACAGATCTGTTTCGAGGGGTGGTGAAACCATCCTCTCTCTTCAGGTGATTATAAAAGATTTTTTTATTAAGATTTTATTATTCTTCTATAATCACCTGAAGAGAGAGGATGGTTTCACCACCCCTCGAAACAGATCTGTAGTGATAAATGGAGTTTCAATAGAAAGTCTTTGTCCTGTCCTTTTATTTTTGTATATTCTTCTTCTTTTACTTTCGGCTGCTCCCTTCAGGGGTCGCCACAGCAAATCATCCGCCTCCACCTTACCCTGTCCTCCGCATCTTCTTTTCTGACTCCAACGACCTTCATGTCTTCCTTCACCACATCCATAAATCTCTTCTTCGGTCTTCCTCGAGGCCTTCTGCCTGGTAGTTCCAACCTCAGCATCCTACTGCCAATATACTCACTATCCCTCCTCTGTACATGTCCAAACCATCTCAATCTCGCCTCTCTGACTTTGTCTCCAAAACATCTTACGTGGGCTGTCCCTCTGATATACTCATTTCTGATCCTATCCATCCTCGTTACTCCCAGGGAGAACCTCAACATTTTCATCTCGCTACCTCCAGCTCTGCCTCCTGCCTTTTCCTCAGCGCCACTGTTTCTAAGCCATACAACATCGCTGGCCTCACCACCATCTTGTACACTTTTCCCTTCATTCTTGCTGACACTCTCCTATCGCACATCACACCGGATACTTTTCTCCAACCATTCCAGCCTGCCTGCACACGCTTCTTCACCTCTTTTCCACACTCTCCATTGCTCTGGATTGTTGAGCCTAAGTACTTAAAATCCTCCACCTTCGTTATCTCTGCTCCCTGTAACATCACCGTTCCTCCTGGGTCCTTCTCATTCACACACATGTATTCTGATTTTCTGAGGCTAACCTTCATTCCTCTCCTTTCCAGGGCATACCTCCACCTCTCTAGATTTTCCTGCACTTGTTCTCTGCTCTCACTACAGATCACGATGTCATCTGCAAACATCATAGTCCATGGAGATTCTTGTCTCACCTCGTCTGTCAGCCTGTCCATTACCATAGCAAACAAGAAGGGGCCCAGAGCTGACCCTTGATGCAGTCCCACCTCAACCTTGAATTCGTCGGGTCACACCGACAGCACACCTCACCACTGTCTTACATCTCTCATACATGTCCTGCACCACTCTAACATACTTCTCTGCCACTCCAGACTTCCTCATGCAATACCACAGTTCTTCTCTTGGCACCCTGTCATATGCTTTTGCAGATCTACAAAGGCACAATGTAGCTCCCTCTGACCTTCTCTGTACTTCTCTATTAACATCCTCAAGGCAAACATTGCATCTGTGGTGCTCTTTCTTGGCATGAAACCAAACTGTTGTTCACAAATGCTGACCTCTGCCCTTAGTCTAGCTTCCACTATTCTTTCCCATAACTTCATCGTATGGCTCATCAACTTTATCCCTCTGTAGTTGCTGCAACTCTGCACGTCTCCCTTGTTCTTAAAAATGGGCACCAGCACACTTCTCCTCCACTCCTCTGGCATCTGCTCACTCTCTAGTACCGTGTTGAATGTTCTTGTCAGAAAATCTACTGCTACCTCTCCTAGACACTTCCATACCTCCACAGGTATATCATCAGGACCAACTGCCTTTCCATTCTTCATCCTCTTCAATGCCCTTCTCACTTCACCCTTACTGATCTTTGCTACATCCTGCTCCTCAATGGTTACCTCTTCTACTCTTTTTCTCTCTCATTTTCCTCATTCATCAGCTCTTCAAAGTACTCTTTCCATCTTCCCAGCACACTTCTGTCATTAGTCAATAGAGTTCCCTCTCTGTCCTTTATCAATCTAACTTGCTGCACGTCCTTCCCATCTCTATTTCTCTGCTGTGCCAACCTGTATAGATCATTTTCTCCTTCTTTACTATCCAACCTATCATACAAGTCATCATATGCCCTCTGTTTGGCCTTAGCCACTGCTACTTTCGCCTTATGCTGTGTCTCCCTGTACTCCTGTTTACTCTCTTCGGTCCTCTCAATGTCCCACTTCTTCTTGGCTAACCTCTTCCTTTGTACACACTCCTGCACTTCCTCATTCCACCACCAAGTCTCCTTATCTACTTTCCTTCCAGAGGACACACCAAGTACTCTCCTACCTGTGTCCCTGATCACATTTGCTGTGGTTGTCCAGTCATTTGGAAGCCCTTCCTGGCCACCCAAAGCCTGTTTCAACTCCTCTTTGAAGACAACACGACACTCTTCCTTTTCAGCTTCCACCACCTTGTCTTCTGCTCTGCCTTTGCCTTTTTCACCTTTCTCACCATCAGAGTCATCCTGCACACCACCATCCTATGCTGTTTAGCAACACTCTCACCCACGATGACTTTGCAGTCACTGACTTCCTTCAAATTACATCGCCTACACAAGATGTAGTCTACCTGTGTGCGCCTACCTCCGCTTTCATAAGTCACCCTATGCTCCTGTTTCTTCTCAAAGAAAGTATTCACCACAGCCATTTCCCTCCTTTTGCAAAATCTATCAACATCTGTCCTTCATGCTCCTGTCCTGGATACCAAACCTGCCCATCACTTCCTCGTCCCTCTGTTGCCTGCCCCAACATGTCCATTGAAGTCTGCACCTATGACCACTCTTTCACCTCTGGGGGTACTCTGCATCACTTCATCTAAGTCACTCCAGAATCTCTCCTTCTCTTCTAGCTCACATCCTGCCTGTGGGGCATAACCACTAACAACATTGAGCATTACACCTTCAATTTCTAACTTGAGATTCATCACTCTGTCTGACACTCTTTTCACTTTTAGAACATTCCTGACAAACTCCTCCTTCAAGATGACTCCGACTCCATTTCTCTTCCCATCCACACCGTGATAAAATAGCTTAAACCCTGCTCCTAAGCTTTTAGCTTTGCTACCTTTCCACCTGGTCTCCTGAACACACAGTATGTCCACCTTCCTCCTCTGCATCATGTCAACCAGCTCTCTACCTTTTCTGTGCATAGTTCCAACATTCAAAGTCCCCACTCTCAGTCCTAGACTCAGGCCTTTCCTCTTCTCTCTCTGCCTACGGACACGCCTCCCACCTCTCCTTCTTCGACGTCTTCGACCAACAGTAGTCCAATTTCCATCAGCACCCTGTTGATTGACAGCACTGATGGCGGTCGTTGTTAACCCGGCCTCGACCGATCCGGTATGGAGGTAATACTTTTGATTTGCATTTTAAGTAATTGGCATTGGTTTTACGTCGGATGCCCTTCCTGACACAACCCTCTGCATTTCTCCGGGCTTGGGACCGGCATGAGGGGGAGAGACACTGGTTAGTACCCCCCCCACCTCATGGCTGCATTTCCACAAGGTTGTCACTGTCCCCCCCCCAGTGCAGCTAACTGGGTTATCAAAGGCGGGCCAGCATGTAAAAGAACCATTGCTGACTTTTGTAAAGAGTAGCTGCAAAGTCGTCAGCGTGTTTCTGCCCCTTGCTAAAAAGGGTTGTGACAGGAAGGGCATCCGACGTAAAAACCTCTGCCAAATCAAAACGTGCGAATCAGATGATTCACTGTGGCGACTCCCGAGTAAATGGGAAAAAGCCGAAAGGAAGACAGACATATATATATATATATATCCTTTTATTTTTGTATATATATATATATATATATATATATATATGTCTGTTTTCCTTTCGGCTTTTTCCCTTTTACTCGGGAGTCGCCACAGTGAATCATCTGATTCGCACGTTTGAGGTTTTTACGTCGGATGCCCTTCCTGTCACAACCCTTTATAGCAAGGGACAGAACAGAAACACACTGACGAATTTGCAGCCTACTCTTTTTACGAAAGTCAGCAATGGTTCTTTTACATGCCTCTCACCATAGACATGGCCCGCCTTTGATAACCCAGTTAGCTGCACTGGAGGGGACAGTGACAACCTTGTGGAAAGTGGGACTCGAACCCCCAACCTTTGGATCAGCGATCCAGCGCCCTATACCACTAGACCACCACTGCCCGTATATATATGTACATATATATATATATATATATATATGTCTGTCTTCCTTTCGGCTTTTTCCCATTTACTCGGGAGTCGCCACAGTGAATCATCTGATTCGCACGTTTTGATTTGGCAGAGGTTTTTACGTCGGATGCCCTTCCTGTCACAACCCTTTTTAGCAAGGGGCAGAAACACGCTGACGACTTTGCAGCTACTCTTTACAAAAGTCAGCAATGGTTCTTTTACATGCTGGCCCGCCTTTGATAACCCAGTTAGCTGCACTGGGGGGGGGACAGTGACAACCTTGTGGAGAGTGGGACTCGAACCCCCAACCTTTGGATCAGCAATCCAGCGCCCTATACCACTAGACCACCACTGCCCCGTGTATGTGTATATATATATATATATATATATATATATATATATATATATATATATATATATATATATATATATATATATATATATATATATATATATATATATATATATATATATATATATATATAAATCAAGAGAGAGAGAGAGAGAGATAAAGTATGCAGTATTATTACTATTTATACAAGATGCCACATCAATTTTTATTATCTAAAAACAATTATGCAGTTAACACTTTCAAAGTTGTTGTTTGTGTAAAAATAATTTCCTATTAGATTTATACACCGAACCTAAATGAATGCAATAGTGTAGTTTGTTTGTGCATGAACATAAGACGGTCACTCATTCGCCGATCTGCGCTCACATGGCTGTTGGCAAATGTATAAAAAACACTGACACGCAGCATCTGGCGTGATCCTAATCACTGGCTATTCACCGCCATCTACAGAAAGGTGTGCTATCTGATCGAGGAGAGGGTCGGTTTCAGTCGAGGTGTCGATGGAGAAAGCTGTGCGGTTCTCATGTTCCTGTAGGGTTGGAAAGTTCACTAAAGCAGTAGTGCTGACAGATTCTGAACGCATCAGAACTGGTTCGGCTTTGCTGAATTTCTGCACAATTTTATTCGAGTGGTGTCAGTTCTTCTACCAAGTCATAAAAATACAGGAAGAGAATCCCATAAATTATTTTTAATCATTCAGTAAATGTGCAAACTTCACATTGATTGAGTCTATCTATCGATCCCTCTGTTTGTCTTCTCCCTATATGATCTGAGATATTCAATAACCCCAAATCACTAAACGTTGGAAAGGTGTGTTGAACTCGAAATAAAACAATCTGTAAATAATCACACACAAAGCTTTTAAAAATGTTACGTCCTCTTTATGTTCTTGTATAGGAAACACACACACACTCGTATTATGTGGGCGTGAACGCGCTTGTGTGCAGGTGTGATTGCTGCCATGGATCAAAGCAGAATGACTTCATATTGTGTAATATTGCTCTAATAAGTTTACTTTCAGTGAGGCCGGTGGTGTAGTGGTTAGGGCGTCCGACTCATGATCGGGAGGTTGTGTGTTTGAATCCCAGTTAGACCCCCCCCCCCACTGTGCTAAGACCCCTGGGCAAGGTCTTAACCACAAGTGTGCCTCTGTTCACCCAGCAGTATAAATGGGTACCAGTAAAAATATACTGGGAAGGTAACCTGCGTCCCATCCAGGAGGAGTTGAACTCCTGGTCGCTTCATGCTATGGAAACTGGAAATAAGCACCAGCCTGATGAGCCACTTGGCTCTGGTGTAAAAAAGCCCAACTGACTTTATGTTTAATTTCAATGAAAAATTACATAAAAATTGTCTCCTTGGAAACAAATTTGGGATTCAAGGGGTGGGCGCATATTCAGCAGAAATACATGTGACGGATGTGCATATTAATGAGATTCGACTGAATATTATGTATGTTCACCTCACAGCACGTTCACTTCACTGCGAGACGATCTTGGGCTCCCTCTGGGTCGGTCTATATCAGGGGTGTCAAACTCGTGCCAGAAAGGGCCATGTGGCTGCAGGTTTTTGTTTCGACCAAGCAGCAGCACACCTGACTTTGCTCATTTAATCAACTAAACTGAGTGTTCAGGCAGTTGATTGGTCAGTCTCTGTACAGAGCACACAGATTGACCAATCAGCTGCCTGAAGACTCAGATGAGTTGATTGAATGAGCAAAGTCAAGTGTGCTGCTGCTTGGTCGAAACAAAAACCTGCAGCCACATGGCCCTTTCTGGCACGAGTTTGACACCCCTGGTCTATATGGAGGTTGGATGCTTCCCACAAGCATGCATTGGGTGTCCTCCTGGTCCTCTGGTTTATGCCCCACTGGCTGTTGCAAATTGACCTGATGAGTGTCATTGTGAATGGTTGTGTGTGTTGCCTTGTGATGGCCTGATGAGCTGTTCAGGGTGTACCATGTTCATCTGTGTATGTATATAAGTATATACACTCACAGAGAACATACGAACACACACAGTATCGTGCAGAGGTCCCCAACCATTTTATCACCGCGGACCGGTCAACGCTTGACAATTTTACCGCGGCCTGGGAGTGTGTGTGTGTGTGTGTGTGTGTGTGTGTGTGTGTGTGGGGGGGTAGCTTGTTTATATTGTAAATATAATATTCCGCCCTTGCCCAGAGTCAGCTAAGATGTGCGCCAGCCTTCCTAATCAGGATTAAGTGTTACATTTTTAATTGAGCTCGAACTCTTCTTTAAAAAAAAAAAAAAAACACAAGTGAAGGTGCACCAGCGGGGAGAATGAAGGCTCGGGCTCAGTCTCACCCGAAATCCCCGCTATTGTTTGAAACATGTCCAACTCGCCTCTGTTCATGTGCCGTCCCCTTGTGGGTTACATTTTAGCGCTCAAATGACCGACATGTAACCGAGAGAATCGGGTCATTTTCAAAATAAAAGCTTTTTTTCAAAAATAAAAGATCGTTCAGACTCGGACAATAAATAAAACAGCAATATATATAAGTATTTCTTGTGCGGCCCGGTATCAATTGATCCACGGACCGGTACCGGTCCATGGCCCGGGGGTTGGGGACCACTGGTATAGTGTATACAGTGTAGGAGAAATAAACAAGAAACAATGGAATCCTTTTTGAATCTGGTGAAGTTTGTTTTTTGTTTTTTTTTTTTGTCCCTGTCACTTCAGGCTACTCCTTATTTATTATTGAAATTACATGCGATCATAAATTCATATGTTTAAAATTTTTACACATTCTAAACAGAAGTTATGTATGTGTATAAAGCTGTGTGTGTAAACAATACAAATAAAATGTAATTGATTTGAATTTAATTGAATGAATTGGATGAATGGACTTACCTGAAATTATTGCTCTCCTTATATTAACATTGTGTTTTATTTTCCTCTCTCTATCGCTGTGTCTTTCTCCCAGTTTGCTGTTTTGTGGTGCATAAACGCTGTCACGAGTTCGTCACCTTTTCCTGTCCTGGAGCAGATAAAGGCCCGGCATCAGATGTGAGTATCGTTTATTTTTCTTTCCTCCTGCCAGGCTGAGTCTCTGTTTGGCTGAGTCTCTGTTTTCCAAAGCTGTATATCTGTTGCAGATTCAGAAGGACTGTGTTTTTTCCTTCTGCTATCAGGGAGGTGGACAGTGCAGTAGTGTGTTAAAGAAGTATCACTGTGATCAGTGGGTTTCCTGTCTGATGTACTTTCAGCGCTTTCTGACTCTTGACAGTTGACCCCTGAGTCATGCTGTAAATTTGCAGTGTAAATAGTCAGTATCAGGAATTGTTGCTCATGGAGCAAAAACATTTAGCTGAGTTGGAAGTAAGTAAGGAAAAAGATATTGAATATAATAAGAAAATATACTGGATACACAGTCATTATTGGCAGTGATGGCCTGGTAGTATAGCTGGATCACTGATCCTAAGGTTGGGTGGGGGGGGGGGGGGGGGGGGGTCAAGCCCCACTCTCAATAGGTCATCACTGTCCCCCCAGTGCAGCTAGTTGGGTTACCAAAGGCCGGCCATGTCTCTCACTGTCGATGGTGAGAGGTTCATGTAAAAGAACCATTGCTGACATTCAGCAAGAGTAGCGGCATAGCTATCAGCGTGTTTCTACCCTGCGATGGCCTGGCGAGCCGTCCAGGGTGTACGCCAGGGGTCTCCAATCTTATCCACAAAGGGTCGGTGTGGTGCAGGTTTTCCCTGCAACCAAACAGTAGCAACACCTTCCAGCTGTTTCCATCAATCACTGATCATCAAAAGAAACGTAAACAAAAACTAGATTGGACATTACTGTTTCAATTCTGAAGTGCGGCCATCTTGGTGAGATCACCTTGCTTTATGGGGCCATCTTGGTGAGATCACCTTGCTTTAAGAAAGCAAGGTGATCTCACCAAGATGGCCCCATTTCAGAATTGAAACAGTCATGTCCAATCTAGTTTTTTTTCCTTTTCTTTTGATGATCAGGTGATTGGTGGAAACATCTGGAAGGTGTGGCTACTGTTTGAAGTGAAAACCTGCACCCACACCGGCCCTTTGTGGATAAGACTGGAGACCCCTGGTGTACTCTGTCCTCACCCGGAGTCAGCTGGGATGGGTGCCACCCTCCCCATGACCCTGATTATGATTAAGCTGTTACAGAAAATGAATGATGAACTCATTCTATAAGATGTTTGTAAACATCAGGTGGCCCTGCCTTGTGGATATGTTTAACCTTTTTTGGAGCCATAATCAAAACCATAGCACTGTAGAACACTTAACCTATGGCTTTAAATTTTACTCCAATTGTGGGCGGGGCCGATACCTTGAAACTCTTATATGCAACAGCCTGCGTGAGTTGTTTTTGGGTAAAGAGGTAAATTTCCCTCGTTTTGATCAGTTCATGTGCAAGAAGCCAAGCAGAGCTGGCAAGCAAAACACAAATGGAGAGAATGAAAAAACTTCAACCCGCAGACCAGCTGATTGCCAAAACTTGGGACGCGCTTCCTGTCACATAAACACTACAGTGTGAGTCCTGTCGTATTGACCATGTTTGGCTCCACATCAGCACGCGAGCGGTCCTTCTCACACATGAAAAACATCAAGACCAACCTGCGGTCACGTGTAATAGATGGAAGTCTAAACGCCTGCATGAAGCTGAACCTCAGCACGTATGAACCAGACTATAACGCCATCAGCAACACTATGCATACCAGAAGTCGCATCAATAGTAAGAAGTACTTTTCTTATTAATAAATACCTTCGTTATAACAATGTTGTTTAAAATAAATTCAGAGTCTTATTATACTCCAAAGCTGTTGGTCTCAGTATTAAAAAATATATTTAGCTCTCAGAGGATTACATTTTAAATTGTTTTTTTTTTTTTTTTTTTTGGCTCTCTTAGTCAAAAAGGTTCCCGACCCCTGACATAGACTGTGAGAGACATGGCTGGCCTTTGATAACCCAGTTAGCTGCACTGGGGGCAGTTGAATAAATGAGATACAAAAATCTGAATCACTCAGGATACGATTCAGTTCATTTTCTGTAACCGCTTCATCCTAATTAGGGTCGCGGGGAGGCTGGTGCCCATCCCAGCCAACTCAGGGTGAGGGCAGAGTACACCCAGGACAGCTCGCCAGGCCATCGCAGGGTGGAAACACGCTGACGGCTTTGCAGCCTACTCTTTTTACGAAAGTCAGCAATGGTTCTTTTACATGCCTCACACCATAGACAGTGAGAGACATGGCTGGCCTTTGATAACCCAGTTAGCTGCACTGGGGGGGGGGGGGGGGGGGGGGGGTACAGTGACAACCTTGTGGAGAGTGGGACTCGAACCCCCAACCTTTGGATCAGCGATCCGGCGCTGTATACCACTAGACCACCACTGCCCCTCAGGATATGGCCGTCTGCCAAAATTCCATAAGTGTACTAGTATATATAAAAAATACAAGTGGAATAAAAATTACATTTGTAAGTGTTTTGAACAAACTGTCAACAATTTATATATGAACATGAGCACCAGTTCACATTCATCACTGTACAGGGATCCCTCGCTACCTCGTGCTTCAATTCATGCGGCTTCAGTGCATTGCATTTTTACATTTTTTAAAACATTCATCGAATTAAAAAAGTTAAGGAAAATGCCACAAAACAAGGCCGATTATGCAAAAAAAAAACACAAACAAAACAAAAACAACCTTAAACAAACACAAAGCAAAAAACAACCCAAAACCTCCCATCAAAACTACTTACATTTTTGTGAGGTGCGCATCTGAGTGCATGCACGCGCATCTGCATGCACATCTATATGTGTGTGTACAGTATTTATATTTTATTTACATCTTATGCATTATTTTTTCATGTTTAATTGTTATTATAAGCATTATAGCGTTAAATACAGTAAAACCTCCGCTGACGAACGCTTAAGCTCACAAACTTTTCGCCTCAAGAACATTAAATTTGCGAGCATATAGTCTCTGCTGACGAACTAGTTTTCGGCGGACGAACCAAACCACGCGGTCGAACAGCGCCACGGTGGCGGCCACGAGAAGCTGACGCACGCTCACGGCGTCCCAGTTCGTCACCCCCTTTCTTTGAGTGCGGACGTGGTTTGTGTTTGATAGATAATTTTGGACCATATTGAGTGTACTTTTGCTATTATGGGACCGAAAAAGACCCCACCACAGGCGGAGATCATTGAAAAACACGAACGAGGTGTGCGTTTGTGTGACTCAGCGTCCCAGTACCAGTACGCTAAGTCTACCATTGCTCCCATCCTTAAGAACAAGGAAGCTATTAAGGGTGCGTGTGTGGCTAAGGGTGTTTCCAAACAGTAGGCGTTTCCAAACTCTCCTTCCAAACAGTAAGTCCCTCCCTCCCTCCTCCTCCCACTCCATTCCATCAAGCCATCAACTACCATCACAAAGGTAAATAAAACCACTTTATTATACAGTACAGTTTATTTCTTTAATTACAATACAATAGCACATTTATTTTACATAAAATAAGGTATATTTTTGTGTAGTTTTAAGGCTTATTTAGTAGAAAAATATGTTTTATGGGGACCTGGGAACGGATTATTCTCATTTTAATGGTTTCTTATGGGAAATAAATGTTCGGAAGACGAACTTTTCGCCTCACACACACTTTCTGGGAACCAATTATGTTCGTGAGCTGAGGTATCACTGTATGTATTTATTGATATTATATACACATATACATGTATGTATACGCCAGTCAGGGGGTTGGAAGGGGGGGTGATCCTACTTCGCGGAATTCGGTGGTCGTGGGGGATCTCGGTCCCAATTAACCGTGGAAACTGAGGGGTCCCTGTATTCCTGTCACTCATGGTTATATTCACTCACTGCACTGACAAGGTGGATCAGAAAACCCTTATTTGTTGGTTCCTCTCTCTGAGATGCTTGCTTGATTCGGAATGATTTTATTTGTGCCTTGAGTAGAAAGGATTAGGTGAGAAGCAATAGGTAAGGATCATTGAGATCAGCTTTACCAGAACAGCTCCCCATCAGTGTATAACTAGTCCATCCCGTAGGTCTTGATGAAAAAATGAACGAAATGCCATTTTGATCATATCTCATACATGGCGGACTAGACTAATATATCAGCGTCATCATCATAGTCTTTGTCACACAGGCTAGTGCTACAGCCAGTAGTGAAGGCTACCCAGCTTACAACTATGCGACTCCATCACATTCGCGGGCTTGTCGGGCCGCTAGTGGGCTGTTTGTCCATGCAGTTAGATATCTTGGCACAACGCTATGAGTACATTTATTACGGTACTGACAATCGATTGAGCTTGGAGGATATTCTTCCTCTCTCATGTGTTGAACGATGCTCCCCTCTGAAGTTCACACCTTTTATTCTTCAGTCTCCAGATAATAGCTTTGTTTCTACACTTGCGCTGATGCTCGAAGGATCTTTTTAAAGCCTGTGATTAGGGTGTGATGACGTATAAAACCTCCCACTGAATCTGACTCGTGAGCTCTGACTGCGAGTTACTACTGCAGGATTTCCAGGGCAGCACATTGCGATATTATATATATATATAGAGTTTTCTCCCTGATTCAAAAGAGACGCTCTGAAATGGAAAGATTTTGAAAGGAATCGAGTGAAACATCTTGGGCAGCGTTTTATTTATTTATTTGTCTGTTTTAATAACTGGACTGGTGCACTTGCTCTCCGTGATGAGAATTCTCTCAATGGCACTCGCTTCCTTAAATATGCTTTTAGCCTACCTGAGACTGCTCAACGTCTCTTAAGTGTGCCCTCCCGCCTGAAGAATGCGCCCTGCCCACTTCACTAGTGCCCTACTCTCCTGCTCGAGCACTCTTGGCGAGCTGCAGGTTTTCGCTCAGTAAAAATCGGAGAAAGTTCCAGAAAAAAAGGCCGAGCAGCGCCGGAACAGTTTCTGCAGCCATAGTATTAATAATGTGATTAATTATTATGCGAATGAATGAAGTAGTTTCGGTTCATCTGTACGTCGCCTATTATCCCCCCACACACACACACACACACACACACACACACACACACACACACACACACACATACACGCCAAGCTATCCACCTTCAGACGTGTGTTTGGCCACAGCGTCACACTGCAAGGAATGAGTCACCTCTTTCTCAAAGGAAGAAATGGAAATAAAAGCCCAAACTATAATCCTCATTTTCATTTAACACCGAGGATGAGAGAGAGGGAGAGAGCGAGAGAGAGAGAGAGAGAATATGTGACAGAAAGAATGCAAACAAATTGAGAGTGCGAGGGATGTTAATAGAGCCAGACAGAGAGACTTGGATCCCCTACCTTGAATAACACACACCCACGTGCGACGTGGCCGCTGCCATAGTCGCTCTCCTGCATAGCGTCCGTGGTGAATTTGGATTTAATGAGAATACATCAGTCCCTAGATAAAGGTGACCTAATTAGCCCACTTCTATAATTGAAGCCAGAAGTGAACCCCTTTGCTTTGCCGCTCTCCTGCGTCGGACTATTTATACCTGTAATCACACACACACACACACACACACACACACACACACACACTCAGACGTGTCACAGGGTGGCGGATTCATTACTACTCCGAGTGAATGCTGCGTTCAGGACGGAGCCTCTCAGGACTTAGGGGTCTTTTATAGGGCACTAAAGAGGAGATGTGGAGATGGATTGCAGTGATTCCTTGAGAAGAATATTAAAAAATATAGAGGCCTGAGTGTGAATGAGGAAGAATTCAACACCAAAATGACTAATTAGTCAAATAAGACTAATCTGTCAGTCTTTTCATTTTAAAGCCCGCATGGTGTCTGTGGATAAAACGTTTATAGTATGGACAGGAAGTGTCACTGCAAGTCAAGAAGACATATTTGGCAGCCATGATGCGATTTAATCTCGCCTGAAGGTCGCTTCAAGAACAGCGTTCCGGCTTTGTTTGTGGAGCTAATTGGTTTCTGAAATACAAAAAGCAACCAACTATGATAACATAGATCAAAATGTCGAGGACCAAGTGGCTGACATCATTATTATGATGACTGTATGATTATTATTATTGTTTTCCTTCTTCTTTCTTCTTTTCCTTTCGGCTGTTCCCTGCAGGGGACGCCACAGCGAATCATCTGCCTCCATCTCACCCTATCCTCTGCAGCTTCTTCTCTTACACCAACTACCTTCATGTCCTCCTTCACCACATGCATGAATCGTCTCTTTGGTCTTCCTCTAGGCCTTCTGCCTGGTGGTTCCAACCTCAGCATCCTACTACCAATATACTCACTATCCCTCCTCTGCACATGTCCAAACCATCTCAATCTAGCCTCTCTGACTTTGTCTCCAAAACGTCTTACATGTGCTGTTCCTCTGATGAACTCGTTCCTGATCCATTATCCATTATTATTGTTTTCCTATACCGTATTCATCCCATCAGGGAAATGATTGCTTCTCCATTTAACCCATCCAAACTGAATACACAGATACGTAAACAGTGAGCGCACACACACACACACACACACACACACACACACACACACATTCAGAGCAGTGGGCTGCCACACACACATCGCGGGGAGGCACCTGGAGAGCAGTGGCGGTAAGGCGCTTTGCACAAGGGCACTTCGGCCATGAATGTGGAGGAAGGGAAAGTGCAGCTCACTCCCCTCCCACCGCCACACATATCGAACCAGCGACCTTTCAGTCTAAAGCCATTTCTCTAAGCAGTAGGCTACAGCTGCCCCCACATATTTTCAATGTCTTCCCTCCATTTTAATGTGAGTCCAAGTTAATGTGGGGTGTTGTGCCTGCCCCCCCATCACCCCATTTGATCGTACCACATGACTATCTAATGAACTGGCCATAACACTTACTGTACTCATCACTCAATCACTCATTTTCCAACCTGCTTAATCCTATTAGGATCATAAAATGCTGGAGCTTATCTCAGCCAACACCGTATCAAGGTGATTTACAAACAGAACAGCTCACCAGACCATCGCAGGGTGTTTGGCATGCTCACACACACACACACACACACACACACACACACACACACACCTGTGGAGAGTCCTGGAACAGCCAATTAGCCTCATGGACATGTCTTTCCACTGAAGGAGGAAACCAAATTAGCAATTAGCTGATTAGCAAAAGTGATGTCTTCCCCTTTTTTTAAGTTACTAACCGTATGTATATAACTATATAAATATTTTGTTGAATAAACCAATGAATTTCAATTAATAAAACCAAACCAAATCTTTATTTCTCCTCTGTCCCCTTTCATTGTGTATGGACAGTCCCTGGCATTTGTGTTAAAATCACAGCACACTGTGAGCGGGTGGCAGCTATAAATAATTCCCCATTTGTCAAATGCTGATTGGCTGCTTGTGATAGCCGATTGACTGATGGAGGAGTGCAGTGTGTATGTGTGTGTGTGTGTGTGTGTGTGTGTGTGTGTTTCAGTTTCTCCCTTCACTCTACTCCAAATTGCACAGTTCAGTGATAAAAGAGCATGACAGTTAAAAAAAAAGTGTTTTGGCATAAAGCTTGAGACCGACTTGAACTGAATTATGTGAATGACAGGAAATACTCACTACCCACAATCCTCTGCTTCACCATAACAGCATGATGAGCAAGTGACTGAGCATTGAGACCAACGAGAGAGAAAGAGAGAGAGAGAGAATCTAATTGTAGCTGCAGCCTCTATAT
>CM045740.1:11723224-11748224 GCA_024760905.1 Plotosus lineatus
TCTTTCTCTCTTTTCATCATCCCTGTTCCTGTGCAGAGCTGCAGTATAAATACACTTCTATGGCCCCCTTCAAACACTTGTAACTGTGTGCGTGAGTGTAAGTGCGAGAGAGAGAGAGAGAGAGAGAGAGAGAGAGAGAGATGTCATTGTCATCACCCTACTGCTGAATGGAGGAATATTAATTCAGTTGTGGAGAGATCGTGTCAGAACGATTTTGTGTGTGAACTTGGTGTGTAACAATAATCTATTATACCATGAGTATCGTTATCATGGACTCTTCGCACTTTTAATCAGGATTAGCCTGGATCCCATCGAAGCACACATGTCCTTCTTGAAGAAGGCAATCACATTACGCTGCTGCCAAAGCATGTCCGAAAATGAGGTAATTGGCTAAATCATGCACAGTGCATCACTTCTAGCAGAAAAATTGATGTGGTATTAGTTATATACACAACATGCCAATGAAACATCTAATTTTACTTTGCTTTTATTAAGTTCTTGTGTAGGATATACTAAATAAACTCAGAGTTTCATTTCAGGGACACGTCAGAGATTTTCACCTCATGTATACATTATGCAATACAGGGATCGCTCGCAACTTTGCGCTTAAATTCATGCGGTTTCAGTGCATCACGTTTTTTTTTTTTTGTTTTTTTTTTTTTAAATATTCATCGAATTAAAAAATTAAGGAAATTAAGGAAGAATGGTGGAAAAAGTTGAGGAAAATGCCACAAAAACACGGCCAATTATGTAAAAAGAACCCTAAACAATGGGGCAGTGGTGGTCTACTGGTATAAGGTGCTGGATCGCTGATCCAAAGGTTGGGGGTTCGAGTCCCACTCTCCACAAGGTTGTCACTGTCCCCCCCCCAGTACAGCTAACTGGGTTATCAAAGGCGGGCCATGTCTCTCACTGTCTATGGTGTGAGGTTCATGTAAAAGAACCATTGCTGACTTTCAACAAGAGTAGGCTGCAAAACCGTCAGCGTGTTTCCGCCCTGCGATGGCCTGGCGAGCTGTCCAGGGTGTACTCTGCCCTCGCTCTGAGTTGGCTGGGATGGGCACCAGCCTCCCCGCGACCCTAATTAGGATGAAGCGGTTACAGAAAATGAACTGAACTGAACTGAACCCTAAACAAACACAAAAAAAACCAACCCAAAACCCCTCATCAAAACTAGTTCAATTCTTGTGAGGTGCGCATCTGCGTGCGCTCACGTCTGTACATGTGTATTTATATTTTATTTACATCTTGTGAATTATTTTTGAATGTTTAATTGTTATTATAAGCATTTATAGCATTGAATATGTATTTATTGATATTATATACACATATGCATGTACGTATATGTCAGTCAGGGGGGGGTTGGGGGCGTGATCCTACTTTGGGAATTTGGTGATCGCATGGGGATCTCGGTCCCAATTAACCGCGGAAAGAGAGGGATCCCTGTATTACATCATAAATAATTGTAACTAGCACATTTAATTCTGATTTATAGATACTATTGCAAGAACAGAAAACAGCGAGAGAGAGAGAGAGAGAGTAATGATGGTACAGTACTAGTTTAATATTTGACTGTTGTGTGTTAAAGTCAACAATTATTCAGATTAGAAAGGTTAAATTAGTGTCGGAAAGCAATGATTGCCGAGTTTTGCATGTTTCCCCCTGTGGTTCCTCTGGGTTTTCTTCCATCTCCCCAAAAAAAGTCATGTCAGAAAGGTGGATTTGGCCCCAAGGTGTGAATGAGTGTGCAAATATTTCCACTCCACTCACATTCATGACTCACTCGTGTGAAGCTCCTGGGATTGGCTCTGGATTTCTCACAGCCCAGACCAGGATAAAGTGATTACTGATTGAACAAATGAATCTTGAACAATCGTTAATGGTTGATTGGTTGGTTCTATGTTTTTGTCTGCAGGACCCACGCAGTAAACACAAGTTTAAGGTCCATACGTACTCCAGTCCCACATTCTGTGATCATTGTGGCTCCCTGCTGTACGGACTCATTCATCAGGGCATGAGATGCGAACGTGAGTAATACACTTCTTTGGGTATGAGGAAGCAAAGCCCTGTGTGTATGAGATAGTCAGAGTTATATACCCTGGTCTCCTAGTTCTGTGTCTCCTAAGTCCACCCCAACATCCAAATCCCGGTTCTGTAGTCTCAAACACACTCAAATCAAAATGCCCTGCAATCTAAATGTATTTGTAGTTTACCACATTAGCTTGACTGCTAAATATAAGTCCATAATATAAAATTTCTACTTCATACCCCTACTAAGGTCAGGGTAGGTTGTGCCTACACTATGCCTACACTAGCCTAACCTATGTTGGCGAAGACCCTAAACAGCTTGACATACCATTGCAGGGCAACACACACTTAATCATTCTCACTCACATCCACACCTGTGGTAAATTTGGATCAGCCAGTGTGCATGTCTTGGAGGAAACCCACACAAACACATGCAAATTCCACACAGAAATACCAGAGCTTGGACTCAAACCTGGGATATTTAAATACAGTCGGCCCCCTACTTACGAAGACCCCTGGGAACGAAATCCCCGCATTACAAAGATAATTTTCCTAAGTTTCGGTCCCCAAGATACGAAAACAACCCCCTCTTAGAAAAAGAAATTCAAAATTCAAACGTGCCAATCAAAATTATACACAATTCGCAAGTTGCTCTCATTGGCTGTCTCTCAACATCCCGCCCTGCTTGCCTGCCAGATAGAGACAGAAGGAGGCTTAACGCTTTAGTTTTTAGTTTAGTTTTTTTAAGTTGTTTAATTCAGTAAATGATTAATAAATGTGGGCAGATTTGAGCTCAGCTGGAATTCTGATCCCTCAAGGAATCAAGTTAAAGTTGAGTTTGGACCTCCCTGTCAAGCAGGGAATGCACTTTGAATTCCATGTCTTCTGGGCGTGGCCCGCAGTGCAAGAGAGAGAGAGAGAGAAAGAGAGAGAGAGAGAGAGAGAGGTGTGTGTGTGTGTGTGTGTTCATAAAAAATGTTTAATAATGGTTTAATAAATATGTTAATAAAATGGTTTAATATGTTAATAAAATGTTTAAATGGTTTAATAAATAATTTTATTTTACTTTTAACACATATTTCATACAAAATTAGTGTACTTTTATCATTTTTAAAGGGTTTATGGGGTTTATCCAGTCCAAAAACTGGAGCCTTGGAATGAATTAGGCGTTTAACATGTAAAATGCGACCCCTACTGACGAAATCCCCACATTACAAAAAAGGCTCTGGAATGGATTAATTTTGTAGGTAGGGGGCCCACTGTATATGTGTATGATGCCGAGCAAATTTATTAGAGGTCCTTTATCGTCATTGGGAAGCTGGAGTCTCTCTCAGCCAACTCTGCGTGTAGGTGGGGTACACCTGAAAATGCTTTCCGGTTCATCACAGGAATAACCCCCAGCCTCCACACACAAACACACACACACACACACACACACACACACACACACACACACACAACTATTTACACATTACACATCAATTAGGAACAAGTTAGCCTCATGCACAAGGTAAACCTACAAGCTCCACACAGAAACATGCTACCCTGGGACTCGACACACACAATCCTGTACTCTCACACCTAGAGTTCATTTGGAACAGCCAACAAGCCTAATGTGCATGTCTTTGGGCTGCGGGTGGAAACCAGAGTACCCAGAGGAAACCCACACAAGCACAGGGAGGACATGCAAACACACTTCACACAGAAATGCCCTGGCCCAGCCTGGAATTCGGACCCAGGACTTTCTTGCTGTTATGTGGCGTTGTGGTAACCACTACGCCACCGAGCCACCATGTATAATGTATATGTACAAATGCAATCCAAAGACACAAGTGTGTGTTTTGTTCCACCAAAAACATTTTA
Source organism: Plotosus lineatus (assembly GCA_024760905.1). Taxonomy (NCBI): domain Eukaryota; kingdom Metazoa; phylum Chordata; class Actinopteri; order Siluriformes; family Plotosidae; genus Plotosus; species Plotosus lineatus. The sequence goes on from CM045740.1 coordinate 11,727,116, forward strand.
ATTAATTATAAACTTGTGGATTCATTACACATGTACAATCATTATTACAATAAGCACATACTTTTAGAAATCCACATGGGCTTGATAATGAAATATGACTTTCGGTTTCTGCCAAAACATGAAGAGTTCATGAAGAGTTCAGACGCAAAAGCCTGTCAACGCCATCTCAGTGAAAGTTTACTTATCAACAGTGTATAACTGCTTTCAAGAACAAGTTTCCATATCTCACATTCATTTTCTTCCGAACCCCATCAAGTCCTATAAAATAAGCATCTGAAGTTTCTGGGTTTTTTTTTTTTTTGCAAAAGCCTCTGCACGCCTCACCTCTTACAGCGCAAAATCCGCAATCCCCAATTGAGCCGATCAGAGCGTCCCATTCTAGATCTGCGTAATGTAAAATGGCGGTGCCCATGAATCGTGTTCGTTGTTAACTTGTGAGAAAGTTTGCTCTAAACACTCTGATTACGATGGATGACCTCGACCAACTGTAATTTCACCAACTGGCAAGAGGAAACGCCGCCAGCCGACTCAGGGCATGTGAACTGTGTGAAACGTGTTGATGATCTCTCGGTAGGATTTTTTAATAAGATATTAAACAAAACAATGGTCAAACCTCTTTTATAAAATAAATCAATATATTTCCTTGATCAATACTTCTTTTATACACCAGTCAAATAATAATGACATCAATAAAAAAAATTATTCTTTTAAAGAATTCTTTTTAATGACACCTGCTTTAATATTAATATTAAGACATTTGGTTTTAATAATAAAAATGACATTGTTTTTAATAATATTATTTTATTTTACAATATAATTCAAAATGTCTGCAGTTTTATTGGTCATTGGCTTTTGGACGACCACGCTTCAGTTTGTGATCAGCTGCCTTCTGATGTTTCAGCAGCTGATACTGGGTTGGATAGTATTCATAAATAAGCCATTGCACACACAGCGGTTATTGACCTGAAAGCCGCCGTTGCTAAGTGCCCGCCTACACAAAGTTACCGTGACGTCACTGGGTTGGTACAAAGTACAGCATGAAATACTGTATAGTGCATGCATAGCACAGCATATTATAGGATATAAACAACAGAATCTCACGCCAACAACACGCACAGTTTTTCAGCAGAAGACGATTCATCTATTACTCTCAGAAGACGAATCAAATATTATAGTTCAACCAAAAACATTCTCAAATATATTTCAAACTACATCTGCAAGTACATGTGCTAAATACATGTACAAATTGAGCTAAAGTTATTTATCTATTCAAAGGCACAAACAAATATTAATACATATTTACAGCACAAAAACATACTATTCATTTTATAATGTACTGAGCATTAGGCTGCAGATCCAGGCTGGATGGCGTAGGATTATCTGAGCCATTCATTCTCTGTGCGTCAATGTTTGTGTTTTAACACATGTGCAAGAACCGGAGGCGGGACTAACAAACTGTGCTTTATTCTCACACTCGCACTTTGTTTGATTGACAGTGTTCAGCTATTATTGCTTACTGATAATATTATGTTTGTTGATTGGTCAACTCGAGTGCACATGCGCAGTGCCCGTTACACGTTAACTTCCGGTTAACTTCCTGACTTGTAGTCATGCAGAACTTATCTCCGACTTTCTCTTCAATGACAGTCATTAAGTTTATTTATAAGATTGTGAATACACATCATTTCTTGTTGCGGCGCCTCCGCTCCTCTCGGTCCACATTGCGATGCCAGATGGTGAAAGCTGCAGACGGTAGTGTCCTTACCGAGGAATCTGAAGTGAGGACTTGTTGGGCCGAGTACTTTGAGAAGTTGTATCGTGCTGACCCTCCCACCCGGAGCCTGGCCATCGGGGATGCTGAAACTCTTGTTGCCGACCCTCCCCCAGGCTGCGACCCACCAACTCTAGAGGAAACTCGGAGGGCGGTGTGGCGCTTGGCGGATGGCAAATCTGCGGGAGTTTGTGGTATCCACGTGGAAATGCTTAAGGCCGTCCTCAGGTGGCTGTTCGTTCTCGTGTGCTCCGTGTGGAGCACTGGTGTCATCCCAACTGACTGGAAACGGGGCATCGTTGTCCCGATCTGGAAGGGGAAGGGTGATACCGGGGGATTACTCTCCTCTCAGTTCCAGGCAAGGTCTTCGCATGGATTCTACTGGACGGGATCCGACAGCAGCTTCTAAGCGCACCATCGCCCTGAACAGTCCGGGTTTACACCAAAGAGCGTTGACTGCATCCTGGCGCTCTGCGTCCTATCTGAGCGCTTGCGGGAGATTGAGAGAGGGTTCCTTGCCGCCTATATAGACTTTCGCAAGGAGTTCGACTCGGTGGATAGGGAGGCATACTTTGTCTGCGTGGGATCCCGTCGGCTCTGGTCCAGCTGATATCGTCGCTGTATTCTGGGACAGAGAGTGCTGTGAGGTGTGGGGGCTCCACCTCTGACTTCTTTTTGGTCGTGACCGGAGTGAGGCAGGGGTGTGTTCTGGCACCCAGTCTCTTCAGTACTGGAATGGACTGGATCATGGCGGCGGTATCAAGTGGATCGGCCTGCGGTGTGTCGTTCGGATTACTGATCTGGACTTTGCCGATGACGCAGTGATCTTCGCGGAGACGGTGGATGTCCTGACGGAGACTCTCTGTTCGCTGGGTGAGGAGGCGGAACCGCTTGGTTTGCGAGTCTCCTGAATCAAAACCGAGATCCAGGCTTTCGGTGACCTCTTGGATGCTGCTGTTGACTCGATCGCTGTGGGTTGTGAAAGAGTTTCACTTACCTTGGCAGCGTGGTCCATCGTTCCACTGATTGCAGGGCCGAGATCAATCGTCAACTTGGCCTAGCCTACGGGGTGATGAGCAAGCTGGACAGGACCGTGTGGCAGTCGCGGTATCTGAGCAGGAGGACGAAAGCCCGAGTCTTTCGCTCCCTTGTACTCCCTGTCTTGCTCTACTCGAGCGAGACATGGATGCTCACAGTTGAGCTTGGACGACGACTGGACTCCTTCGTTAGGACTTCTCTTCGCCGCATATTCGGATATCGCTGGTGGGACTTTGTTATCAACCGGAAGGTGCTCGGGGATGCGGGGATAGTAGGAGTAACCTGCTTGATCTGCGAACGTCAGCTACGCTACTATGGGCACTTGGCATGTTTCCCGCCTTCGGACCCAGCACACCGGATCCTGCTGTGGGGGGGTGCACGTGCATGCCCCCAGCCTATGCCCTTGTGTAGCCTTAAACTTTAAAAGCTTTAAGCGTTAACACTGGTGTTATGTCAAGCAGAGCGAATCAAACAATGTTGTTGTGGTTGTTGTGCGTATGCCGCTCTTAGGTGGTTGGCGAATCGCGCATTGAGAGTTTCAAACGTACACGCACACAAAAAAAAAAAAAAAAAAAAAAAAAAAAAAATATTCATGAGTGCATGTATTATTGTTGATCGACATTTTTAGAATATTAAAAAGCATACACTGACATCTCACCCCCTCCCCCATAGCGTACGTTTTTGTATGCTTAGGAAAATGTTGAAAATGTTGAATGACCCATTGCAAAAGTTGGGACTTGTTTGGTTTTACAAAAAATCTGGACTTGGAGATTTTTGTTGATTGTTTTGTTATTTATTTGAGTTCAACATTTGTAAATAATACTAATACATATAGTAGATATAGTAGATATAGCTTACGTCAGGTCAAGTCTTACCCTGCTACTGGTAACATGTAAGCCAGTACAACCTGTTGCATGGTCGAGTGGTCGGTGACTAAACCGGCTCCCCCACCAGGTTCCAAATTTGGTGAGTAGGGTGGCTAGCAACCCAATAGGAATAAAAACAAGACCTATCAAAGGGTGGATGAACTCTTTAGAGTCAACGGCCGGCTGGCTAGAGATGGCGTCTCAATACAAACACCCTGCAGAAATAACTTTGGGCCTCAACTGCGGCTTTTTTTCCCCTTCGTATACAGCCATGACAAGCTGTTATTGGATGCCGCCTACGTCAGGATTCTGGCACGGCACCCGGATTGATTGACATATAGTGTAATATATCAGTCAATGATAATTTATATTACACAATAGTTTATAATTTTGGGTGTCTTAGATGGTTCAAAAAGCAAAAATGATTTGTACAATGCACATACCAATATATCACGAATAAATAAAGTAAACTGATAAATTATTTGCAATACTGATATAAAAAGAGGTATTCACGTACAAGTATAGAAGAATTTGTTGAAAAACAAATTTTGAAAAAAATTAATCTTTGAAAAATGTTAGATTAAAAAAAAATATGGTAGAATATTTGTTTTTAAATCTTCTTTTGATAAATAACACAAGATTGCTACATAATTAAATCAAAGCATCTAAACAAATAAAACTTGATTTAAAACAAAAGTGTTCTTTTGGACTTGGAGGTTTTTGCATCTGAATTCTTCATATATAAAGAAAAAGAAAAAAAATGTATGATAGACGGATGAAAAGACTAATGAAAGAGAGAAAAATAGCAGAAAGCCAGAAAGAAAAGCAGGTGAAGTTGTTACAAGTGCAGATTGGCAAAGCTATAATTAAGTTAGTTTCCCCACTTTTCTCTCTCTCTCTCTCTCTCTCTCTCTCTCTCTCTCTCTCTCTCTCTCTGTGTGTGTATATGTATGCGCGCATCTCTCCGGGCCCTCCACACTGTTTACACTCCAGCTATCACTCATCCTCCATCTCTCTTCTGCTTGAACTGTGGAGGAGTATTTCAGTACCTTTAGAAACTAAAGTGTGTGTGTGTGTGTGTGTGTGTGTGTGTGTGTGTGTGTGTGTGTGTGTGTGCGCGCGTGTGTGTATGGGGATTTACAGTAATGTGAATAAATAAAGACATCTCCTAGAAACTGTTGATTTTTTTCAACATATTTGAACAAGCAAACATCTCACCCTCTTGAGTACAGTGCCTACAGATGAATGTGATATCGTCCAACAAATGACATAAAACTGGTATTTTGTTTTCATTTTTTAAATAATTTAAATGAACACAGGAAAAAAAAACCCATATCAGTCACAAGGTATAAGTAAATAACCCTTACATTTATCACATCTTGTGTCATCACTCTTTGTGATTTGCTGAACTGCTGCATTATATTACGGTTACAGTGAGGACGGAGTCTATCTCAGCTGGCCCTGGGTGAAGGCGAGGTACTGTACTTCATGAACAGATCACCAGTCCATCTCTTGAGAAAAAAACCCCCATAAATTTAAACTCAATAAAAACTATAGATTTCTATCGAAACAAAATGTGTAGGCCCTGCGATGGCCCGGTGAGCTGTCCACAGTGTACTCCACCCTTGCCCAGAGTTGGCTGAGATGGGCGCCAGCCTACCCGCGATCCTAATTAGGATTAAGTGTTTCGGAAAATGAAAGGATGGATGGAAAAATGTGTTGTGTTTTTGTTCTTTGTAAAATTTAAATTTATTTGTACCCAATTTATTTTATTTGTACCCGATTCCCACCCATCAAGTTTTTGCCTTCCCAATCACATGATCACCACCAACCCGGGAGGGGCGAAAGCGTGCACCCGTCCTTTCCGTGACATAAAATGCTAGTCACCTGTCTCTTTTCGAACTGCTCCGCATGCATATTTTGGGGGCGGTCTAACACGCTCGGAGGGAACTATCAACTCCGCATATGAATGAGCTCACAGACACCCATGATGTAAAAAATAAAATGGATTTTTTTTTTTTTGTTCCAAATTTCTACAGAAATTTTTTTTTTCTGTAAAATATTCTATAGAGAATCAAAGAACATACTATAGAAATAATTTTTTCATATATTTTTTCACAAAAAGACCTGATTAAATATCTCTTCTCCATAGAAACCTATAGAATTATACAGATATTGAAAATCTGTAGCTTTTTCATTAATGATCGCAGGGCGTACAACCATTTGCACTCACACCTGGGGGCAATATGAACCAGCCAATTAGCCTACCGTGCATGTTTGTGGACTGTGCTAGGAAGCAGAAGTGCCCAGAAAAAACCCGCACAAGCACAAAAATGCCTGAGTCAGGAAATCGAACCCTGGTCTTTTTGCTGTGAGGCAGACTTTCTAATGACTTCGTCACCTTCGACATACAGTACTTACTTTCTCCATAGAAAAATACTGCATCTGTTGACATTTTTAATGACTAATGGCTAGAAAAAAGCTAATTGTGGTATTGTCTGTAGGAACCATATTAAACATGGTGAAATTTTTTTTAATTTGATTTTCAAACATGTAGCTAAATTTATCACTTTCTATGGAACGCAATGGGCACGTCACTAGTTGGCAGTATTAAAGTAGGCGTGCCAGCCTTTATTTCTTGCACATTATTACTTTTGCCTCATTAAAAAACTTTTACCTCATTATGTTCATCCGGAGTACGGTGTAACGATGTGTAATGATGGATCAGATATGGATGCATTTGATCCGACACATTGATACAGATGTTACTTGCAAACATAAAACTCTAATTATCATAAAGCACACCTTTGCTTTCAGCTTTGCATCTCTAATTCTTTTCATCTCCACCATCATCATAATTATTATGATAGTGACCATCATTACTGATGCTCAAAGGATCACTCTACCATGAACCATGATTATTATCCATAACTTGGGCACCAATGATGGTAATCACGCTATTTAGCATTAGCAATGCTATCAGAATTAAACTCACCATCATTATTGTAATCCACTGCACAATTAACCCAATCACTGTTACTCGGATTGTTATCATAATGAAAGTCATCACCAGCTCTATTTTCATTAACATAATCACCACGGTTGTTATCATAGTCAAAATTAGCACCATATTCCAACCAGTACTGTTGCTATGATTAGCGTCATCACGTCAGCATTGTCATGGTTGATAATCAGCTTGACCACTTAGCCATTATAACGTTGAAAGCATTCATCCATCCGTCCATCCATCCATCCATCCATCCATCCATCCATCCATCCATCTATCCAGTCATTATTGATATAGTTTTATCAATTAGTAAGGGTCATGGGAAAAGCTGGCTTCAGCAAGAGGTAGGATATACCTTGAACTGGTTGCTAGTCTTCTGAGGAACCATCATCACAACCATCATCATGATAATCTAAATTATCACATGACCAATAATCACGACCATTGTGCTAGTAATCAGAACCCTTACATTCTCCTGAATGGCAGCATCATGAGTATGGCAAAACACCTGATCATTACCAAAATCACACCAGTGTCGCACTAATCGGAATCAACGCATGGCTATTATCATGACCACCACCATCACTACCATAGCCAAGACCAAAACTTTGTCTAAATCACCACTATAGTCTATGTAATCATAAGCAATATATGGCTATTGTCATTACCCCAAACACTACCACATCAGGTGACCATTACCGTTAATCCCAACATCATTACTATGGCCGATACAAAGCTGACCGTTACCATAATCACTACCATCATCAGAATCATCACATGACCGCTTAATCCTTATTACGTTCATTGGGAGGTTGGCGCCCATCTTAGGTGACTTTGGGCAGGAGCATGATATACTGTGGACCATCGCAGATTTTTATCATTAATCATTATTGTTGCCATCACCTTTATACCATTGGATAGCTGCCTTTTTTAATCTGAACAGTCAGAATAACTGATATATAGATTAAAATTTTTTTTTTTTTGAATACCGGTATTTAAATAAAAAAAAAAACTATATCGTTTAATTTAAATGCTATATTTATTTATCATATTCATAAACCTTTTTGTTCTCCTTTCTCTCCTCTATTTTTTTGCAGATTGTATGATGAATATTCATAAGCGTTGTGTTGCTAACGTGCCGAGTCTGTGTGGAACGGATCACACTGAACGCAGAGGACGCATCCAGATCACCGCTAACATCAAGAACAACGTACTCACCGTATCGAGTGAGTCTTGCACACAGACACTAACACACTTAACATTAAATATCCAGGTCCACACTTTATAACCACAGTGCTTTATAGGACACATTAAAAAAAGGTCTGTTGGGTCTTCCATCCAATCCAACTGACTGATGGGGCTGGAGGTTTCTGAAACATTTTCACTGGTTCCCATTTATGCTAATGGTTGGACAGTGGTCAAGTCCTTGTTTGCAGGTCTTAGCTCAGTGGCAGTCTAACAGGGATTTGAACACATGACCTCTTGATTATGAGCCCAGCACCCTAACCACTATACCACCAGGACCCGCAAGCAGTGACATGGACAATGTGATTCATGTTTTATCTGTTCTTTCGAGTATCTGCACTCAGATGTGATGCAAATTTAATAAGCAAAATGAACAGAGTACATAATCCCGTCTTAAAAAAAAGAAAAGAAATTAAAATAATAAGCATGATTTTGCCCTGCCACTCAGTACACAGGTGTGCGAAACAGGTGTTTCTCTTCCTCGGTGACCACAATGCTCATAATGAACACAAACATTTAAATTTAGCACAGAAAGAGGAACCAAATCAGTGAAGTATGCAGTACTCTGATTTGCATCACTAAATTGCTGACCCATCTTCCTTACACACCCTTTCTACCAACAACCACAAGGGCTTATCCTACAATTTTACAGGAAAAAAAAGAAAGTAAATAGGTTTTGACAGTAAGTGTAGAAGTGTAATTCATTCAGTCCATCGCAGGGCCAACATACACACTCACAGCTAGAAGCAATTCAGCACAGCCAATCAGCCTAATATGCATACATTTGCACTTTGTGGGAGTAAACAGAAGTACCCGGAGAAGCCCATGCCAGCAAAAAGAGGACATGCAGACTTCACACAAAAATACCCTCACAGAGCCTGGGCCTCAAACCCAGGACCGTCTTGCTCTGAGGTAGATGTGCTCGCCAATAAGCCAAAAGTGGAGGAAACATAGCCAGGATTTTCATTAATAAAAAGGCATCGGTATATAAACCCAGGAATGGTATTCTCACTCTGCAGGGTGGCAGAGAATAACGTGGATGCACAACAGAAAATCTAACTTACTTTCAAAATCACCCATGCAGTGATAACCAAAACACAATACAAGCTCGTACTCATAAGGCAGATGAAGAACAATCGATCGAGCAGACAGTTCAACAAAGACAAAGCAGGCAGAGATCACAAAACTGGTGTGGCAAAGACAAGGCTAAGGATAAAATACGGAAAACTGGGTCTATACTAGACGGCTGTCAGGGAAAAAATGGCTCAGTGCGCAATAGTTAAAAACACAAGAGCAGAACTTCAATAGGAGTTTGTGCACAGCCATGTTTCTATATGAGCCCCGAAGATCCAGGGTAGGCCATCCCACATTTTTTTTGATTTCAGGAAATTTCAGTCATTTACAGATAACATTTTCTATCCGAGTTGGCTATGTGTATGTATACATACATGTATACATACATACATACATACATGCATACATACATACATACATGCACACATACATGCATACATACATACATACATACATACATACATACATACATACATACATGCATACATACATACATACATGCACACATACATGCATACATGCATACATACATACATACATACATACATACATGCACACATACATGCATACATGCATACATACATACATACATACATACATACATACATGCATACATGCATGCATACATACATACATACATACATACATACATGCATGCATACATACATACATACATACATACATGCATACATACATACATACATATAAATACATACATACATACATACATGCATGCATACATACATACATATATACATACATACATGCATACATGCATACATACATTATATTACCCTATTTTTTGGACTATAAGGTGCACTTAAAATCCTTTAAGCTTCACAAAAATTGATGGTGCGCCTTATAATTCGGTGCTCCTTGTGTATTGATAAGCCCGCACTGCGTGATGGATTGTCAAAGTATTATGGCTACCATAGTCAGGTGACTTGCTGAGTAATATGTGAGTGGCTTAGAGATGTTTACGTCACCAGACTGGAAGACTTTTTCCACCTAATCTCCGTCTCTATTGATCTGCGACGCTATGCACGACCATCTCACTGATACCGTCAAAACCCAAGTGAATCAAACTAATTCAGGGCTTGTCATCATTCCGGGTGGATTAACCAACCCAGACCGCTAGATATTGGTGTCAACAGGTTGTAAGTTACAGGGATTCAAGCTTTATGTCCAACTTGTGCAACTGTTAAATGCAGACACTGAAGATGAAGAATTTGATGGATTTGTGGAAGAGGAATGAACTGAAAAAGTGAGTTTATTTTTTATATTGTTACAACTGAACAATGTTGAGAGTTATTATGAAGTGTATTGTTTTATATTTTGTGAGTTACAGCTGAGCAATGATGAGCGTAATTGTGAATGAGTTGAATCAAGTTTGACTTATCTCTCTTTTGTTTTGTTTAATGCGCCTTGTGATCCGGTGCGCCTTGTGTGTGGGAATTGGTTGTTTGATCATCGTTCGTTGCTATTGCGTTTTGTAATCTGCTGCGCCTTATAGCTCACAAAATATGGTATATTAATTGAAATTTCCAGATATCAAAAAACATGCGGGATGGCCCACCCTGATTTTTAGGGACTCATATGCTATTATGGTGGGAGTTGACAAGTGAGTTATGGGCCATATGACTAGAAATCAGGTGATTGAGATTGGTGAATGGAATGCTGGGAAGTGTAATATATAGGCTGAGAAGATCGCAAATGTTGTGACAGGCGCAATCTGATCGGTTTGCTATTTTGGGATTTAAAAGCAATATTCTGAGTGGATAATACTGGAATCAAAATGATGAATACAGTTTTCATGGTCACTTGGAGGAGGCGGTGTTATCAATGGCTCACGTTAAAATGGAAAACTAACCTGGTGAAATCAGATTGTTTTTCTTGGGTTGCTGTATCATATATCACTTTTTCATATACAGTCGGCCCCTTACTTACGAAATTAATCCGTTCCAGCGCCTTTTTCGTTACGCGGGAGTCTCGTAAGTAGGGGGCGCATTTCACATGTAAAACGCCTGATTCGTTCCAAAGCTCCCAAGACTATCCCATAAACCCTTTAAAAATGATAAAAGTACACCAATGTTGAATGAAATATGTGTTAAAAGTAAAAGAAAATTATTTATTAAACCATTTAAACATTTTATTGACATATTAAACCATTTTATTAACATATTTATTAATTAAACCATTATTAAACATTTTTTATTAACACGTAGACACACACACACACACACACACACACACACACAATACAGTACGCATTGAATGTGTATTGTATACACATTAAATGTTCATTGTGGCGCTGCGGGCCACGCCCACAAGCAGGACGCCGGAGCATTTTAAGACGTGGAATTCAAAGCGCATTCCCTGCTTGATGGATCGGAAGTCCAAACTCAACGTTAACTTGATTCCTTATGCGCCACATTTATTAAACATTTACTGAATTAAACAACTTACACGCCACACACACACACACACACACACACACACACACACACACACACACACACACACACACACACACCCACTCTTGCTCTCTCTCTCTCTCTCTCTCTCTCTCTCACACACGCACACACACACACACACACGCAACAGCTGATGGAACAATTCTATTTAAATATTTAAATGGACGGGATGTTTTATTTAAAGTGGAATTACAGTACCTGTTTGAAAGATCAGAGGTCCTCATTCAATATTAACTTGCTTCCTTGCAAGATCAGCGGTCTTCTCCCACGGAGCACTCTGTTTAAATATTGTGCAGAAATAATCGCCTCCGTCACTGTATTTCCGCTTTAAGGTCTCCTTTTGGTTCAATATCGTCCCGATTGTAGAGGGGTTTCGGCGAGAACAAAATACAACGAACGCTGCATGATCAATCTCAAAACAAGCCAACAGTCAATTCTCCTTCAGATGTGTGACAAACAGGAAGTATGGGTACAGGAAGTTCAGCTGCGTCATCCCTCCTAGCCAATGGGAGGACAGCGGGGCGGGATGTTGGGGGACAGCCAATGAGTGAGAAACTCATGCATCGTGATAAATTTTGATTGGCACGTTTGAATTTTGAATGGTGCATTTCGTGAGAGGAGGTTGTTTTCGTATCCCGGGGACGAAAACGTAGGAAAATGTTTTACGTAACCCAGAATTTTTGTACCCCGGAGTTCCGTAATTAGGGGCCGACTGTATAATGATTTTTAGAGAGTAACGTTTCCACGGTCCGTGTAGTGGGTATTAAAGTTTGTATTATTAGGCTGTAGAATTATATCGTTAAATACATAGGCCATAGCTCACCTGACCTGCCTATGTAATGGTTAAAATATGTAAAACTCACATTTAAATTTGCTTTTCTTTATGTTTCTGTGTAGTATATACCAGTTTTTTTTTTTTTATTAACTGTTATTTTATTTAATAAAAGTTGGAAATCCGTTCATAATACTGACACATACAGTAATAAAAATAAATAAATAAGGAAATTGGGGAAAAATTGGGAAAAGTTAAGGAAAATGCCACAAAACAAGGCCAATTATGCAAAAACAAAAAACAAACCCCAAACAAACAAAAACAGAAAAACAACCCAAAACCCCCCAACAAAACTACTTAAATTTTTACGTGAGGTGCGCATCTGTGTGTGTGTGTGTGCATCTGTGTGTGTGTATATTTATATTTTATTTACATCTTATTCATTATTTTTGAATGTTTAATTTTTATTATAAGCATTTATAGCGTTGAATATGTATTTATTGATATTATATGCACATATGCACGTACATATATGTCAGTCAGGGGGGTCGATCCTACTTCACGGAAATCGGTGGTTGCGGCGGCGCGGGGGTCCGGGTCACCATTAACTGCGGAAAGTAATCACCTGCATGTTTGCATTACTGAACTACCATCTGGGAAAACAGGAAATCAAACCCAACCCGATTCTTCTTACTATTCTCTGCAGTGTACTTAAAACACTTGGCTGTGGGCAGTGGTGGTCTGGTGGTAAAGGTGCTGGATTACTGATCCTAAGATTTGGGGTTCAAGTCCCTCTCTCCATGGGTTGTCACTGTCCCCACATGAAAGGCCGGCCATGTCTCTCACTGTCTGTGGTGTGAGGTTCATGTAAAAGAACCAATGCTGACTTTCGACAGGACTAGGCTACATAGCCGTCAGTGTGTTTCCGCCCTGTGATGGCCTGGCGAGCTGCCCAGGGTGTACTCTGCCCTCGCTCGGAGTTAGCTGGGATGGGCACCACCCTCCCTGTGACCCTAATTAGGATTAAGTGGTTATAGAAAATGAACCATGAATGAACGTTGAACAATTGGATGTGATGTTGCCATTATTTACACAAAGGATTGAAATAAGTGACAGCAAGAAGACAAACTGCAGAACTTCTGCCTGAGTTCTGGTTGTCACATGCACGATATATTTGTACTTTATTAACATACTCGTTCTTACACATTATTGTTTCTTTCACAAAACTGATTCACAAAAACTCGTACATCATCTGAGACTGGTCATGATAATTTATGAAAATAATACACTTTAGCGTGGTCCCCCTCACATCAAACTTTATCACACCACCCTGACCTGTTTTATTCTTGTATGTCACCGTGTTGTGTCTTGAGTTTTTCTTACATTTGATGATCTTTACATGAGTTGACGACAGACCTAACATTGATGTATTTTCAGACCAACTTCCCCTCCATCTGTCAGACCCGCTGTCACATGTGATATTTAAATACAGTACATTATTATATTTTAGAATGACATTTCAGATATAAGATAATATAAGCTATAAGATCTGTAATATAATACTCCTGGAAGTTAAAAGCAAAAATAATACATGCACGAATAAGCATATTTTATTCCTAAAATGTATAAAATGTATATATAAAACGCCTCTTGATGAAAGTCAGCAATGGATTTTTACAGCCTCTCACCACAGACAGTGAGGGACATGGCCAGCCTTTGATAACCCAGTTAGCTGCACTGGGGGGGGGGACAGTGACAATCCATTGATAGTGGGGCATGAACCCTGTACCTTGGGATCAGTAATCCAGCACCTTGCCACCAGGCCACCACTGCCCCCTTCGCCAAAGTCTTCTTTCTTTTCCTATTGGCTGTTCCCTTTTTTTCAGGGATCGCCACAGTGAAACATTGCATGTTTGATTTGGCATAGGTTTTTACGTCGGATGCCTTTCCTGACACAACCTTTTATCAAGAGACAGAAACATGCTGACGGTTATGTAGCCTACTCTTGTCGAAAGTCAGCAATGGTTGTTTTACATGTCTCACACCACAGACAGTGAGAGACATGGCCGGCCTTTGATAACTCAGTTATCTGCACTGGGGGGACAGTGACAACCTTGTGGAGAATGGGACTTGAACCCCCAACCTTAGGATCAGCGATCCAGCACCTTTCACCACCAGGCCACCACTCACTGTCCCTAACCAATATTCCTCTCAATATTCAGTGTTTAAACGGGCAGTGGTGGCCTGGTGGTAAAGGGTTGTGTCAGGAAGGGCATCCGACGTAAAAACCTATGCCAAATCAAACATGCGATTCAGATGATTCGCTGTGGTGACCCCTGAAGAAGGGAAAAGCGAAAAGGAAAAGACGACAGAAGAAGATTCAGTGTTTAAACCTTTTGGATGTAGTGACAAATTTGACTCAAATCCATATTTCTTGGTGTTTGTCGGCCCCTAGGGGTAGACTTAAGGTACAGCAGAATTATTTGTTCACCATCATTATTATTATTATTATTATTATTATTATTATTATTATTATTATTATTATTATTATCTCAGTCCTCACTCATTTCCCGAACTGATTGCTGTTAGTATTGCAGGTAGACTAGCACCTATCTACGCTTTGCATAGGCTGTATACACCTTGAGCAACCATTTACATTCACATCCGCGCCCAGGGGAAATTTGGAAGACCCAGTTAGCATTTCTTTGGACTGTGGCAGGAAGACCACTCATGAATGGGGAGGACATGCAAACTCAACACATTAACGCCCAAGCTGGGAATCGAACCCAGGCCTTAGCTGTGACATGGACATACTAACTACTACATAATAATAATAATAATAATAATAATAATGTATTTATTTATTTATTTATTTATTTTCTGAACTAATAAACCCTAATTAGGGTTGAGGGGATGCTTGTGTCCATCTCAGCTGACTTTGCGTGAGGGTGGGGTGCACTCTGGACAGCTCGCCAGTCCATCGCAGGGCTATTATTATTATTATTATTATTATTATTATTATTATTATTATTATTTTACAACAATGCCCTGCAATGGCCTGCTGCTTGATGGCGAGCTGTCCAGGGTGTACTCTGCCCTTGCCCAGAGTTGGCTGAGATGAGCGCCAGCCTTCCCAGAATCCTAATTAGGATTAAGCAGTTCAGAAAATGAATGGATGATGATTGTTATGCAACAACAATTTGAAATTCTGCATTGTGATTGGTCTAGAGGTGTTAACAGCCCTGAAATAGTGTCTGCAACAAGTGAATCACAAGTTTAAATTCATGCGCTCATTCTTATACTTCCTTATTTTTGTAGTAACAATTTGGGATTTGTAATCGGTAAAAAAAGTCTGTAATCGGTAATTTTTTTCTTCTTTAGCAGGGACATTTTTAGTTTTTCTTTTTAATTTGTGGTCTCCGCTTTGTAATTTTTCAGTTTTCCTTTTTATGAAACTCGGAGGCAGTTATTTTCGTTTCAATATTCAAATATTTTAGTAAAGTTTTGATCAGCCTTACTTACAAGTTCTAAAGAGTGGCACGGTGGCGAGTGGTTAGCACGTCTGCCTCACGGCAAGAAGGTCCTGGGTTTGATTCCCAGCTCGGGAGCCTGTATGTTGTGCTTGTGTGGGTTTCCTCTGGTTACTCCGTTTTCCTCCCACAATTCAAAAAGATGCACATTGGCTGTTCCAAATCGCCGTCAGCGTGAGCATGAACAGTTCGGTGAGTGTCGCCCCTGCAGTGGCATGGCAAGCTGTCCAGGGTATGCCCTGCCCTTGCTCACAGTTAGCTGAGATGGGCGCCAGCCTTCCCGCGACCATAATTAGGATGAAGAGGTTCAGAAAATGACTGAATCAAGAAATGAGTTCAAAAGTAGCTTGATTTATATTTGTATTTTTACAAATCAACTAATTTTCATGAAGTTTATATTTTGTTTTCGTGTTGGATTTAATTTTATTTCTATTACACAGTACTGTCCCTTCTGGAATCATGTGACTTAACAGAGGGGGGAAATTCTAACAATTTTATCTTTAGTTTATTATCTTTTATTGGAAATTTTCATTTTTATTTTTATTTTCGCCTGCAAAACAATTGTTTTTCATTTTCCCAAGAAACTTTCCAGGTTGTTTTTCTGTGCAGTTTTTCAGCATGTGACCTTAAAGAGAGAAAAAAATAGAAACTAGTCTCTAATACGACATTCTCATCAACAGCTTCTCACAGCACTGCTGCTCGCTGGATGTTTTTTGTTTTTTGCACCATTCTTTCAATTACAGAGATGTCAGTGTGAGAAAATCAGCCTGTGTAGCACTGCTATACATAGCATAGCATAGTTGCAAGGATTAGGAGATTTGATGTGAACATGATCTTTGCACTGCCGCCACAAAATGTCTGATTCGCCCAGGTGTTGATAGTAAAGTTGTAGCATGTGTATCTCAGTGTCATTTGAAATACAGTACAGTACTTACTGTTTGTCTTACTTCATAAAAACAAACAAAAAAGTGTGAATTTATGACCCTTGTCCTCTTTTTTCTTTTTCTGGGATTGGACCAGATAGACCAATCTATGCTGCCCATGAGCAAATGAGCCTTGAGTGCCCATGAGCCCGATGCTGGTTCATGGATTGTTCTTCCTTGATATATATTTGGTCGGTAAAGAAACACTGCGACATTGTGATCTGTAGGACATTGTGATCTGTAGTGAGAGCAGAGAACAAGTGCAGGAAAATCTAGAGAGGTGGAGGTATGCCCTGGAAAGGAGAGGAATGAAGGTTAGCTTCAGAAAATCAGAATGCATGTGTGTGAATGAGAAGGACCCAAGAGGAACGGTGATGTTACAGGGAGCAGAGATAACGAAGGTGGAGGATTTTAAGTACTTAGGCTCAACAATCCAGAGCAATGGAGAGTGTGGAAAAGAGGTGAAGAAGCGTGTGCAGGCAGGCTGGAATGGTTGGAGAAAAGTGTCCGGTGTGATGTGTGATAGGAGAGTGTCAGCAAGAATGAAAGGAAAAGTGTACAAGACGGTGATGAGGCCAGCGATGTTGTATGGTTTAGAAACAGTGGCGCTGAGGAAAAGACAGGAGGCAGAGCTGGAGGTAGCGGAGATGAAAATGTTGAGGTTCTCTTTGGGAGTAACGAGGATGGATAGGATCAGAAATGAGTACATCAGAGGGACAGCACATGTAAGATGTTTTGGAGACAAAGTCAGAGAGGCTAGATTGAGATGGTTTGGACATGTACAGAGGAGGGATAGTGAGTATATTGGCAGTAGGATGCTGAGGTTGGAACTACCAGGCAGAAGGCCTCGAGGAAGACCAAAGAGAAGATTTATGGATGTGGTGAAGGAAGACATGAAGGTCATTGGAGTCAGAAAAGAAGATGCAGAGGACAGGGTGAGGTGGAGGCGGATGATTTGCTGTGGCGACCCCTGAAGGGAGCAGCCGAAAGTAAAAGAAGAAGGTAATGAAACACTACATTCTGGGAATATGCTACATAGCCTGCTGTTTTGGAACTACCTAAACTTGGGCTCACAACCTTCTCCTGTAAGTAGACCCAAATGTTAACCACAGAGTCATGGTCAGGTCTTCTGGTCAGGTCTTCTGCAATACTGTATACAGAGCCTGATGAAGCCCCCGTCCCTAATGGCTTTATATGTGTTCCTGTGAATGGTCATTCTTTGTCCGCTTGTTGGTAAAGATCTTGGCAGAATATGCAATATTGTAATTACTAGTGGTCAGCAACAGATGGCGAGACAGACACGGATGGAGTGAGTGTGACAAAGAACGGAAGGGAAACAAAGTGCAATGGAAAGACAGATGGAAAAAGCGGTTTCTGCAGTTTGCTGTGTGTCCAGCAGGTGGTGGTGGTGTTAAATGTCTTGCAATGTGCTTGTCTTTATTAGTTCATTTTGGTGGAGGTTTACTGTCATGAGCTTTACTGACATGATCCTGCATAATATATATTTGTATGATAATTAAAAAAAAAACTGAACTACGGCTACAGAACAACAACAGTAAACAAAAACAGATAAGAGCTGTCAAAACATAAAAGGAAATCCATTGGTTTGGGGTTGTTATTTCATGTCTCTGTCACTTAGATGTTTTGTCAAAGAGGGTGGGGCAAGGATGAGTCAGAAGCAGATCCAGTGAAACATGGATAATACAGAATGTTCAGTGGAAAAAACATTTCCAACAGTGAAACACAAATAAAATCATTCATGGTTTTCTTTGTGTGTTTTGAAGATTTAATTGGATTTTTTCAACGATTAAATGATTCTGTTAGTGGATGGGAAAATAAAAATACAGTGGTCAAAATGAGAGAAAGAAGGGAAAAAAGCAGTGTGTTGAAATTGACGGATGTGTAGCCAATGTTTTATCCTGTGTGCAATTTTCGGCCGCAATAGGTTCCCACCTCACAACGACCCTAAGAGGATTGACCGGTTCAGAAAATGAGTGAGAGAGTGAGTGAGAAGACAGGATCAACACAATGTTCTTGGTTTGCTATGTCAAGATAATTAACAATAACGCATAATTGTTTTAGTACGGATTAAGCAACTTGAAAAAATCATGACTGTTTTAGTATATACTACTTGTATAGTTTTAGTATATACTACATGTATAGTTTTAGTATATACTACATGTTCACCTCAGCAAAAAAGCAGACTAAAATAAGATTATAATATATATAGATTATAATAATAATAATAACTGTGATGAACAGTTCAGGCAAGTGAAGAACCGAACAGTTGGATAACCCTTTACACAGTTTTGGTAATACAAGGATCCGTCGCTACTTCGCGCTTCAATTCATGCGGCTTCAGTGCATCGCGTTTTTTTTTTTTTTTTTTTTTTTTGTTAAATATTCATCGAGTTAAAAAGAAAAATAGGGGAAAAAGTTAAGCAAAATGCTGCAAAACAAGGCAAATTTTGAAAAAAAAAAAAAACCCCAAATAAACAAAAACAAAACAAGAAAGATCAACCCAAAACCCACCGTCCAAACTACTTACATTTTTATGTGAAGTGTGCATCTGAGTGTATGCACGTGCATCTGTGTGTGCGCCCCCGTCTGGATGAGTGTGTGATATTTTATTTACATCTTATGCATTATTTTTGAATGTTTAATTGTTATTATAAGCATTTATAGTGTTGGATCTGTATTTATTGATATTTGTACGTATTCGTCAGTCAGAAGGGGTCGATCCTACTTCGCGGAATTCGACGGTTGCAACAGTCTTGGTCCCCATTAACCGCGGAAATTAAGGGATCCCTCACAAAACAAAAACAAAAGTATTAGTTTACATATTTGAACCATGACAGAAATTTTTCAGGTGAGCTCTGTGTATTGAGCTGATATAATAAATGCTACAGGGTTAGTACACACCATCTGGACACACGAGGGAACTGGATTCATCAAGGTGTGTTCACAAACCAATTTAACACTTTTCTGTAAACTACTAGAAAACATACTAAAGTTAGATTTTTATGGTTTATTAATTAAATATAATTTAACCGTGACAGAGATTGTTTAGGTGAGCTGTGCAGTTTGAGATGAGATAATGGAACAGACCTTTGTATGTGCTGTGCAGTTAACAAAAGTACATTTTTATTCAGAGGTTAGTCTACATACAACACAAACACAAAAGAAACCTTTTTCTGTAAAAATGTATTTAAATAAAATTTTGATATAAATAATATGATAGGAAATATTACAAATGTCATAAATCTCTAATGATCAAATTGGCAAGAAAAAAATCCATTACAGTGAGTCGTCAACTTACGACCTATGCGATTTTCGTCTGATCGACTTTACGACCGCAAAAGTGGTGAAGCATGATTCATGGCGGTGCAGTGCGAGTGTTGCGTACGACGGTTGTTTGCGCTGCCGGCAGCACCAGCATCTTAAAACGCCAAGCAGGAGATGGTGCAGCTTCACTTTCTAACTGCTCAGAGCAAATCTAGTCACCTACTTTCAATGCCACGTCACTGTGGCGCGAAGCGGAGAGCTGATCCTTTCTGTATGTGGGCGGGTCCGATACCTTGAAACTCTAATTTTATTGGACTCACACGCTGCAGTGTTTATGTGACAGGAAGCGCGTCCCAAGTTTTGGCAATCAGCTGGTCTGCGGGTTGAAGTTTTTCCATGTCTGTCCTTTTGTGTTTGCTTGCCAGCTGTGCTTGGCTTCGTGGAAATGAGCCGATCAAAACGAGGGAAATTTATCTCTTTACTCAAACAACACGCACAGTCTGTGGCTGTTGTTATAATCCAATAAAATTGGAGTTTGAAACTATCGGACCCGCCCACACAGTGGAGTACAGACAGGATTGGCTCTCCGCTGCGTGTCACAGTGACGTGGAATTGAAAATAGATGTATAGATTTAAATGCGCGAGATTTATTCATCTGTTTTTGTTTGGCGTGAGTGTATTTGGATGGAAAGTCGACATACAACCAGATCGATTTACGACCGGTCTGCCGGAACCAAACGCGGTCGGAAGTCGATGACTCACTGTATGTTTAAAATTAAACAAATTAATGTAGTAACATTATATTCAATATTAAGTCGCGAGGTAGTACGTGTCCTTTTTTCACTGTTGCTTCAGCTCACACTGATCAGACTGATAATACAGTACAGGTTATACTGAACATTTCATTCACAATGTTGAAATCCAGTACTTCAGAGAGAGGCGACGTCTTTTCACGTCGTAGATTGAAGGTGATGTGTTGTTAACAACTTGATGTATCCATCACTTTTTCCTATTTTCATTGAATGGCCTCGTAGTGAATGTGACAGTGTAACTTTCCGGAAACTTTGAAATCTGAAACTATTCTCCGGTATTTCATTATCTTAGTCACATGGTTAACTACTCAT
>CM045740.1:11758224-11763224 GCA_024760905.1 Plotosus lineatus
ATATATATATATAAAACAGACCCATGTAGCACTAATTACGATTGTTTTTTTTGGTGCCGTGTCAGAATTCTGGCATAGGCGGTAACCATAACAACCTTGTAATGACTGTATACGAAGGGCAAAAAAAAAAAAAAAATCCTTGTTGCCGTTGCTGGTCGTTGACTCTAAAGACTTCATCCACCTTTTGATAGGTCTTGTTTTTATTCCTACTGGGTTGCTAGCTGCCCCGCTCACCAAATTTGGAACCTGGTGGCGGAATCCAGTTTAGTCGTCAACCACTCGACCATGCAACAGGTAGTAGTACTGGCTTACATGTTACCAGTATCAGGGCAAAACCTGACCTGACCTGAAATTACAATCAATGGGCAAATAAAAAAAAAAAATGTATATACCGGTAGTCAAGCAGCAGATTATCATCTTGATTTTTTTTTTTTTTGATCACCTGGCAGCGATACATTGGTGTTTTGATGAGATGTGAACAATTCCCTACCTGAGAAGTCATGGCCAGGGGTAACATCTGCAGCTGGTGGAGCGAGGAGATTAGGTTCAGACTCAGTGCTGCGGCTGATGTTGGTGCTCTTGGATGATATTTCTATGATGATTGGTTTCTTCTTACAAAGCCATGTTCTGATATCTACATAACCTTATCCCTGAATATCACTGATATGTCATGCGATGGCAGACGTTGAAAGAAAAAAAAAATTCAGTGACATGAAAAAAAGGAAGCACAAACACAGTCTGTTTTCAGTGACAGAAAACATTTGCAAGTACGTGTTGGAAAAGGGATGTGAACCCCTCTGCTAATGACTTCAACAAAAACTAATCAGTTTCAGGGCTTTCAAAAAGGCTGGAGCCTATGTCAGCCTTACTCCAAGCAAAGGCAGAGTACAGTCTGGACAGATTGGTAGTCCGTCTCATTGCAACACACAACTGTTCACATTCACACCCAGGGGCAATTTGAACAGCCTGTTAGCATAATGTGCATTTCTTATGATTGTGAGAGGAAAAAATAGAGTATCCAGAGGAAACCTGTGCAAGAACCTGGGGAACATGCAAACTCCACCCAACAAGCTTGTTGCCACTGTTCTACCCTAAACAATTAAACATTTTGAGTTTACCTCTTTCAAAAATCTTCTGCTGATGAATCATACTTCAAAAAAATATATATATATCAGAGTGGCTCGGATCATAAATTGTTGATTTCCATAAAGATGGGAAGGGTGACAAAGCAATTTCAAAGAGTTCAGATATTCATCAGTCTACACTTAGCCAAATCTGATTATTTAGTACCGAAGCTTATCTCCCAAGAATTGGGATTCCAGCCCAGTTTATTCCAAAGGACACAGAATCCTAGTGTAAGAGCTAAAGGTTTGCCAGAGTCATTGGTTCAGTTCATTTTCTGTAACCGCTTCATCCTAATTAGGGTCGCGGGGAGGCTGGTGCCCATCCCAGCCAACTCAGGGCGAGGACAGAGTACACCCTGGACAGCTCGCCAGGCCATCGCAGGGCGGAAACACGCTGACGGCTTTGCAGCCTACTCTTGTCGAAAGTCAGCAATGGTTCTTTTACATGAACCTCACACCATAGACAGTGAGAGACATGGTCCGCCTTTGATAACCCAGTTAGCTGCACTGGGGGGGACAGTGACAACCTTGTGGAGAGTGGGACTCGAAACCCCCAACCTTTGGATCAGCAATCCAGCGCCTTATACCACTAGACCACCACTGCCCTCGGAGTCATTGGTGTTGGCTGATATCTCTGTTTATGAGTTTACCAGGCAGTAGAATGACATTAAATGAGCAGGGGATCCACAGCAGGACACTGCAGCAGTGAGCCTGAAGTTTGCCAGAGTACCGTGACACTCAACAATGCTATTGCGAAAATGTTTTTTGGATAAAAGAAAGATTGAACTATTCAGGAATTCCCAGCACTACATGTGGCACTGAAAAGGCACGTGGATTTACCATAGCAATGGTGAAGAACAGAGGAAGTACAGTGAGTCGTCAACTTACGGCCTATGCGAGTTACGTCTGAGCGACTTTACGACCGCAAAAGTGGTGACGCATGATTCATGGTGGTGCAGTGCGAGTGTCGCGTACGACGGTTGTTTGCGCTGCCGGCAGCGCCAGCATCTTAAAAGGCCAAGCAGGAGATGATGCAGCTTCACTTTCTAACTGCGCAGAGCAAATCTATTCATCTACTTTCAATGCCACGTCACTGTGGCGCGAAGCTGAGAGCCAATCCTTTCTGTGTGGGCGAGTCCGATACCTTGAAACTCTAATTTTATTGGACTCACTCGCTGCAGTGTTTATGTGACAGGAAGCGCGTCCCAAGTTTTGGCAATCAGCTGGTCTGCGGGTTGAAGTTTTTCCATGTCTGTTCATTTGTGTTTGTTTGCCAGCTGTGCTTGGCTTCGTGGAAATGAGCCGATCAAAACGAGGGAAATTTATCACTTTACTCGAACAACACGTGCAGTCTGTGTCTGTTGTTATAATCCAATAAAATAGGAGTTTGAAGTTATCGGACCCGCCCACACAGTGGAGTACAGAAAGGATTGGCTCTCCGCTGCGTGTCACAGTGACGTGGAATTGAAAATAGATGTATAGATTTAAATGCGCGAGATTTATTCATCTGTTTTTGTTTGGCGTGAGTGTATTTGGATGGAAAGTCGACATACGAACAGATCGAGTTACGACCGGTCTGCCGGAACCAAACGCGGTCGTAAGTCGACGACTCACTGTACTCACGTCATGATTTGAGGCTGTTCTGATGCCCCAGGGCCGGGACCACGCAACCGTCTGCCTGCAGAAGTGTAGTAGAAATTGGAGGATGCAGCAGGACACTGACCCCAAAATTGATCAAATCCATGGGTTCCCACCAACATGAAGAATATTTAATGGTTCAATACAACATGAGAGCAAATTTCAAGAATAAGAAACTACGTAGCTGCATGGTGCTACTGGTCGCGGATTTGAGTTCCATGCGGGGTTTGCATGTCCTCCCTGTGCTTGCGTGAGTTTCTTCCAGATGCTCCAGTCTCCTTCCACAATCCAAGAACATTCTCATTCAGCTAATGAGATATTTGTGATTGCCTCAAGGTTTGAATTTGACTCCAAATGTTTGTGTGCATTTTAGCCCTGCGATGGCCTGGAAAGCTGTTCAGAGTGTACCTAGGTTCAGGAATGGGCTCCACCTTCCTTGTGACCAAAATAAAGGATTCACTGGATTAAGACAGATTATGTTTGTTCATTAATGTAACTTAGACGAAGATCAGACCATATGTTAAGATACATTTGGCGGCATGGTGGCATAGTGGTTAGCACAGCCGCCTCGCGGCAAGAAGGCCCAGGTTCGATTCCAGGCCTGCATGTTCTCCATGTGCTTGTGTGGGTTTCCTCCGGGTACGCCGGTTTACTCCCACAGTCCAAAAAACATGCACAGTAGGTTGATTGGCTGTTCCAAATTGCCCTTTGGTGTGAGTGAGTCCGTATGTGGCCTGGCGAACCATACGGTAGATCATTGTGATCACAGCCATGGCAATCCCTGTATGAGCGTCATTCAAGCTTCAGGAATCAACGTCCATTCCTCGTGATCGGATGTAGACGTAGAGAGACGAGATACATTTGGCAATCCTATTAGGGTCACAGGGAGGCTGGATCCTATCTCAGCCCTACTGTGGGTAAAGGCAAGGTACACACTGAACATCTGACCAGCTCAAGACTTGAACCCAGGATTTTCTTGCTGTGTGACAGATCAGATAGCAAATAGTGTATAGCTTGCCATGAGTGTGAAAATTACAGAATTAAATCTCCTGACAATGCGCAACAAATAGTTTCTAGTCCATGTTTCTGAAATAACAGCGCTATGTTGGAGAATCATTCTTGAATGCTATTTATGCAGCAGGTAAGCTTCAAATATTTTATTGGAACATACATTGCTGGTGGTATATTTAGTACTGAGTCATCGTTGTTTTGGCTTGATACCTTTGGCTCAGCACCCCACATTGCACCACCCCCTTGTTGCCTGGAGCATTCCTTGTCCCTCCTAAAGACGGTGGAGCATCAAGTAACAAAACTAAAAGCCATGCATGAAACAAGCAAGAGACATGGGTAGTGGAGTCCTTGGTGCGTGCCGCTCACTGGAGGATCTATAGTTAGCAACCAAAGTGAAGGAACAATTTGTCAGGTAGCAATGAAGCATGTGAAGTGCCACTCAATGTCAAGTGCCTTGTTCCACTGCCACATACTGCTGTTCAGTGGGGGTATCATTTTTTTCTTTTGGAATAAACGAGTGCGTATTAGCATTGGCTTGGTTATGATCATTATGCTTATAAAATTCAGTTGAAGCTTTGGAAATTCTTCAGCGATGAGATGTTCTTCATTGTTTACCAAAACAAGGTTCTCTATCTTTCTGTATAGGTTTAGGTTGATCAATGCCATACCCAGTGCACAGTCATTTTCTGAAGCCATGTAATACAGTTTCTCACAGCCTTCCTTCACCCTAATACAGTGGTTCTAAAATAGTGCCGCCCTCCAGGGGGGCGCGGTGTGATGCCAGGGGAGGGGGGGGGGGGCGCATGTAACCCCAGGGAACGTGCTTCTTTTTTTTTTTGTCGTACGTATTAGGATAAAGTGTAATTCTACATCCACTACAGCAGGTGGCAGTGGCGTCCTCACTGTCAGAGTGTGCTCAGAAGTAAAATAAAAAGTGAAGTTTATAAACCCACCATGGGAATTTTTAACAGGGACGGAAAGAGACACGGAGAGAGACGGAGACGGTGAGAGAAACGAAAGTCTCCAGAAAGCTATGTCGAGGAGGTATGATGAAGCGAATGTAGCACTCGGCTTCACTGTGCTGCGGTGAGAAACGAGGAAAGACCGCTGTGTTTACTGTGTCTGAAAACATGAGCAGCGGACAGCATGAACCCAAATAATTTCAGGCGTCACTTTAAGACATCACGCCCCGATCACGTGATAAGCCGTGTGAATTTTTTTAAATGA
>CM045740.1:11770724-11783224 GCA_024760905.1 Plotosus lineatus
TACAATCGCTTCAATGAAGATAAATGCGTGTCTCATATTTTCAGATTAAGACGCAGCTAATGAATATCGAAGAGCGTTTTTTTTTTTTGTTTTTTGTTTTTTTTTCTGAAACAGAAAATTTTCCAAGGGTGCCAGTAATTCTGGAACATCGTTATAACAAATAATTCTGAAATGTTGGTGCTTGATAATAGTTAAGTGGTTGCTATGTGAGCTATGCAGAGGGTGTTCACAATTTACCCTCAACTTCCACTAGGGGTCCTTCTCTCACCTGGATTTCTCGTCTGCTGTAAAACTGTCTGTGTTCTCCTTTCGGCTTTTTCCCTTTTACTCGGGAGTCGCCACAGCAAATCATCTGATTCGCACGTTTGATTTGGCAGAGGTTTTTACGTCGGATGCCCTTCCTGTCACAACCCTGTTTCACAAGGGACAGAAACACGCTGACGGCTTTGCAGCTACTCTTTACGAAAGTCAGCAATGGTTCTTTTACATGCCTCTCACCATAGACAGTGACAGACATGGCCCGCCTTTGATAACCCAGTTAGCTGCACTGGGGGGGACAGTGACAACCTTGTGGAGAGTGGGACTCGAACCCCCAACCTTTGGATCAGCGATCCAGCGCCCTACACCATTAGACCATCACTCGTCTGCTGTAAAACTATTACGCAAATAGATATAAAGATACTAAAGAAATCTGATTGGTTGGATTATTTTCAAGATAATTTATTATTCAAAAATAAAAAAAATGTATTTCCCAACCCTACGCAGCAGCTGGTATTCCCAGGCTCTCCCATCTAAGTACTAACCAGGCCTGACCCAGCTTAGTTTTCGAGATTGTATTGGATCGGGTGTTCACGCGGCACGGGAATTGCTCATTATGGCTACGCTTGTAGTAGTATTATGGCTGCAGGGATTACATTTCTAGAGGCTACTCATCACCTAAATGCAGACTTCGTAGATCTGGCAGGAATGTTAGTTGGTGGACCCTGATTGGCTACCATGGCTCTGACTGGCATGGCAAAGGAAACAAGTCCATTGCTTCTATCCAAAAGTGCAGTGCCATTGTTGCGTTCTTCAATCCAGGGACTTGGTTCCAGCCATTGTTAAGGTACTGACACTAATCTCCACGCCTGCGTCCTGTCAGTCGACTCTCTGGTTTAATAGTCTGTTTGTTATTCCAAGCACAGAGGTACAAGATATACAGCTTTAGTATCTCTGTATACTTTTCCTATATGCATATGTATATTTGGAGAGAATGATCTCCTCACCCACAATTGGGTGGATGCTATTTGTTTGAAATGTCTACAAGAGTCCAAGTGCTGTGTTTTATGTCCACTGTACCTCACTTTAACACTGTCTGCCCCCCCCCACCCCCCCACCCCCGTCTCTCTCTACAGGTCATGCTGGCTGAGACGAAGGGTACAGATGAGCTATTTGCTATAAAGATTCTGAAGAAAGACGTGGTGATTCAGGATGATGATGTGGAGTGTACCATGGTGGAGAAAAGGGTGTTGGCACTGTCAGGAAAACCTCCATTTCTTACACAGCTGCACTCATGCTTCCAGACCATGGTACAGTACAGCCACACATGCATATGTAAACCAATATACATACTTGCTCTCACACACACACACACACACACACACACACACACACACACACACACACACACACACACACACACACACACTCTTCATACTCCTGAGGACAATTAGACACATGCATAGACACACATTCTGCTGTATGCTATATCACTCTCCATTTCCTCAGCTCTTAGCACAGGCCATAACTCACACACACACACACACACACACACACACACACACACACACACACACACACACACACACACACACACACACAGTAATGTAAATAACAGAAAGAAAAGCCAGCATGTCAGACAAATTTTTAGTTGCAGTGGGGCAATCGTGCATAAAAAATGATGGCACACAGAGAGTGACAAAAACACACATACACACACACACACACATACACACACACACACACACACACACACACACACACACACACACACACACACACACGGGGTGGGGGAGTGGGGGGGTTTCAGGGGGAGGTAAAAGGCGACATTATATTTTCTGCAGTATTGGCTTTAAGCATAGCACAGGGCATAAGCAGACATCTGCCTGAGACCCCAGTCCAGTTCTGCCTATTTGATGCTGAGTGCAAACAGGGACTCTGACATTACTAACATGACAGCAGAACCAGGAAGGAAGACGTACATGAAGGAGACCTGCGACATAAGACAATTAGCCACTCCACTGTCGGCTCAGATCTTCCGAAGACATTTGTTCCTGAAGCACTATAAAAGTAAAAGATTTTCCCTCCATTATGTGTGTGTGTGTGTGTGTGTGTGTGTGTGTGTAGGATCGGCTGTACTTTGTCATGGAATACATTAATGGAGGAGATCTGATGTACCAGATCCAGCAGGTTGGAAAGTTCAAAGAGCCGCATGCCGTGTAAGTGCTGGCACTACACCGTCGCTTTTAGCTTTTTCCATGTTGGACATATGACAACATTACATAAGAACAATCCGGAAGTTTTGTTTTTCTTCTTCCTTCTTATTAATATCACCATGCTAATGTTTTCCTTTGACTGGAATGGCGCACTGGTGCAGTGGTTAGCACTGTGATGTCACACCCAGAGGTTCCCATGTGTGGGATTTTTCTGTGAGGAGTTTGCATGTTCTTCTTCTGCCTGTGTGGTGGGTTTCCTCTGTGTACCCTGGTCTACTACCACAGCCCAAAGACATGTGGCTACTGGAAATTGTCTATAGGTGTAAATATGAATGGATGCTTCGGGCAGTGGTGGTCTAGTGGTATAGGGCGCAGGATCGCTGATCCTAAGGTTGGGGGTTCGAGTCCCCACAGGGTTGTCACTGTCCCCCCGAGTGCAGTGAACTGGGTTATCAAAGGCAGGCCATGTCTGTCACTGGCTATGGTGAGAGGCATGTAAAAGAACCATTGCTGACTTTCGTAAAGAGTAGGCTGCAAAGCCGTCAGTGTGTTTCTACGACCTGGAGAGGGATGGGCTCCGCCAGGCCAAATCAGCCCAAGTCTTACACCGACATCAGTCTTCAGTATTGAAAGACCACGAAGAAGAAGAAGATGCTTGTTGTGGCTTTCACTTGAGAACAGCTGGGCTTGTCTCCAGCTCACTAGCGACCCCTTTGGAGAAGTTGTGTAAATAAAAGATAGATGGATGCAGTTTGAGTGCACGGTTTTATTGTTAGCATTAGCATTCTTTTAGCTTTCAATAACTTTCTGTTAGCATGTCCTCAGCCTTTCAATAAACATCATGTCATTATGATGACTTTCATTCTTTTGTTTACAGCCTGTTCATTTTGTTTTTAATTTATTAGCAACCTGTTAGCTGTTTTTTTTTTTTTTTTTTACCCTTTCAATAAATTTTCATTAACAGTACAATAACAACTCGTCATGAAACGCAGCACTATGAACACCAAGATATCCACACTGGTGTATTTCACAGGGTTTGAGGAGTTGAAGGATGTATCTTGTTGCTGGTAGAATGTGTTTAGGCCTGGGAATGTATTACTGACCATGTAGCCCCCAATAACGCTGACACGCTCTCAGTATCTTGGCCACAGTGTCCTGTGGCATCTTTTTAGGCATGTTCATATCAATACAGCAAACTCCGACGTCAAGCGTAAGACATGGCTTTTCAATAAGGAAGTAATTTGAAGAATGGCATGTACTTAGCGTTTAGTATTCCAGCAGCACGGTACTTGCTTCCCGTTGCGATGACATTAGCATGCTAGTAGTAGCATAGTCCTGAAAGCATAACTCTGAACAAACACTTAAGAATAATTGAGTGCTACTGCAGTAAAGGACAGAGACACAGTAGGAGTGAGACAAGAGACACTGGCGGATTGAAGCATATTTAAAGGGGGCAGCCGTGGCCTAATGATCAGAGAAGTGACTTTGGGACTAAAAGGTCACTGAATCCCGAAACAGGCAGGAAAAATGTGTGGCGGTGGCGGAGTGAGCTGCACCTTCCCTTCCTCCAACTTCATGGCCGAAGGGCCCTTGAGCAAGACACCTAACACCCAACTGCTCTCCAGGCTCCCTCAGTGTGTGTGGCAGCCCATTGCTCCAAGTGTATGTGTGCTCACTTTGGATGGTTTAAATGCAGAGGTAATAAATTCCCTTGTAGGATTCTTACAGTATTTTAATTTTTATAGGTAGAGTCAGTAGTTACTAGGAAGAGTAATAATCATAACTGTAATATTCCAGAACAAGATAAATCATGCATCGTTCAGCCATGCAAATTAGGCCATGCTACTTTGTCGATCATTTATTCATTCATTCATTTTCTGTAACTGTTTAATCCTAATTAGGGTTGCGGGGAGGCTGGTGTCCATCCCAGCCGACTCTGGGCGAGGGCGTAATACATCCTGGACAACTCGTCAAGCCATCGCAGGGCAGAAACACGCTGATGGCTATGCAGTTTTTTTTTTGTTTTTTTTTACCTTTTTTTTTTACTGTATGCCTTCGTCAGTTTCAAAAGACTATGGAGCTGCGCTCTGGCTAGTGGCCCGGTTGGTGATACTCTCCAGTGCGCAGAGCCTGGGTAAGAAGTATGGAGGATAGGCTGTTACCCAAGCAGCAAGTCCACCCCTCTCAGCTCCACCGGAATGATCCAATGAAAGGGCAGAAGCCGATACGACTGGGTGCTGGTGCCGCTTCAGGAGTTGCCAGAACATTCTTGTGAACAAACTGCCTTGGGAGATGCCGACTCCCGATTAGAAACACACTGACGGCTATGCAGCCTACTCTTGACGAAAGTCAGCGATGGTTCTTTTACATGTTCTTTTACATGCCTCACACAGACAGTGAGACATGATCAGCCTTTGATAACCCAGTTAGCTGCAATGTGGGTACAGTGACAACCCATGGAGAGTGGGGCTTGAACTCCCAACTCTAGGATCAATGATCCATCCGGCATTACCAGCAGGCTACTGCTGACGGCTATGCAGCTACTCTTGTCGAAAGTCAGCAATCGTTCTTTTACATGAACCTCACACCATAGACAGTGAGAGACATGGCCAGCCTTTGATAACCCGGTGAGCTGCACTGGGGTCTGCTTTGACTCAATACCCAATATCAACAGTTTCCAATAACATTGTATTTAATGTAAATGCTGCATCTTTACCAAGTACTCTAATTCTTTCTATGTTCAATTGACATTTTAGTCTTAACTGTCTACCAACTAAACTTTATTGTCTGTTGTATTAATAGTGCAGTTTTCCACACAGCCACAGAAATATCATTTGGCCTTTTCCACCGTGATCTGTTAGCCATCTAATTTCTCAGATCCTTATTCCCACTCATTAGCTATGCTTTATCCTGTCCTGCCTAGAGAATTAATCCTGAGACATAGCAAGGTGAGGTTCAGTTTAATCACCTGAACAGTGAAGGCTTCCAATTAGTCAGTTCTTGGTCTGGTTCTTGTTCTCTACAAAATTAGAGAGCACTGTGTTCAGATATTATATCAGCTATTACTCACACGTTTACTTTTCTTGTGTCTTCACCTCTGGTAATTTCCTATCAAGGCTTCCCATTTAAAAAATAATACAACTTTTAACTCCATTATTTTCCAAGATCCAAGCTACGAATATCAGTGAATACTCACACACACACATATATATATATATATATATATATATATATATATATATATATATATATATATATATATAATTGAACTGGGAAGATGGAGGGGCACATTCAGTCTGTCGTTTGTAAACAATGGACGCAACGTCATTGCATCATTACGTCAGCGTTCTACGTAGGTACGTCTAAACTCAAAATTTGACTTTTTAAAAAACAAACAAACAAATAAACAAAAAAAAAACCCACGTAAAATCGAAAAAACGTAAAACGGATGAACGTAAGTCAGGGAGTGTCAATACAGTAATATGAAACACCAGACATGTTTTAATGCCATCCCAGTCCAACTTGAGACAATGTCATACAAGAAAGTAAGACTTAAGTTACAGAAAACACCGTTTTCTTTTGATTGGACTCCACCCTGTGCCATAAGCAGCACTTAAGCGAGGTCTGAATACAGAGATGTTCAGTTTTAATATTAACTCCTCATTAGTTCAGCTTTACTCAACTTTGAATATGGCCCTCCCTTTGTTTCTCACTTCATCTGTCTCTCTTCCTCCTTATGTTTGATTTCTTTTACTCATTCTCTCCATGCTTCTCTTGTTCTGTTGCCTCTGTTGTTCCTTCTTTCTCTCTTCCTCCGTTTCTGGTTCAGGGCACTTTTCCATGCTGCTTTTCATCAATGTTTTTTTAACCGTCATACTCCCCGTCTTTTCTCGGTCTAGCTTTTGAAGTTGGGTAGAAACAGAAATGGAGAGAAGGACAAAGCAACAGAGAATAGATGTATTCAGACCCCTACAGTGCTGCTCTTACTGCCACTGCAGAACGACCTTCAGTTAACGAGGACACACACACACACACACACACACACACACACACACACACACACACACACACACACAGACCGATTTCTCTCTCGGCAGGTTTCTAGCTAAAAATGTGAAGCAAATTTTTGAGTAGAAGGATTATACATACTATTACACATATGAACACTACACTAACTTGACAGAATGCTAAATGGCACAGTAAATATTTGACTTATTAATAGACTTTATTTAGTACTATACATGTGCTGGAACTCCTTAATTTCAAGTCGAATGAAGCGTAATAAATTCTGCGGCTATCATTAATTTGCTAATTTCATTTACATAGAGATTTCATTAAAATCCATAATTTGTTATTTGTTTGTAAATGACAAAAATACAAAGTGAGGATTTTCAATATTTTTACTGATATTATACAGGGACCCCTCACTACTTCACGCTTCAATTCATACGGCTTCAGTGTATCGCGTTTTTTTTTAATAGTCATAGAATTAAAAAATAAGGAAATTAAGGAAAATTAGGGGGAAAGTTAAGGAAAATGCCACAAAACAGGCCAATTATGCAAAGAACCCAAACAAACAAGAACAAAAACCAACCCAAAACCCCCCAACAAAACTACTTACATTTTTATGTGTCTGTATGTGTGTATTTATATTTTATTTACATCTTATGCATTGTTTTTGAAATTATTATAAGCATTTGTGTCATTGAATATGTATTTATTGATATTATATACTCATATACATGTACGTATACGTCAGTCGATCTTACTTCGTGGAATTCGGCGGTCGCGGGGGGTGGGGGATCTCGGTCCCAATCAACTGCGGAAAGTGAGGGGTCCCTGTACTCCAAAGTACTTGGTTGCAGGTGAGGTATCATGATTGGGTCTGTCGTCCTTTTGGCTTTTTCCCTTTTACTCGGGAGTCGCCACAGTGAATCATCTGATTCGCACGTTTGATTTGGCAGAGGTTTTTATGTCGGATGCCCTTCCTGTCACAACCCTTTTTAGCAAGGGACAGAAACACGCTGACGACTTTGCAGCCTACTCTTTTCGCGGGGAGGCTGGTGCCCATCCCAGCCAACTCATGGCGAGGGCAGAGTACACCCTGGACAGCTCACCAGGCCATCGCAGGGCGGAAACACGCTGACGGCTTTGCAGCTACTCTTGTTGAAAGTCAGCAATGGTTCTTTTACATGCCTCTCACCATAGTGAGACAGTGAGAGACATGGCCCGCCTTTGATAACCCAGTTAGCCGCACTGGGAAGAACAGTGACAACCTTGTGGAGAGTGGGACTCAAACCCCCAACCTTTGGATCAGTGATCCAGCGCCCTATACCACTAGACCACCACTGCCATGATTGGGTATAAAAAGATTATGTTTAAAGGCTCAAGAAAGCAAAGCCAAATTGCTGAACCCTTTGGATCAAAATTTTTTTTGCTTTCCCTATCACACAACCACCACCAGATAGGGAGAAGCGAAAGCATGCACACAGCCCCTACGTGACATGCAACGCTAGCCACCTGCCTCTTCTTGAAGTGCTGTGCATGCATATTTTGGGGGTGGTGTAACATACTCGCAGGAACATGCTATCCACCCCTTCTTAGATGCCATGATTGGCTGGCAATTGCTGTGAGTGACAGGGAAGTAAGCGTATGCCATCTATCCCTCCCGTGAGAGCTCGGCTAATGAGCTCCCATGGACTCCCAGTCATGGATGGCTGTGGCATCAGTCTGGAATCGAACTTGCAATTTCTGGGTTAATAGTCATGCAACTTGGCATTGTGCTTTGAGAATTTCTTTTAGTGTATTTAAAAGTAACCTTTCTCAGTGAAGGATTCCAAATAATTTGGGTATCTTAACATCTACATAATATAATATTGAAAAAGGGAATTGAGACACACCTCCATGTGTAAAGAGCATGATGGAAACCACTCTTACGTGGCAAACCATCCTGCTACTGTGACAAATATAGTCACAGGCTTTGAAGTACTTTGGGAAGCCATTGTTCCCTAAAGCTGGTGCTGCAAGGTCAACTTGATACAACAAATGTTTGGCCAAAAATCATTTCCTGTGTAACATGTTTCCAGGAATGATTTATAAATTATATGCAGAAATGCCAGTGAAGATGCAAAGACAAAATCTATAAGGGTGTAGGGATGCATCAGAGCATCCAGCATGGGTGAGTTGAATGTGTGGGAAAGTAGCTTTGACCTGAAAATATTCTGATATTTTAAAGAGATATGTGGTGCCATAATAGCATAATAGAGAAGGCCATGTTTATTTTAGCAGGTCAGTAGCAGGCCTCATTTTTCACAAGCTTCAGCAACATGTCGTAGCAGTGTGCTTGATTATCTTGCTGCCTGATGAGATTTGTTTCCAACTGAAATGTTAAAATAAAATAAGAGGGAAAGAAAGAGGGCCCAAGGATTGTTGAACAGCTGAAGCCAAGAATAAACAAGCATTGCAATAGTAGCATTGAAACACCCTCAGTTTCCTAACAAAAGAAAAGTGTAAATAAAAGGAAAAGTGTAGTAACACAGTGGTAAACATGCATTTATCACAACAGTTCCTGAGTTCATTGCACGCATAAACTTCAAAATTAGTATATACGGTAATACCTAATCTAACGAGTTATAATTTTTCATGATACGAGCTTCGAGCTCGCCAAAACTCTGCTCCATCCAATGAGCAAAAATTCACTTTACGAGCTTTGCACGAAATGGCTTTTCCTGGCCGATTACCCTCGTATTCTTCCGTGTGTATTCCTCCGCGCTCTGAGAACGCCTTGTGGGAGCTCACCACGAGCCTTTCCTCACTGGCATTCGTCAAGTGCACACGCACAAAAGTTTTTCCCCTGTGTGGTTGTGATTTTATGACTTTTTTACCCTTATTTTTTATTGTGCCTCACCCATAGTGTCTCTAAGTAAGAAGATTGTTGATGAATCTAAGTAGAGGAAACCGTTTTCTCTTGAAATGAAGCTAGTTAATGTTAATATACATGCATTATTATTATGAAATATTTATTGTTTTTCCATTTTTGGCTTGAATATATTAGGTCAAATATACGTGTTTGTGGCAGGTTATATGAGTTTGGGAGGGGGTTGGAACAGATTAATTGGTTTTCTGTAATTTCTTATGGGAATAATTGTTTCATCTAACGAGATTTTCTGCTTATGAGCTTGACCTTGGAACGGATTCAACTCGTTAGCTGAGGTATTACTGTATTTAAAATATTTTATTTGTAATTCTCTCAGTTAAATAAAGGATCATGACAGATCAAAATGTTTTGTTTTTATTGTATTTTGGAGAAAATGCAAACTTTTCTAAACATAGGGTTAGTCTAAATAAGTTAAATGCTATACTCTGTGTACTCAAACATGGCCTGTAAAAGGGAAGAAATTATTCTATTTGACCAAACAAAGACCCTGACGACAGATGCTTTAGGAATCTAATAAAAAAGGCTGCAATACTGTATGTATAAAATAAGACTGCAAAACTGTCAGAAAATGTTGCTTTACAATGCCTTGAACACCAAAATGATTTGTATAAGCATTAAAGTCTGAGTTTTACATTTGTAGTCAGTTTTTAATGCACTACAATGTACAGACACTCCCCAACTTGGCCAAATATAAGGTGAAAAAAAACACAAGTTGTGACTGTATGTTCCAGTGACGTATGACGTTCATACTGTACTATACATCCATAAATACCATTACCGTATCTCATGAAACACCCCGAAATCAATTATTTTAAACATAACATTGTAAAATAATATCAAATATATCAAATAATATCAACATTAATTTCAAATAAGTTAAATTCAAGCAAAATAATTTCAAATAGATAAATATTAAATACGTTCGCTCATCAAATATCAAATAGAGTATCAAATATAACCTTTAACATTCTCTGTGATGTGATCTTTCTGTTTGTAAATGGTTCCGATGGTCGACGGAGCCATTTGGAAGAAACGGGCAACATTCACATGTTTTTCACCAGCATCGATTTTCTTGATAATAGCCATCTTCGTTTCTAACCAAGCACTAGTCACTATCCACTATCACTTACGCTTCTGACCCGCCATATTTGCTTCGAGTTACAGAAGTCAGCAAAACAGTGTAAACACAAAGATCACAGAGACAACGTCTTAACACAAGGGTAACACGCAGTGAACTGGGAAGAAGGAGGGGCACGTTCAGTCTGTCGTTTGTAAACAATGGACACAGCGTCATTATGTCATTGCGTCATTACGTCAGCGTACTACGTCGGTACGTCTCGTACTACAGAGAGCACACTAAACTCAAAATGTGACTTTTTTTTAAACGTAAAATTGAAAAATACATAAAACGAATGAACGTAAGTCGGGGAGTATCTGTATTGCAATAGAAAAATGTTTTGGGGTCTGATTCTGAATTCACACTGGTGTTAATGACTCCTAATGGCACATTAAGGGTACATATAAAAAAATCCATGTAAAAGATTGTGACCAGAAATGTTTGGTTTTTGCTTCGTTATACATCATGATGCAGTTTCATCCACTATTTAGGACTCAGCCATGGAGAGTCTTAAACACACCTCTGTCTCTATCTCAGTCAATATGTCTCCGCCTGTATCTCTGTCTGTCTTTTACCTCCCTCCCTCTGTCTGACCTCTCTCTCTGTCTACTGCTGGTTGATTAGGTGTGAATGAGGACAAGTGTAGCTGGAGAAAACCCCATTTTCTCTGTCCCACACCCCTAGTCAAAGTCATTTATCCCTCACTCTTCTTGTTTATTTTCGAATTGAACCATGAATTACTTCCTGAACGTAAAAAAAAAAAAAAAAACCCACAATGAATGGAATGGAAACAAGAGAGAAAAGGAAACAGAGAGGGGGGAGAGAGAATGAAAGCTACGTTGACACACAATGTGATGGTGCTGACCTTTAATCTCCGCTCAGATGTTTCCCACTTTCTTTCTTTTTTTGAATCTTATTTTTTTGTCTATCATATGGTTTCTCTCACTTCAGGGGGATGTTTTCCTCTTCTCTTTCTTGTACAGAATCAAGCCTAGATTGAGGGAGAAAATTAGACAATGGCATGGGGAGAAAAAGAGAGTTTTGATATAGAGGAGGCAGCGGGATGCTTTGTAAAGTGCCTTCGATTTTATTTCATTAAGATACATAAAAAGCATTTCTTGCATTATTGATGTTAATAAGTTTGTGTTTTCATAGACATTAGTATCTGCCCAGCATAATCCAAAGAAAGTGACAATGCTTTCTTAAGCAAAAAAAAAAAAAAACAAAAAAAAAAAAGAGGTGACATTTTATTATATAAACAATATATAAATAAATTATATACTTTTATTGAAATGTACTGTATTTAGCTGTAATGGTTTATTGAATCTTTCAATAGTCAGTTTGGCTGAACCCTGAATGGCATTATATTCACAAAACCGGTATTGTTAAATAAAATGAAATATAACATAATAGACTTAAGAAAATTAACTTCTCAGTTGAATGTCATTTAGGATTTAGCAACAGAAAGGAAATAACTTCATTAAGTGCTAGTTAATTATATACTTTCGAAAATGAAATAAAAAAACATAAATAGTTGATTTGCTAATACAGACAAATCTTTATTTAACTGACAAAAGTACAATGAAAAGATTTTCCATATTTTTTACTGACCAATGTATTAGTGCTTTGTAAATATAAACAAAAAGATAGCATCTGTAAATGTCTGGAGATGTATCAATGCCCATGGCATGGGTGAGTTGCATGTGTGTGAATCTCATACTGTACATATTAAAGATTTATAGAGACAAATTCAACATATATCAATGTCGCACTACTTCCTTATTTTCAAATATCTGAGACTGCTAGTACCTTCAGCTCACTAATGATTAAAAAGTGTAAATTTAAAAAAATTGGAATATTCATTCATTTGCCAACCTGTTCAATCTTATTAGGGTCGCGGAGAAGTTGGAGCCTCTTTCAGCCAACATTTATATTTGTTTTATTGTATACTTGCTCACAATTAAATAAATTT
>CM045740.1:11790724-11843224 GCA_024760905.1 Plotosus lineatus
TTTGCAATGTTATCCACAAAGGGCTGGTGTGGGTGCAGGTTTTCACTTCAACCAAACAGTAGCCACACCTTCCAGCTGTTTCCACCAATCACTGATCATCAAAAGAAAAGTAAACAAAAACTAGATTGGACATTACTGTTTCAATTCACTTCAGAATTGAAACAGTAATGCCAAATCTTTTTTTTTTTTTTACGTTTCTTTTGATGATCAGTGATTGGTGGAAACAAGTGAAAGGTGTGTCTACTGTCTGGCTGAAGTGAAAACTGCACTCACACCAGCCGTTTGTGGATAAGATTGGAGACCCCTGATATACTGTATCAATAAAAGGCAATCATGTTGTATGTGCTTCACTTTTGTAACAACATGTACAGTACATGTCCTCACGTATTCTTGCCTTCATAAAACAGGACTAAATGAGATTGAGCCACAATTTAGAAAAAAACCCATTAAGTTAACAATAGTACAGTAGACAAAGATAGTAACAGCCATATATTTTATTATCCCATTTGTCCGACAGCCGTAATGTTATGTTATATAGTAGATTTATATAGCGCTTTATCCATTATGCTCAAAGCACTCTGGGGAGTGTTCAGTTATTTATTGATAATAACTCTTTATTGTCAAAGTACATTGCATACATGAAATCTGGTCTTTTGTGCTCTGGGCACCTGTCGCCACTGTGCAGCGCCAGTTATTGTGTTGTTCTATCCTTTGATGCTGAGCGCCAAGCAGGAAGCAACAACTGCCAAATTTTAACGTCTTATGGGATGACGCAGCCAGATTCGACCGCCGACCTCCCGGAGGATAAAGCGGACGCTCTACCAACTGAGCTAAATTCCTGATCCTAACCCAACTTAGTTTAGACGGATGGCCACCCGATTTAAGTAATGTTCCCATCTTATTTGAGTACTGCCGTCGGACCAATGGGCTGTCAGAACATAGAACTGTCCTCCATAGGGATGGTGTACCTGCACAAGCATCCAACAGTTCCATTCAGGCTAAGTGCTCCAGTTAGCTAAAGCTGAAACAATTTAGACTAAAACTGTTCCAGAGTCTTGCCTCAATTAAAGCTGAAACAAATTAGGCTGAATCAATTTAAGCGAAGAGCCTCGGCAAGGTAAAATTGAAACAAATGAAGCTGAGATAGTTTCAGCTAAATGCCTCGGTGCTAAAACACATACAAAAGCACACCGTCTAAAAGACTGAGGGGGAAGAAAGGGCTAATAAAAAGTGTGTTATCATCTGAAAGCGTTAAAAGAAATGCACTGGGTATGATAAAATGCTTCACACTTTTCACAATTAAACAGTAGTACATTGCTATCTCC
The DNA here is from genome assembly GCA_024760905.1 of Plotosus lineatus. Taxonomy (NCBI): domain Eukaryota; kingdom Metazoa; phylum Chordata; class Actinopteri; order Siluriformes; family Plotosidae; genus Plotosus; species Plotosus lineatus. Next base: position 11,792,050 of record CM045740.1, read on the forward strand.
ATGGATGGCCTGTCAGAGTACATCTCAGGCTTCTAATGCTGATTATCTCCAGCTCTTGTTTTACTGAACCTGCACTTCTTTTATATGGTACTGTTATCTGCTTCCGTGGAATTGAAGTGTTTGAAGGATAAAGTGCACATTCTGAGCCTCTTAATGCACAGCAGATTTTAATCTGGTATTGTGCTGGATGTCTATCTTCTCATACAAAGTATATCTACGTATGTGTGTGTTAGATCATTGCATATCAGCCATACGGGAAGTCGGTAGACTGGTGGGCCTTTGGGGTGCTGCTGTATGAAATGCTAGCTGGACAGGTAACACCAACATGTACAGTCTCACTTATTATTATTATTATTATTATTATTATTATTATTATTATTATTATTATCTCTCACTTTCACATTTTGTTTCCCAGCCTCCATTTGATGGAGAAGATGAGGATGAACTATTCCAGTCCATCATGGAACATCATGTGTCGTATCCCAAATCAATGTCAAAGGAAGCGGTGGCCATATGTAAAGGAGTGCGTACCTCAGTTTGTCATTCCGTATTCTTTCTGTAAATATAGTGCACCAAAATCATTGGGAAACCATGAAAACATACTACAGTGGTACCTCACCTTAAGAAAGTCTCACCAAAAGAAAAATTCAGGTTACGAAAAGCATTTTCCTACAATTTTTGTTTCTGTATACAAAACAAGTTCATGTTACAAAAGCGCAATTTTAAATATTCAAACGCGCCATTCAAACATTCAAACAATGCACGAGCTGCTCTCCCATCAATGACGTTCAAACATCCCCCCCCTTCCCCGTTGGCCTCCCATTGGTTAACAAATGAGCTATCGTTTATGTCGCCTTCACTCGAGCACCATATTGGACAGGTCCACCTGACGCCAGCTTGGACAGGGATCCCATTGCCTAGGAGGAATGACGCAGCTACCTTACATTGCCTATTATAGAGCTGAATCCACCATGATGCTTTTCGTGTAAAAGATAGAGTTACTGTTGTTTTATACTTTATTTCTTGACTCAGAAAAAATTTGTAAGATTCTAACTCTGCTAAGAAGACATGGTCAACACGAGTGCACACACACACACACACACACGCACACACACACACACACACACACACACACACACACACACACATACACACACACACGTGTGCGTGTGATTTCTGGTGCAAGTGAGAAGAAGAAATGGGCTCGAGTGATATCACAAAGGAATATGGCCAAACCCGTCTACCATTGGTACAATATTGAAGCAGAAGGAGGTCTTATATGTAAAATGCGGTTCAACTCATGAAAACTCCAGTTTACGAAAAAAGCTCTGGAATGGATTAATTTCGTAAGGTGGGGTACCACAGTATTTCTTTGGATACATAGAATATATTGAGCCTCATTTTCAAACTAGTTATTCGGGATACCGTTTGGAAAATACACTTCGCTAGTAGTCACCTACTTAGCAGTCTAGACAGTTTCCAGTCCAGTAGACCTTTTATTGAGTTCATTAACGGAAACTGCAATGTCCTGTGAAGATTCAAAGGTCAAGAGATGTTTATTCAAAGCCCATCTATGGAAGGATGGTGGTACGGTGGGTAGAGTGTTGATTGTACACTTGGATAATGAGTCTCCATCAGCATACTGTATATTTAAAAATGAGTGTGGTTTACAGATTGTCCCTAGAGGGCTGGGGGTATTGGAGGAGCGATTCACACCTCTGTTCAGAAGGCATGAGCAATCTTTTCTCTACTAAAATTGTACTTTAAAAATGATGGACAGAAGGGGTGTAGTAGTTAGCATGTCCACCTCAAAGCAAGAAGGTCCTGAGTTCAGTGAAAGTGTGTCTGTGTGGAGTTTGCATGTTCTCTCTGTGCTTGCGTGAGTACACCTCTAGGTACACCAGTTTCCTTCCACAGTCCAAAAGCATGCACATTAGGCAAAATGTCCAGGGTGTACTCTGCCTTCATCCCAAGTCGATTGATACCTCCATTTCACTGGAGCACGGCAGACTCACGGAAGCAAAAATGTTGTCATCTGCAAACGTTCCGCAATTATTCCCTCATCTTCCGTGTGATTCCGCAGTTATTCCTCAAGTCTTCCTCCACTTCCGTATGCTTCCGCCAGGCCAAAATATTCCGTGAACATGCTTTTGAACATGTTCAACAGCACATTCACGGAAAAAAATTCCGTGAGTGTTCCGTGGGGTCACTTTGGCGTACTTTGCCGTGCCTGTTCCTGCACATGCTGTGAATGTTCCGAGAGTGTAAGAATTTCCACTTTTCCGTAGGATTTTCACCCATTTTCCGTGTAAAAATGCCGAAGCTCTTCTACAGACTGCGTTCCGCGCTTTTCCGCTACGATCCTTGCATGCCGTAGTCCAGTGAAATGGGGTGTAAGATCGGTTTCAGACTCCCGGCACCCTGATAGGATCAAGAAAGCTTCAGGAGAGTTGTAACCATTTTTAAACCATAAAATTCTGTTCTTTTTTTTTTTTTTTTTAAATAAAAATGAAAACTTTTCATTAATAGTGTAACAGTGCATGCTTTATCACAGGAAATCCATAGCATTTACTGAAGATATGTGTATATTTGTGCAAATGTATACAGTAATCATGTATGAGTACAAGTGTGTGTGTGTGTGTGTGTGTGTGTGTGTGTGTGTGTGTGTGTGTGTGTGTGTGTGTGTGTGTGTGTGTGTGTGAGTGTAGCTGATGACGAAGCACCCTGGAAAACGTCTAGGATGTGGCCCCGAGGGTGAGAGAGACATCCGAGAGCATGGATTCTTCCGTTACATGGATTGGGAGAAGCTTGAGAACAAAGAGGTCCAACCACCATTCAAACCTAAAGCTGTGAGTTTCTAACACCTATACAAACACACACACACACACACACACACACACACACACACACACACCCACACCCCCACACACACACACACACACTCATGCATACTTACAGTATACATATGTACAAACATACACATATCCTTAGTTATCAATAAATTAACTACTAATATATGCACATTTCTTATTTGCTACTTCATGGGTTCGTATTATAAACTAGCATTAAGTGTCTAATTGTACACTGCTTTGGGCTTTACACATGCATCTTATTACTTTTAAACACGGTCCTCCATTTTGCTTAGCGAGTCAAACTGGTTAGTAGACAGTAACTGCATGTCAGCACTTTTACCAGCGTTAACAAAAAAGGTTCAGCATCTCAATCCTGAAACCTAACCGGCAGTAGGCCACTGATCACTTTGGCATCCTGTAAGTGTTACACTGTGATCGGATTGTTGATTCAATGCACACAGATCAAGACACAGTTTTCTTAAATGTTACTTTGAAATGTTTCAATGGCTTAAATTCATAAGTTTAGAGAAGACTGTCAATTTATAGATGAAGTCTTTGTATTGCTATTACATGAAAGTATGGGGTAAATAAATCTGGAGAATTAATGTAGGTATAAGTCGCCTAATCAAGTAGAAAGTACACACACACACACACACACACACACACACACACACACACACACACACCCACGCGAGCGCGCGCACAGACGAACACACACAGTTATATGCATTACATCATTTAGACATATGCACACTTTACAAAAAAAAAAAAAATCAGTATGTAGAACAATTATTTGCTGAGTGCGAGGAGGATATTACGCAGTAGTCTTCTTGATGAACCATTCCAGGGACAATTCAGCAATATTCATCTCGCCCACGAGCAAATAATTGATGTAGTATATACTACATGGGAATATAAGAATAAGAAATTTAAAAGGAGATTTTTATGGTTTGTTTTGTTTTGTTTTGTTTTGTTTTGTTTGAGTCCGGAATTATCCAGCGTTTTCAAGGTGGATAATAAGTGAATATTGAATGACATGAATTTTGATATAGAGAATTATTCAGATCGACGAGGTGTTATCTGCTAACACGAAAGGCTGAGGTGGATGAGACCCACTGAGATCTGAATAATCCTCCGTTTCACATAAAAGTCGAATTCTATGACTGTTTAATTATTCATTCTAAGTATTTTTTTTTTACTTATTCAGCTCATGCAAAGTCAGTGATGGTTAAAAATACCAAAAATTATTTGATTGCTTTCCACCAATCAGAAATGAGAAAATATTTTTGAATGAATAACAGTCCATTATCGTAAGATATCCAACCAACCAGACTGTTCCATTCATCTGTGGTATATACTAAACACATTTCTTCACTTCACTTATCCCTTAACATCCGAGGCGCCTTCATGGCAAGACTTGGGCTGATTTGGCCTGGCGGAGCCCATCCCTCTCCAGGTTGTAGAAACACGCTGACGGCGTTGCAGGCTACTCTGTACGAAAGTCAGCAGTGGCTCTTTTACGTGCCTCTCACCATAGACAGTGAGAGACATGGCCTGCCTTTGATAACCCAGTTAGGTGCACTGGGGGGGACAGTGACAACCCTGCGGGGACTTGAACCCCCCCAACCTTAGGATCAGCGATGGACCACCACTTCCCACTAAACACATTTATACATGGAGAAATCTTTCTTTCTGTCTTTGATCTGCTCTTTTTATCTTGACTTTCATTTCACTTTTATCGTTCCACATGGCCTTTTTTCTTTCTGTCACATGTGTCTAATTAGCCTTACCGCTAGCTGTTGCTCTGTCAATACACAGCATTGACTCAAACTAGAAAATGACTGGCAAAAGTCAGGACTAATTATGAGTGTTTAGTTAAACAACCCTTTCTATTTTTTCTTCTCCTTCTTTTTTTCTGCTATGCCTCTTGTTCCTTTATCCCCGTGTGCAGGAGATGTGTTAAAGATACGAGGAAAAATCCAGAGTGTTTATTTTATTTATTTATGGGGGGGGGCTGTAAGAGTGAGATAACGGTGTGTATGAGTGCGTGTTGTGTTGCAGTGCTGTGAATAGTGGTAGTTCTGCTTTATGTTTGAAACATCGTGTTAATAGTAGAGCTATAAGAATGAACAATGGCGCTCTGATAATGACTGGATACAGTCAAGAAAGACAGATGAAGAGTTGAACAGAATGAAAAATAACAGACAGGAAAAGAAGAAAGAAAGACAGGCATAATTATTTGACACAAAGGCAGTTAGCATATGTTTGTTTGACGATAGCCTGCATGCTAATCAAATCACCAAGTAGCATCTAATGCAGTACAGGGATCCCTCACTTTCCGCAGTTAATTGGGACCGAGATCCCCCCACGACTACTGAATTCCGCGAAGTAGAATCATCACCCCCTCCCCGGCTGACGTATACGTACATGTATGTATGAAAGAAAGACGGGCATAATTATTTGACACAAAGGCATTTAGCATATGTTTGTTTGACGATAGCCTGCATGCTAATCAAATCATCAAGTAGCATCTAATGCAGTACAGGGATCCCTCACTTTCCACAGTTAATTGGGACCGAGATCCCCCCACGACTACTGAATTCTGCGAAGTAGGATAACCCCCCCCGACTGACGTATACGTACATGTATGTATGAAAGAAAGATGGGCATAATTATTTGACACAAAGGCAGTTAGCATATGTTTGTTTGACGATAACCTGCATGCTAATCAAATCACCAAGTAGCATCTAATGCAGTACAGGGATCCCTCACTTTCCACAGTTAATTGGGACCGAGATCCCCCCACGACTACTGAATTCTGCGAAGTAGGATCATAACCCCCCCCCCCCCCCCGCCTGATGTATACGTACATGTATGTAAGAAAGAAAGACGGGCATAATTATTTGACACAAAGGCAGTTAGCATATGTTTGTTTGACGATAGCCTGCATGCGAATCAAATCACCAAGTCGCATCTAATGCAGTACAGGGATCCCTCACTTTCCGCGGTTAATTGGGACCGAGATCCCCCCACGACTACTGAATTCCGCGAAGTAAGATCACCCCCCCCCCCCCCGACTGATGTATACGTACATGTATATGTGTATATAATATCAAGAAATACATATTCAATGCTATAAATGCAACAAATGATACATGAGATGTAAATAAAATATAAATACACACACATACAGACACGCGTGCGCACGCAGATGTGTGTGCACGCACTCAGATGCGCACCTCACAAAAATGTAACTGGTTTTGATGGGAGGTTTTGGGTTGTTTTTTGTTTTGTGTTTGTTTAGGGTTTTTTTTCTTTTGCATAATTGACCTTGTTTCTGAGGCATTTTGCTTAACTGCTTCCTCTATTCATTCTTAATTTCCTTATTTTATAATTCACTGAATATTTTTGTAAAAATCGCGATGCACTGAAGCCGCAATGAATTGCAGCGCAAAGTAGCGAGGGATCCCTGTATTTTACACATATCATATTCTGTTCTAAAATAATAAAGTTTATGACATAGACTTTGTTTGTTCTTTGCACCACACATTGATTAAATAGATTTAAAATTAAAAGATTGCATACTGTAGTATCTAAAAGCCCTCCGCAGGGTCTTGATGTGTACTGGAAACGGTAACTTGTGATGGATTAGCATCCTTGTCACAAAAACTGATATAAGCTTCGGCTGTGATGAGCCACATGGCTCAGGTGTGAAAAGCCCAACAGACTTAACTCGCACTGTGGTACAGGAAATGATGATCATAAGCAAAAAGGTGCAATTCTCTCATGAATGTAAGCGACGCAGTTTACAGTCTATGGCTATTCTACCTTGACCCAAATCCCCAAAAATCGAAGTGCAATTTGCATGCATTCTTCCCGTGACTTATGGTCTTTTCAGCTGTGCTCCACTGAGGGCTGTAGAAAATCAAGTTCCACTACATGACAAAACACCATGCTGCATTTTAATAAGGAAGTTGGCCTACTTTTAGTGTCATTGTACATGCTCAACTGAAGTTGCAAAATTATAAGCCTGGTAAATAATTAGTTTTGATTTGAATAAATTGTCAATCAAGAGGAATATTAGTACAATTGACCTTAATGCTTGCTCATCTGGATATAGTGGGGCTCAGAAATGCATTGTGCATCCAGTAATTTCGTCTCAACCATGAAGCCAGTCTCCACCTGTGCAGGCTCATATTTGAACAGCTTCCCAGATACTGTAATCATCGGTCCTCATCAAAGTGCATTTCTATTAATGAATTTCCATGCATGTCTACTTACATTGGCCTAGCAAGCATGACATTTGTTATATTTATTTTATTTTTTATAACCTAATGCTTCCTTTGAGGGCAATTCAAAATACACACCGATCCCACTGACCTGAGTAATAGTAGTGATTTATCCCCTGAATGATAACACTAAGTTAGCGGCGAGTGATACCATTAAGTTAGCATTTAACAATCCCTGAATGCCAGCAGTGAATAATCTCTGAACTTTACTAGTGACGTATCTCTGAATGGCAGTGAGCTATACCTAAGTTTAATAGCAATGAGTTTGCATTTAGGATTAGCAGTGAACTTAATGCTAGAACTTAATGCTAGCAACGCATTAGCATAGAATACAGTAGCATCATTTAGTAGTGAAACATGTAAAATTTAACTGTAGCATACTGTACAGGTCCTTCTAAAAAAAATTAGCATATTGTGAAAAAGTTCATTATTTTCTGTAATGTTATGATAAAAATTAAACTTTCATATACAGTGATACCTCTGCTCACGAACATAATTGGTTCCCAGAAAGTGTGTGTGAGGCGAAAAGTTTGTCTTCCGAACATTTATTTCCCATAAGAAACCATTAAAATGAGAATAATCCGTTCCCAGGTCCCCATAAAACATATTTTTCTACTAAATAAGCCTTAAAACTACACAAAAATATACCTTATTTTATGTAAAATAAATGTGCTATTGTATTGTAATTAAAGAAATAAACTGTACTGTATAATAAAGTGGTTTTATTTACCTTTGTGATGGTAGTTGATGGCTTGATGGAATGGAGTGGGAGGAGGAGGGAGGGAGGGACTTACTGTTTGGAAGGAGAGTTTGGAAACGCCTACTGTTTGGAAACACCCTTAGCCACACACGCACCCTTAATAGCTTCCTTGTTCTTAAGGATGGGAGCAATGGTAGACTTAGCGTACTGGTACTGGGACGCTGAGTCACACAAACGCACACCTCGTTCGTATTTTTCAATGATCTCCGCCTGTGGTGGGGTCTTTTTCGGTCCCATAATAGCAAAAGTACACTCAATATGGTCCAAAATGTCTAGCAAACACAAACCACTTCCGCACTCAAAGAAAGGGGGTGATGAACTGTGACGCCGTGAGCGTGCGTCAACTTCTCGTGGCCGCCACCGTGGCGCTGTTCGACCGCGTGGTTTGGTTCTGCCGCCGAAAACTAGTTCGTCAGCAGAGACTATATGCTCACAAATTTAATGTTCTTGAGGCGAAAAGTTCGTGAGCTTAAGCGTTCGTCAGCGGAGGTTTTACTGTATTTTAGATTCGTTGCACACCAACTGAAATATTTCAGGACTTTTATTGTTTTAATTCTGATGATTTTGGCATACAGCTCATGCAAACCCAAAATTCCTATCTCAAAAAATTAGCATATCATGTTCAGGTAGTCTAAACGAGCTATTAACCTAATCATCTGAATCAACCAATTAACTCTAAACACCTGCAAAAGATTCCTGAGGCTTTTAAAAACTCCCAGCCTGGTTCAGAAAATAAATGAACGACTGGATAGTGTATGTACAGCTTGATCAGGTAATTGCTGATTATCATGTTGTTGATATAGAAATAAATGCAGACAGATGAATAGATAGTAAAGAAAGAGAAGCCGAGAGAAAGAAAAGCGATGTATTAGATTGAAAGAGAGATGAGACAAAAGAGAGACAGAGTGATGAAGAAAACAACAAGATATCCACATGACAACCACAGAAAGACAGACACAGACAGATCATGAGAAAATGTGCCAGTTACTCAGACGGAAAGCAGAGACGGGAGGAATAGGAACTTCTTATTGGCTGCGCACTCATGTGTCGGTGTGGCGTATATTTTTGTGTTTGCGGTCACGTCAGGTATGTGCTGAAATTATGTCACAATGCCCATTTACTCATATCATGGTTTCTAAGCTTGAGAAGAGGTTTTCATCGTGAGTGTAAATTTTTTAAGATTTTGAGGCTTGGTTATTCATCAGCATTTTGAGCAGTATACTATTTAGCCGCTAAATATTAATTTATTTAAAAAAATTCAATAAACTCAAGTTTTGTGCTACCTGCTACCTTTATACCTGAAACTTAACTTTCAGAAGTAAATATTGAAATCTTTTGGAAATCCTATGTCAAGGGTGGATAGGACGGGAATGGACAAACCAGTGTTCAATGGAAGAAGCATGTAAATTATCCACTTGAAATAATCTGTGCCTGAGGTGGCATCCTGTTCGCCCATTAGCTTGAGGTTGGTACCCACACTCTCTGCCTTAATGTGCAATGAATTGCTTGTGTCAGAGGAACACTGTTTCGGTTTATACCCCCAATAAGGTGTGGAGCGGTGGTGGTGGGGGTTGAGGCACTTTTCCGTTTTGAGAAATTGTGGATTTGTAGTTGCTGCAGCGGAGTTTCTCATCAGTGCGGGTCATGAATCTTCATAAAGTGAAGAATATCAAGATTCGCTACAGTATCAACACACACTACTTTTTTTTACCTCCTTGTTCATTCCACATTTTATGAAACGAAAAGTGTACAAGACGGTGTTGAGGCCAGTGATGTTGTAAGGTTTAGAACCAGTGGCATTGAGGAAAACACAGGAGGCAGGGCTGGAGGTAGTAGAGATGAAAATGTTGAGGTTCTCTTTGGGAGTAACGAGGATGGATAGGATCAGGAATGAGCACATCAGAGGGACAGCACATGTTAGATGTTTTGGAGGCAAAGTCAGAGAGGCTAGATTGAGATGGTTTGGACATGTACAGAGGAGGCATAGTGAGTATATTGGTAGTAGGATGCTGAGGTTGGAATTACCAGGCAGAAGGCCTCGAGGAAGACCAAAGAGAAGATTTATGGATGTGGTGGAGGAGGACATGAAGGTAGTTGGTGTAAGAGAAGAAGATGCAGAGGACAGGGTGAGATGGAGGCAGATGATTCGCTGTGGCGAAAGGAAAAGAAGAAGTTCATTCCACATTTTGGAATGTGTTTCTCATGCTGGTGGTGTTCCCTTTGTGTTAGATTAGCATAGTTTGAACACAATATTATAAAAGCCTATACAAATATTTATTTGTATAATCGTCCAATCAGAAACAATGCAAACTAGAAAGACAGTCACGTAGTGCAAGCTTCCTCCATCACACAACATGGAGGGTGTTGCAAACAGGCCCTTAACGCAAGTGTGTGTAATTTAATGCCATATGAAATAAATTAACCAGCAACCAGAAAAAAAGACATAACAATGATGCTGCACCTTTAAATACATAAAGAAACCTTCTCCAAGCCGAGCAATCACCCACATGTCAAAATAATCTTAATCACAGTGTTAAGGAAGCGTTTAAAAAGTTCCTGGAGCCAAAAAATTTGATCCGGGTCATCTCCAAAGTCTAATAGAGACTTTCTTTTCCATGAATCCCACTTTTGGTAGAAATTTCCTAAAAATCATCATATAAAATTCTGCAAATACAGTGATACCTCTGCTCACGAACATAATTGGTTCCCAGAAAGTGTGTGTGAGGCGAAAAGTTCGTCTTCCGAACATTTATTTCCCAAAAGAAACCATTAAAATGAGAATAATCCGTTCCCAGGTCCCCATAAAACATAATTTTCTACTAAATAAGCCTTAAAACTACACAAAAATATACCTTATTTTATGTATAATAAATGTGCTATTGTATTGTAATTAAAGAAATAAACTGTACTGTATAATAAAGTCGTTTTATTTACCTTTGTGATGGTAGTTGATGGCTTGATGGAATGGAGTGGGAGGAGGAGGGAGGGAGGGACTTACTGTTTGGAAGGAGTGTTTGGAAACGCCTACTGTTTGAAAACACCCTTAGCCACACACGCACCCTTAATAGCTTCCTTGTTCTTAAGGATGGGAGCAATGGTAGACTTAGCGTACTGGTACTGGGACGCTGAGTCACACAAACGCACACCTCGTTCGTGTTTTTCAATGATCTCCGCCTGTGGTGGGTCTTTTTCGGTCCCATAATAGCAAAAGTACACTCAATATGGTCCAAAATGTCTATCAAACACAAACCACTTCCGCATTCAAAGAAAGGGGTGTGACGAACTGTGACGCCGTGAGCGTGCGTCAGCTTCTCGTGGCCGCCACCGTGGCGCTGTTCGACCGCGTGGTTTGATTCGTCCGCCGAAAACTAGTTCGTCAGCAGAGACTATATGCTCACAAATTTAATGTTCTTGAGGCAAAAAGTTCGTGAGCTTAAGCGTTCGTCAGCGGAGGTTTTACTGTATCAGAAAGTACAGCGACCCCTGCTGTGCCTGCTGTAATAGCACACTTCCAAAAAAAAAAAAAAAAATCTGCATTTAATTAAAAAAAACTTTTTTTTTTTAATTAAAAAAAAATTATAAACAAACTCACAACCTGAGGGTAAAAAATAACCTCCTTGGTGGAGGTAATTACTTTAGGACCTGTTGGTCTCTATTGCTGGTGAGGCTGCTACTAGTTATAATAGAAATAAGCATCATTACAGTCAGTTGGCAAAACATATACAAGTATTTTCTACAGACAACACTAAACAAATGGCACAGGATTTTCAAGATGAGCACTGACTGATTAATTTTTAATTGAACTGAATATTAATTTTTTAAATTAAATATCACACATTTCTATACTAGGAGAGCTCCTGGTTGCCTCAGTGATGGAGAAATATGTAATTGGAAGGTATTATGTAACTGAACAGTGTCGTGGATGTGCTTGGTCATTTACTGTTGATCCTCATTTCAAAAATGATGTCACATTCTATAACTGATGACCCTGACATGACTCCATTACTCCAAAAATGCTGCCTACACAGGCCGCTTCATTTAAAATAAAATCCCATATTATTAATGTTGAATACACTGCAGTATGTGACATAGCCAATGATCGGCACATGCCTCATTCAACATAACTCCATTGTGCAGTGTTCATCAATCATATTTTTATTTGTTTTCCATTGTTTCTGTTTTCCTCTTCTTCACCCCTTCCTTCCTTTCTTCCTTCCTTCCTTGCTCCCTCCATCCATCACTCGGTTTCCTTTTTTTGTGCTCTTCCTTTTTGCAGTGTGGCCGAGAGGCGGAGAATTTTGACCGCTTTTTCACACGTCACCCTCCGGTGCTCACTCCGCCCGACCAAGAAGTCATCATGAACCTCGACCAGGATGAGTTCGAGGGTTTCTCCTTCATAAACTCTGAATATCCAAGTGCAGAAGCTCAAAGTTAATTAATATTCGCTTTTAAATGAACTCTACCCCTCCCCATCCTGTCATTTTAGCCAATCATTTCTCGCTTCTGCTGGTGCACGCCCTGCTCCCTACTGGCCACTTGGCTGAAGTGCTTACGAACATAGATAATGAGTACTAGATAATCAGATGCATGCAGAACTTGCTCCCTGCAGACCACTTTGCCTGCAACTTACTCTATACAGTATATACTTAGCTGCATGTAGAACGTTGCTGTAATAACTGGGTAATTGAATCATCCGGATTTCATTTATTAAAATGCGTGTAAATAGTAGCGAGAACATCAGTACAGGAGATCTGCACTTCCTTCAGGAATGCTTAAATTTTTCTCAGTTCCACCTCCTCAAGTTGTTTTCCACTTCCTCCAGGTCGCATGAGTGACTCCCTGTAGCCGCACAACAGTATGTGCTTCCATCCATCTGTTTATAAGGGCAACAAGGACTTGGTTCAGATGGAAACCCCGAGAAGGAAAGAAAAGAAAGGAGAGAATTGATAAAGATAGACAGAAAAATAAATACAAGGAAAGGAAACAGTCATAGGATATAAAGGAAGGATGTAAATTAGTGGGTGGAATAATAATTATATAAAAATATAATAAACAAATATAATAATATTATTATATAAGCTTAAGTAATTGTATAGCGAGAATGTAAGTTATTCAGTTTATATAATACAAAAATGTAGGTGGAACGGTAGAAATTCACCACATAGTGCAGAACATTGGCCAATAGAAACGGAGCATAAACATTTGGATGGAAATGGACGGATCAGCTAACTGCATGTATTTTCGATCATCTGTGAACGTGATTCATTAGTGTGATGCCACTGGCTTTCCTTTGCATGTTTGAATTCTTGTTCGAATGCATAACCTTCATAAACAGCATGCATTCTGCTACATTTGCACTACGAGTATGTCATATATACAAGACAGTCATATAAATGATGCTCTACAGTGTTCAGGAGATAATTGATACGTCTGCTTTATACACAGATCACTTGTTGGCAGACAATGTTAATGCTTATTTACAAAAAATAATAATAATAATAAAAAGTAAAAGGGGATGCTTAAGAGAAATGCTTATGCATTTTGGCTACAGTGATTTCACATGAACCTGAAACTGTTTGAAAGGACACAAGGGACATGGACAAGGAATCGAATCGCAGTAATAAAAATCCCCTGACACCCACCTTGGAACTGCGAGCCGAGTGAAGAGCAGAAAACAGACGTGTGGTCTAATATTTCTGGAGGCTGGTGATTATGTACCGGCTTTCGCACTGGGCATTACTAGGCACATTTTATTCTTGTTGCTCTGTCTCTAACCAAACCCGCTGGCCTCTTATACTGCAATTCAAGGCTATTCCTGTGTTTTTCTTTATGTAGTTTTGCTGGTTGATTTCATTTACAAAATAAAACAATAATCAGAAAAAATAGCCCATATGGTCAAACGTTTGTGGACACCTGACCATCACAGCTGTATTTGGTTCTTCTTTAAACTGTTGTCAGAAAATTTGAAACAAACAATTGTTCAGGATGTCTTTATATGAAGGGCTGAGAACCGGCATGGAATACCCAACAGAAATTTTAAAAAAAATTGTACTCGAAAAGAAAATCAGATATAATGCTCACGATAGGAATCAAAGTCATAAGGAAGATGATACCACCATTCCGGCACACATAGACTGGACACATAGACACATAGTCCGGCACACATAGACCACATCTGTCCAAATATAACCTTATCTTATTTTTCGGATTTTGGGTTTAGACCACTGTAGCTCTCAGCCTTTCATATTTCGGTGGCAGTCATAGCCTAATGGTTAGGGAAGCAGCTATATGACCAAAAGGTCACTGGTTCGATTCCCAAACCAAGAGGAAAAATGTGTGGCCGTGGGGAGAGTGAGCTGTACTTTCTCTACCTTCCAATTCATGACTAAATTGTCCTTGAGCAAGGCACCAAACACCCAACTGCTCTCGGGGTGCCCTCGAATGTGTGTGGCAGCCCACTGCTCTGAGTGTGTGAGTGCTCAATTTTAATGGGTAAATGCAAAGGCAATAATTTCCCTTGTGTGACTAATACAGTACAGGGATCCCCCACTTTCCACGGTTAATTGGGACAGAGACCGTGTGCCCCCCCCGTCCCCCCGTCCCCCGTCCCCCCCACGACCACCGAATTCTGCGAAGTAAGATCAACCCTCCTCCTCATTGACATACATATTCAATGCTATAAATGTTTATAATAAGAACTAAACATTGAAAAATAATGCATAAGATGTAATTAAAATATAAATACACACATCCAGATGCACACGCATGCAGATGTGCACCACACATAAAAATGTAAGTAGTATTGATGGGAGGTTTTAGGTTGTTTTTGGTTTTTATTTGGTTTGAGTGTTCTGGTTTTTTTTTTTTTTTTGTTTTTTTTTTTTTGCATAATTGGCCTTGTTTTTGCAGCATTTTCCTTAACTTTTTCCCGTATTCTTCCTTAATTTCCTTATTTTTTAATTTGATGAATATTAAAAAAAAAAAAAAAAAAAAAAAACCGCGATGCACTGAAGCCGCATGAATTGAAACGTGAAGTATCAAGGGATCCCTGTATAGTAAAATAAATAAAAATATTTTGTACAGGTACGATTTCCCATCACTTGAATTAAAGAGTTTCGAACCTGTTCTAGTGTGACAGTTCCCCTGAGAACAAAGAGAGTGCCTTGAACCTGCGCCGTGCCTTAACCTCAGGATTTGAAGACCTTGGTGCAAGAAGTACTTAAGTCACATTTTTCAAAAAATGAGCCGACACTACAACCATAAAGTACAATGTCATGTGATGTGTATTATTTAAGTCCAAAAATCTCCAAATATCAGTCGTGAAGTCCTCAGTACTGATATACAGCCTTCTCTGAATCTACTGAACTTTTGTACAAGAAACTCTCAAGTCTTTGAGCACTCAAAGGTTTCTTATGGTAATCACCGTGGTATTGTTATGCCTTTAAAAGTTGTTACGAACCAGAGTTTGCATCCAAAGTTCAGGTTTTCTTTTAATTAAGACAAACATTGAGTAAGTTTGGACTTTACTGAGTAATATTAGCGATAACTGTATGTTTCTGAATGACAGTGATCCAGGAAAATCAACCAGCTAAAGCCAGTGTTCGGAATTAAAAATGAGCCAAAAAGGGATTCGTGGGGTAAAAGTACCCAAGTAAGGTACTCACCTTACGAAAGTCTCACTAAACGAAAAATTCAGGTTACGACAAGCATTTTCCTAAAATTTTTGTCTCTGTATACAAAACAAGTTCACGTTACCAAAGCGCCATCACAAAAATTCAAACGTGCCATTCAAACATTAAAGCAATGCACAAGCTGCTCTCCCATCAATGACGTTCAAACATCCCACCCCACTGACCTCCCATTGGCTAACGACTGAGCTGTCGCTCATGTCGCCATCACTCGAGCGCCATCTTGGACAGGTCCACCTGACGCCATCTTGGACAGGGATCCCATTGCCTAGGAGGAATGACGCATCGACCTCCCATTTCCTGTTATAGAGCTGAATCCACCATGATGCTTTTCATGTAAAGGACAAAGTTACTGTTGTTTTATGCTTCATTTCTTGACTCAGGCTTTTAACCTTCCATGAACATTTGTATGATTATAACTCTGCTAACAAGACATGGTCAACATGCGCGCACACACACACACACACACACACACACACATACACACATGCGTGTGATTTCCGGTGCGAGTGAGGAGAAGAAACGGGCTCGAGTGATATCACAAAGGAATATGGCCAAACCCGTCTACCATCGGTACGATATTGAAGCAGAAGGAGGTCTTTAGAGCAGGGGTGTCAAACTCGTGCCACAAAGGGCCATGTGGCTGCAGGTTTTTGTTTCAACCAAGCAGCAGCACACGTGACTTGGCTCATTCAAACAACTGATAAGAGTCTTCAGGCGTTTGATTGGTCAGTCTCTGGACAGAGCACACAGATTCACCAATCAACTGCCTGAAGACTCTTATCAGTTGTTTGAATGAGCCAAGTCACGTGTGCTGCTGCTTGGTTGAAACAAAAACCTGCAGCCACATGGCCCTTTGTGGCACGAGTTTGACACCCCTGCTTTAGAGGTATGCGTTTATAATTTTTAAAGGGTTTAGGGGGTAGTATTGGGGGCCTTGGAACGAATCACGCGTTTTACATGTAAACTGTGGTTCAACTTACGAAAAATGCAGGTTACAAAAAAAGCTCTGGAACGGATTAATTTCGTAAGGTGAGGTACCACGGTAATTGTTTTGTACAGCATAGCTAATCAAATAATAAAATGCAAGGGCACATAGCAGCAATGACGGTTTGGCAGTCAGAAACTGAGTGAAACTGCATTTGTATAGTAAAATTATGGAAGTCGATGAATCTTATGACAGGAAGTTCCAAAGTTCAAAACGGATTTTGTTGGGTTTTTTTCGTAATAAAACATTATTTTTTTCATAAAAATCCTGTCTGTCTACTTTATTTAACCCCTTAACCAACCATTTTTTTGACAAAAACTTTCCTTTTTCAGACCAATTTTTTTTAAGTTCTTTACTTTATGCTGAATACGAAATTCAAGTCTATTTTTAATTTTTCATCTATTTTTGCATGCAACTGTAATTTGAAATTACCCCTTTCGGCAGAGACGAGATAACTCGCCTTTTTTTTTTTTTTTTTTTTTTAGCACATTTTTATATATTTTTTTGTCACCAAAAATTAATGTAATGAAGAATACACGATTGATTATTCAAGTTTGCTCTTTATTCGAAAAAGAAAAAGAAAAGAAAAGAAAAAGAAAAAGAAAAAGAAAAGAAATTACAATCAAAAGAAATTACAGTCTTATGTGTGATATTTATCAAAAAAGGGAACCACAAATAAAGGTACAAGACACATCTTACACGATTGATTATTCAACTTTGCTCTTTATTCAAAAAAAAAAAGAAAAGAAAAGAAATTACAATCAAAAGAAATTACAGTCAGTGTGTGTGATATTTATCAAAACATGGAACCACACATAAAGGTACAAGGCACATCTTACACATATACCGTGACTCCTTCCTAATTGGTTTCCCTCTATGGTCACGTTTCTGACTGCATACAACTTTTTGTTGGATTTGCCTTTTTCTCTGTTGGCGGGATTTCCTTGGGAAAATGTCCAGGTGTATTCCGTGTACTTACTGCACCTGCTGATGGTCTACCTGGGGATCTCCGTGGTGGCAGTTCTGATCCATACTTTGTGATGATGTCACGTATGATTTGTAGACGAAATTTGAGATGTGTGAGGCATTATGTGCAATTTCTTGCGTCAATCGGTTCATCATCTTCACTTTCGCTTGAATATTCATTTTCTGATGAGCTGGCACTCTCATCAGACGTATCCAAGCCTCTAAGAGAAGCTTCAGTATCGCTGTTGTCATCACTGTTATCCATTGGGATAAGGGATGCCGAGAAATTTCAAGGAAATCGTAAAATACGAGGAGTACCGATTCTAAAGAGCGCGACACTCCCCCTTTGACTCTTTGCGGGTTACTGAGTCGAAAACGTTTCGCCGCTTACCTCTTGTCTAACGTTGCCTTGAGATGCCATAGTTCATTTTTTTGAGGCGTATGATGATGAATAGTGTACGATAACAGCCTCAGGCATCAATAGAAATGACGAGTAAAGCCGCTTCCCTCTGGTTTTGAAAGCGTAAGTTTTGGCGAGTTAACTCGTCAATGACTGGAAAATACAATTTGGGTGATTGCGAGTATACTCGTCTCTGCCGGGTAAGGGGTTAACCCCTGGAACTAGCAGGGCCACTGAATGTTATCTTTTAAAAACGTATCTGCAGCATGTTTTAAAAACGTTGACCCTAAATATCTCAAAAGTGTTATTTTATGACTGAAGTACTTCTTGTACACAGGTCTTCAACTGGAACACAACACTGTTGTCTTACTGCGAGAAATTTCTTGGCTCGAATCTTACAGCTGTAAATGGCTTTCCTGTTTATAGTTTGATCAACCGGCTACTCTGAATTGCCAATTGGGGCGCATCGAGGTGTGGCAGGTTGTTTAGGTTTGTGTTAGCCCTGTAATAGATAACACCACCTCTCATCCAAAGTCAGCTGCGATTGGCTCCATCTTCCTCCACAACCATGACAGATAAGTGGGATACATAATAAATGGCTGGATGGACGAATGGATGGATGAAAGGAACATAGAGTGCACCCCAGGCTTCCTTGTCCAACATCAGTTCCTGATTGCAGTAATACGCCTGTAGCTGAATGAGCAGACGTCCCACAGCCATTCGACAAAAACCTTTTAAAAAAGCTTCCCAGAAGAGTAGATCAAAGAGTCATTAGAGCAAAAAAAGTGAGAGTAAATCTGGAATGGGATCTTCTGCAAGCATATATGAATATGGTTTTTGGGTGACCATAAACATTTAGTCATATAGTGTATCACACACGCGCTTTTATTGGGATCGCTGAAGTCCCATCTCTAAACTAAGTAGCATCACATTGCGTCACATGACCAAAAAATTGGTCTGCTATTTGCATAATGTGAATGTAATCAAAAGGGCGTAGGCTGGTCTGACCGTGAGGGGGGGGGGGGTCTTCACATCTCGGTTGACCGGAACTCGAGTCCCAGGAGCCTTAAAGGAGAAATGAAACGCCGACTAAATAAGTTGTCGGTAGCTTAAGTATAGTTTATTGAAGCGATTGTGGCTTAAATTTTATATCATAAATAAACGCAGCCACAATGTGCTTGTCGTATAAGTTATCGACCCGAAAGCCACCATTGCTAAGTGCCCGCCTACACAAAGTTACCATGATGTCACTGGGTTGGTACAAAGTACCACATGAAATATAGTGCATGCATATCACAGCATATTATAGGATATAAGCAACATGGAATCTCACGCCAACAACACGCACAGTTTTTCAGCAGAAGACGATTCATCTATTACTCTCAGAAGACGAATCAAATATTATAGTTCAACCAAAAACATTCTCAAATATATTTCAAACTACATCTGCAAGTACATGTGCTAAATACATTTACAAATTGAGCAAATTGAGAAATTAAAGTTATTTATCTATTCAAAGGCATAAACAAATGTTAATACATATTTACAGCACAAAAACATACTATTCATTTTATAACAGTACTGAGCATTAGGCTGCAGATCCAGGCTGGATGGCGTAGGATTATTTGAGCCATTCATTCTCTGTGCGTCAATGTTTGTGTTCTAACACATGTGCAGGAACCGGAGGCGGGACTAACAAACTGTGCTTTATTCTCACACTCGCACTTTGTTTGATTGACAGTGTTCAGCTATTATTGCTTACTGATAATACTGTGTTTGTTGATTGGTCAGCTCGGGCGTGCACATGCGCAGTGCCCGTTACACGCGAACTTCCGGTTTACTTCCTGACCCCAGTCATGTGGAACTTATCTCCGACTTTCTCTTCAATAACAGTCATTAAGTTTATTTATAAGATTGTGAATACACATCATTTCTTGTCCAGCGGAGCTCAACTCCTGCTGTGTGTGTGTGTGTGTGGGGGGGGGGGGGCCTGCACGTGCACCCTGGGCGCACCCCGCCTACGCCCTTGAATCAGAAAAAGATTTCCCAGGATGTGCTAAGACACCATCTTAAACATTTCTACCTCGGATCCACATGGACTCTTGCTGTCAGGTTTCCACAAGAAAGGATTTCATTCACTTTTAGTGATGTTTGACATGTTCACCAGAGGCTTCCTCCTCCCACAGATGACTAATGGTATAACCGCACTCCCACGTCTACAGTCGAGCTTGACTGTTCCAGTTTGATAGCAAGAACGGTTTCCTTTTCTTCAGTGATTAACAGCATCCAATAAGATGTCAGGTTTTACTGTTAAGACCTTAAAAAAGTACAAAATTATAATGTTAATAAAAAGTTGCTTTGAAGCAATTGCAAGTTTTGTAATATAAAAAAAAAGTTGGGTCTGTTTTTAACTTTAACATAATAAATGTATCAACCAACAAAATTCAAGCAAAAAACTCCAGAAATATTTAATGTTCAGTTCATTTTCTGTAACGGCTTAATCCTAATTAGGGTCGTGGGGAGGCTGGCGCCCATCTCAGCCAACTCCGGGCGAGGGCAGAGTACACCCTGGACAGCTCGCCAGGCCATCTTTGGGCAGAAACACGCCGACGGCTTTGCAGCTACTCTTGTCGAAAGTCAGCAATGGTTCTTTTACGTGCCTCTCACCATAGACAGTGACAGACATGGCTGGCCTTGATAACCCAGTTAGCTGCACTGGGGAATATTTAATGTGGGGAAAGAAATAAAAAATGTACTGTAAATGTTTATTGCATAAAATCTTCACATCCTATATTTATTTATTTATTTTTTAATTTACTGAACTGCCAAATCCTACAAAGGTCATGGGAAGACTGAAGCGTACCTCATGTGACTCTGGGCGAAGGTTGGGTACACGTTGAACAACTCACATGTCCATGTGAGGGCAGTGCACAAAACCATTCATAATTACACTCAGACTTTGAGGCAATTTGAAACAGCCAATTAGCCTGATTTCTTTGGACTGTAGGAGGAAACGCACACAAGCACAGGGAGAGCATGCATTCTTCACACTGAAGCGTGTTCACCTCAAACACGAACCCGGGACCTTTTTACAATGAGGCGGACGTGCTACCCACTACACCATGCTGCCCCTATCCAATAAATGGTATTTTGTTAATGTATGTTGTGTTTGTAATGTAGCGTTTACGATTTATCACAGTCTCCTCCTCCCGATATCTGCACAGGTTTCCTCCAGGAGCTCTCGGATTCCTCCAACATTCCAAAGACTTGCAGATTAGGTCAGATGGTTCTCTAACTTTCCCATGGGAGTTAATGTGAATGTGAATGATTGGTCATCCTGTGTTGACCCTCTGATAGATCAGGAACCTGCCCAAGGTGCCCCCACCCCCACCCCACCTTTTGCTCGGGATCAACTGGAATTGGCTTTAGCTTCGCAGATAAGTCGTGTAGATAAGGGATCAATAAATAGATGGCCTATCACATTGCAAGAGGAGAATCTCCTGTATACAGGCCACAGGTTTTCTTCAGTATGTAGATCTGATCTTCCGATGTTACGTCTTTGTTGATTTAAATATTATCATCGTGAAATGTGAAATTCTTCATCCTGAAGAGAATCAGGTCTAGCTACTGTGTGATTATTAAAATAGTCGTAGCACAGCTGTCAGTTTTGAACAATATACTGTACAGAGTACTGTGCAACAGCAACAGCTCATTTACAGGCACTTGTATGGTGGACGCAACATAATCTATAAACACAGCCAATCAATTTTACTGCACCCTCACAGTTCAAAGGACTCTCCTTTCATTCTCAAATAAATTTCTTGGGTTTTATCAGCATTAGAAGTTTCTGTAATAATAAACTGAACAAGGTTTATGTGAAGTATTTACAATACCACCACTATGACAGTTCGTCTTATGATTCTAATTGGTTCTAATATCAGTCCTCGTACAGAGAAGCTGTGTGTCCACACTCCAGCCAATCCCAGTGAAGCCTGTGTGTCTCGGCATGGCTCAAAATGACAAGTTGAGAATTAAAAGAATTAATTTTTGTCCTGCTGAAAGACCAAGTACAGAAATTTGTAATAAACAATCAGAGGTATACACATGCACGCTTCATGGGGTGTCTGTTCGCTCTGTGTCAGCAGCTTCAAAACAGATTTTCATACAGGCTGCGATGTTCACAGAAAACAGTTTGAATTTAATAAACAAGCAGAGAAATATTGCAGTGAGATATTTGATCATTTACCATTCATTCACGAAAATGAATCTCACCAAGATTGACACTTTGGTAAACATTCCATTGCTGCATTTGCATTAAAATTTTAGGGAAGCCAGGGCTTGCTGTGTAGTATTAAAACAATTGGGTGTGAGCAGTACCATAGTTCAGTGCTCCCACCACCATGCTTCATTATTGGAATGGTGTTCTTTAGGGGATACGCTGTCTTACTCTTCTGCCAAATATATCTTTGATTATAATGATCAACATTCCCCCATGATTTGATTGACCATATTTTAGTGTTACATGTTTTATTTTTTGAGAAACGGCCTCTTTGAATTCTATGCAATCTACCCCACAGCCCACATATGTAGCGAAACTGTCGCAACAACTCACTTATTACTCCTGCAATTGCTCATATATTATTGTAGGTGTACTGATCGCCTCCCTAATAAGTTCAGTATGTTTTAACAATGAGATCTTGTACATGTTTTACAAGTACTCTCAGTGGTTTAATGAAACCAAGATGTCCTTAAAATCCTACAGAAACAGTTGATCTTGATTGACATTTGTTAGATCTGAACATAGTGACATGTTCCATTCTAAAGGTGGGTCCACACTTGAGCAAACCTTTTTTTTTTTGCTGCTCACAAATAAAATTAAGACAATAAGCAACTATTTTCCTATAACAGCATACCCTGATGTGCTTTTTTAACATACATATGCCCATCCATTTTCCAAACCACTTTATCCTTTATTATGGTCAGAGGGAATCTGTAACTGGAATCTGGGTGATGATGGGGTACACTCTGAACATCTCACCATCCCAGCAAGGGCCAATACCCACACACACACACACACACACACACACACACACACACACACACACACACACACACACACACACACACACACACACACACACACGCACATGCGCGGCAAAACCATTCACACTCACATTTGTATCTAAGGTCAATTTGAAACAGCCAGTTAGTCTACTGTACATGTTTTTGGACTGTGGGAGGAAACTGGAGTACCTGGAGGTAATCCATACAAGTAGTCTTGAACCAATGATCTTCTTGCTATGAGGCAGGTGTACAATACTCTACTCTCTTCTGCTGCCCTCAAAACATGCATACAAGTATTATTTATTAGAAAGTATTATTTAGAAAATCATTTAACCATTGCAAGCAATTAGCTGTCAGTAGTTGATGCCACATTCAGGTTAGCATTTTAATGTACTGTAGTATTATCCAATTTACTATAATTGGTATTGATATAATACAGTGGTACCTCACCTCACGAAATTAATCTGTTCCAGAGGTCGTTTCGTAACCTGGATTTTTCGTAAGTAGACCTGCATTTTACATGTAAAACGCATGATTCATTTCAAGACCCCCAATACTACCCCTAAACCCTTTAAAAAATTATAAAGCATACCTTTTAAGGTACTTACTTCGTGTTGACCATGTCTTCTTAGCAGAGTTATAATCTTACAAATGTTTATGCAAGGTTAAAAGCCTGAGACAAAAAATAAAATTCCAAGGAGCACACTTGAAAAACTCATGAAACAACAGTAACCCTGTCCTTTACACGAAAAGCATCATGGATATTATGGAGATACAGCTCCATAGTAGCCAATGGGAGGGAGCTGCTTCATCCCTCCTAGCCAATGGAAGGCCAGTGGGGGTGGGATGTTTGGAGATAGCCAATGGGAGACAAGTGGGGCGGGATGTTGGGAGATGGCCAGTGGGAGGCCAGCGGGGCGGGATGTTGGGAGATAGCCAATGGGAGGCCAGTGGGACGGGATGTTGAGAGATGGCCAGTGGGAGGGAGCTGCATCATCCCTCCTAGCCAATGGGAGGCCAGCAGGGCGGGATGTTGGGAGATAGCCAATGGGAGGGAGCTGCTTCATCCCTCCTAGCCAATGGAAGGCCAGTGGGGGTGGGATGTTTGGAGATAGCCAATGGGAGACAAGTGGGGCGGGATGTTGGGAGATGGCCAGTGGGAGGCCAGCGGGGCGGGATGTTGGGAGATAGCCAATGGGAGGCCAGTGGGAGGCCAGTGGGGCGGGATGTTGGGAGATAGCCAATGGGAGGCCAGTGGGACGGGATGTTGAGAGATGGCCAGTGGGAGGGAGCTGCATCATCCCTCCTAGCCAATGGGAGGCCAGCAGGGCGGGATGTTGGGAGATAGCCAATGGGAGGGAGCTGCTTCATCCCTCCTAGCCAATGGAAGGCCAGTGGGGGTGGGATGTTTGGAGATAGCCAATGGGAGACAAGTGGGGCGGGATGTTGGGAGATGGCCAGTGGGAGGCCAGCGGGGCGGGATGTTGGGAGATAGCCAATGGGAGGCCAGTGGGAGGCCAGTGGGGCGGGATGTTGGGAGATAGCCAATGGGAGGCCAGTGGGACGGGATGTTGAGAGATGGCCAGTGGGAGGCCAGCAGGGCGGGATGTTGGGAGATAGCCAATGGGCGGGAGCTGCTTCATCCCTCCTAGCCAATTTGAGGACAGCAGGGCGGGATGTTGGGAGATAGTCCATGGGAGGCCAGTGGGAGGCCAGCGGGGCAGGATGTTGGGAGATAGCCAATGGGAGGGAGCTGCTTCATCCCTCCTAACCAATGGGAAGCCAGCGAGGCCGGGATGTTGGGAGATAGCCAAAAGGGAGGCCAGCGGGGCGGGATGTTGGGAGATAGTAATTGGGAGAGCAACTCGTGCAACATTTGAATTTTTGAGATGGTGCTTCGTAATGTGAACTTGTTTCGTATCCAGAGACAAAAATTTTAGGAAAATGTTTTGCGTAACCTGGATTTTTCGTTTGTTGGGACTATCGTAAGGTGAGGTACCACTGTATTTAATATTATTGGCTATTTGTATATTGTAATAAATAACGATATAATTAATTTTTGGCTAAATATTTATGCAAAAGTATTTATGCACATTAAGCAGCGTAATGTTAATTTGGTTGGATATGGTAAGCAAATCCCTTCATATCGTAGTGCACTGCACACAGATTTGTATTTTCCAATTTTATCTCCACACAGACACTTAAGAAATGAAGAAAAACATCACAGCCGCCTTTATAATCTCATGTATGTCCTAAATCAAGCCTGAGAGATTAAGTTCTGCATAAAAAAACTGTACAGTGAGATTTTGTAATTGGCGGGGTACATCTGCTAGCTGTCCTAGATTTGGTCGCGATGTTGTCAGCCAACACCGAAAGCATAAAAAAACAAAATGTACAAAAACAAAACACAAAAATAACAACCTGTGAATCCTTCAGCAGTGTTCCATTAAAATACAGATCATGCTGAGATATTGCTATAATGCTGCTCTCTCAAGCTCAAGAAATTTGTCTGTATTGCACATATGCATATTTAAATCACACCGAAGTCAAATTTGAAGTGAATGTAGTTCCACAGAAAATAAGGATTAGCTTTAATGTGGTTACAAAAGCACATAAAAAGAGTGTTATTTGCCCGTTAATAACTGCAGACGAATCAATTTATGATACATTTAACTGGAATGACTAGTGACAGTGTGTCCATAGCGTTGCACATACAGTCGCTCTTATTGTAAATTCCAGTGCACAGGTTAGCATGTTAGCATGCAACTGTACTGCCAGTGTAAACAGGTCTGATCTGGTCCCTTCCGAGTCGTAGGACAACTCTTGGTGACCTGCCATGGAGGATAAGGCCTTGATTATCATCTTCATGGAGGTTTTCTTGGCAAGGATAGTGCAGTGGTTTGCCATAGCCTTCTGCACTATGCAAACCTACGGGCAATTTAGAACGGCCCATTAACGTACTGTGAATGTTTTTGGACTGTGGGAGAAAACCGGAGTACCCGGATGAAACCCATGCAAGCACGGGGAGAACATGCAAACATGCAAACTCCAGACAGAAACACCCAGGCCAGGAATTGAACCCAGGCCTTCTTGCTGTGAGGCGGACATGCTAACCACTACACCACCATGCTGCCAGTGTAGACAGAAGAGAAGGGAAGGGAAGGGAAGAGAAGGGAAGGGAAGGGAAATATATGCTACTGTGTGGCACAAATTCAAATACTCATGAAAACATCACTTACGATTCCAGTCATAAATTTTTGAGCACCCTTTCAGTTAATAATATGTCATTTTTATCAGTATTATTGCTGCAGAACTGACACAATAATACAGAACATCAGAAAGTCCTAGTATGCGGTTTGAAAGATAAATGTTCAGCAGTGGTGGCTTGTGGTTAATGCGCTGGGTTACTGATCTTAAGATCAGTGCATCAATCCCCATTATCACCACTGTTGGGCCCTTGAGCAAGGCCCTTAACGTTCCGTTGTATAAAATGATAATTGCAAGTTGTTATAAGAGCTTCTGCCAAATTGTATAAATATTAAGTAAAGAGTGTGTAATTACAATTATTTTAAGAATTATTAAGATCTGGATTGTGAGATTCTAACCATCAAAAGTTTTACAGCACCACCTTTTTTTTTTTTTTTTTTAATAAAAATGCCTTCCAAACTCATGGTGGAGTAACGGTACCTTCCAAGTCGTAGGACGACTTTTGGCGACCTGCCATGAAGGATAACACCTTGATTATCATCTTCATGGAGGTTTTCTTGGCAAGGATAATGCAGTGGTTTTCCATTGCCTTCTGCACTATGCGAACCTACGGGCAATTTAGAACAGCCAGTTCGCCTACTGTGCATATTCTTGGACCGTGGGAGGAAACTGGAGTACCCAGAGGAAACCCACGCGAGCACGGGGAGAACATGCAAACTCCGCACAGAAACGCCCAGGCCTGGAATCCAATCCCGGCCTTCTTGCTGTGAGGCAAATGTGCTAACCGCTACACCACCGTGCCGCCATAGCTACAAATTAGTGAACGCCTAAATAAAAATAAAACTATGCACAAATAAAAAAACTATATTAAACTCTGTTCACATACATAAACAACAGTTCGATCATACATATGAAAGAAAAGAATATTGCGCCAGGTATTCAGAAGCAAATTAATTCCGTCTTACTGACAGAAACAAGATGAACTTTTTTGTTACTTCTCACAGTAAAATGTCATCCGCTGTATGCAGAGTTGTTGGTCATTTTTAGTTTATATCCAACAAACACTTGATGAAATTGTGTGTTTTAAGGGAAGCACACATAAACTATACATATAAGCTTTAAAATTTTGGGTTTGATTTCCTTTCAAAAGAATAGAACGAGACATTAAGCTTCCAATCATACAATGGGGACATAATCTCCAGACCCCATCAAGCTGGTTTTGGGATAATGTAGACAGAACAGTGAGGGCAGACAATCAACCAACGGATGCAGCACATTTGTTGGAAGTACTGGGACAGGGTTGGAAAGACTTTCCATCATAGTATTAGATTTCCATTGTTAAAGGAATGTCAGTAGTGTGTTACAGCTGTAATATCTCAGAAAACGGGTTACTTTGATGAGTTAAAAAATTTAATTACATTTTTTAAGCAGAATAATTCCCTTTACTTCTTTTATTTACCTCCAACTTTTTTTCTTTTGGAGTACCCTAAGACATTAAACTACATACATTTCAAAAAAAGCCATCAAGAAAATCGCAGTGTTCCAAAACTTTTGACTGGTTGTGCGTTCCTTGGTTAGATTTTTACACAATATATATATATATATATATATATATATATATATATATATATATATATATATATATATGTATATATGTATATATATATTCACACATATATATATACATGTATATATATATATATATATATATATATATATATATATATATATATATGTGTGTGTGTGTATATATATATATATATATATATATATATATATATATGTATATATATGTATAGATATATATGTATAGATATATATATATATATATATATATATATATGTGTGTGTGTGTGTGTGTGTGTGTGTGTGTATATATATACACACACACACACAAGGTATTTATTGTAAAAAGAGGTCATGTAAATTATGACATGTTTAGAAACTTTTGACTGACAATATAGATGGAATGATAATGCATATAATGCAAAAGATGGTGTTACAATTGTTATAAAAGCCGTTGATTATAAATATTTCCGCTAATCCTTCACAGTTCACAGTGTTACGCAATAGAACGCTAATCTGGTCGTGAATGTTCATTCAGTTCTATCGTTTCAACTTATTTATCTGCAGTGTGTGTGTGTGTGTGTGAGTGTGAGTGTGTGTGTGTGTGTGTGTGTGTTTGTGTGTGTGTGTGTGTGTGTGTATGCTGTAGCTTCCTGATTCATTAATTCATTCATTTTGAATTTTGCTGCTTATCAGCAGAGAACAGATTTGCAGCTCTTCAGCTCCTAATTCGGCTTTATCCTCAAAACCTTGTCGCCTCAGTGGAGGCACAAATTAAAGATTCACTTGAGCCCCTTAGCATTGCTCATGTCAAAATAACCTACCAGGAGAGCAAATAAAAATGCCTAGTATTTGTAAATTTGAAGCATGAAGTCAGTGCAAGCTGTTAGTGCCATTCCCTCTATCTCATATTTCTATTTCCCAGCTGTGCACACACATCTGCTATCAGGAGGAGTTCAGAGCGTAAAGGTACTTTAGGGCTCAGTTTCAGTGAGCCATGATTACGTTGATCAGTTGTGAGATACAATGATAGATTGGGGTGTTTAATGTGTTGTTGTGTTACTTCAAACTTATTTAGACATTAATTACATTTGATTCTTTTGAAATCTAACTTTACAAAATAAATATGCATGTGTAATTTCAGATATGTACGATTCGGAACACCTGTACACCTACTTATTCATGTAATTATACAATCCGCTGCTTGGAGCTGAAAGTCACGCAAATACGCAAATAATCACATTTTACACTAGTGTTGAGCAGAAAAGCATCTCATAACATATCAATCCTTGAGGCAGGTGGGTTACAGCAGCAGGTCAAGTTTCAGGGGTGCACAAAAGCAGGAGTGCACAAAGACTGAATTATTTGGAGAAACCTTATTTGGTTTGATTTTTGCTGTGACTTGAAGATTGTTGGACGTATTTGGTGTCAACAAGATGAACCCATCAATCCATTATGCCTTGTGTCAACAGTTCTGCTGGGTTAATTGGCACATATTGGACACATACGTACCAGTCAAGTATTGCTTGAGCACCACAGCCTATAGGAGTATGGGTGCTGACCATGTGCAACTCTTTATGGTGACAATTTTCCAATCATACTGAAAAATGGCAGGATGATACATCATGTCACGAAGCATGTCAAACTGGTTCCATAAATGGGATAATCAGTTCAGGAAAATTCAGTGGTCATAATAACCAACTTTCAATCAAGCAGAGACTTGTAGTTGTTAACAAGGACTGTAATATCAGAGGAACACCTTCTAGGGTCTATACCAGGACATAACAGACTTTGGGTCTGAAATCCCAAACTTTCTTATGTATAAGAAGAAATAAATAAGCAAAAGGCACTTATTAGAGGTGCTTATAACCCCTGACAGGGATAAATGGATTTTGATGACATGCATTGATTAACCTAAAAAATCTTGAGAAGACTTGCAGATTTCATTATAACTTAACATAGTTAGAATGAAATGTCTCCCCCTAGTGTGTGAAGAACATTAATTCACACATTATTTGCACTTATTGTCCATAATGAACTTTTTTTCAACATGATCCCAAGCACAGATAATCTCCCAAATGTATTGGTTTGTTATTTATACTACACCCTACTCATCAAAATCCGTAGATAACTTTTTGTTTAACTCACACACAAACTCACTAACAAGCACGCCAGCACAGGAGATAAAAATCTTCTGGCAGAGGTCAAAACAATATATACCGTATATGTTTTAAAGTATCTAATATAGCTCATTAATGAAGAATCTAAACAGTAGAGACACTTCCCAGGATAAAAATAAATGAGAGCAGCTGTAAAGAGGCAATGAATGCAAATGCAAGTCCTAAACTTTGATTAAAAAATAAATCATCTTGTTGGTAAAGGTGTCGTAAGAAATAACTCAAGCTGTTCAAGTTTTCACACTGACCCCTTTGCTCCGTTTTTAATTTTTACTCATGCTATAAATATCATCGTGATATGCACAATTTGTATGAGTTTTATCTCCATGCCAAAATCAGTGGCCAAACTTCATCAAGAACCTGTCACCTAAATGGAAACAGCAGTAAATATGGTAGGTGTTGTGGAACCTTTGCCGCCCAACTTGGTAAAAGAAAGCACCAGCAAAGAAAAGGATCTGGTGCACCAGGATAAAAAAATGTTCTTTGTATGTTTTTAGTTATTGGAGCGTACACTATATTGCCAAACATGACCATGACAGAAATTTCTTGGTCTTTTGACTCTTCTAGGACGACTTTAGACTTGATTTTAAATTGTGGAAATGGGAATTTGCTCATTCCGTCTGAGGAGAATTAATAAGGTCAGGAACTGTTTATCCCAAAAGTGTTAAGTGGGATAGAGGTCGGTGCTCTTGAATTCTTTAGTGTCAATGAACGGGGAATTGCCAGAAAAGGAACCTATTAAGCTACAGCAGACAATTAATATTTGCAAAGGGCTCAGTCATGCGCATGATGCTCAGCTGTCTATGGTGTGGTGTGTATATGCTGACAATGCTATGGTGAACAAAAATCATCTTTGAGCTGCAGAAAGGACTGTCAGACCCATACTAAAGGGAAAGGCAATATGATTCTCGAAGAATCAGAGAAAAATAATGGTGACTTTATGACTTCCTGGATTAGTACACCTCTTAATAGAGTCCATGAGAAGAAGACATGTCTCAGTAAAAATGGGTTGCCATGCCCTTCATTAGACTTGATAAAGGCCTTGTTTTGAAGCTAGTTCTTGAGCATTATTGAGTTACCATCTTCTTTGAACTTGATATCAAACTGGTTCTGAATTGGATAACTTTATATTCTTTAAAGTGGTGGGTCTACAGGGCTTACGGATATACATTCAGCAGATCAAACAAGGAGAGGTTATCACATGTTCACCCCATATCCTGGCCAGAATTCTGAGGGCTCTTCAAGTGCACATTGGTAAGATTGCTGAAATGTTATAAAGAAACATTTCACATATTACCAATGTTTGTCACAACAGTTCAATCCCATAAGTCATCCCCAAGTTATTTTCATTTTGCACTGGGGAGGCAAACATCTGGATATAGCACTTGAGTGACTTCCACTGACGCAACCCAAGCATAAGCAACAGGATGAGCATATTGGTTAGCGGCGCCGTCTGTTATTAGATCCAAAAAGATGAACGCCAACGATCCAGATCCAAGTGTGGGTGGAGTGTTTATATGTGTCAAAAACGAACCAGAAAAATTTGGGGTCTTCACCGAACAAGGTAGGTGTAAAAATGTTCTTAAACGTGCGTCAAGGAACAGTCTCTCTTTCTTTTCTTACAACTATTACCAAAAACCATCAGCTCACTAATACACAGTGAACATCAACGCTTTACATCAGATACTTCAAATCATACCTTTTATATTTAGTCACATCTACCACAGACCATCAACACTGTAGGTGCAACACACAATGTGCTACAGTTACAGTTACAGATAATACATCAAAATGATTGTAGTGCTTGTGTACTAATAATATAAAATCCTATAGACTGCACCATTCCTGTTTACTGAGCAGGTTAACAACCTTATGAGCAAGTTAATGTCACCTTATTTAAGGTATGCTGGTGATTAGCTGTATGGGTTTCACCAATTTTGATGTGAATTTTCATGTGTTTTCTGATTGTGCTCTCATAAGCATGAATACAGAACATCTGCTTGCACAAGTCTGTAGATTCCATGATGTAGCTTTTTATACTATAGCGGTTTGTCCTTATTTCTAAGCTTTAAATTATGAGACCTTGGGATGAATTTGCTGGGCTCCAAGTCATAAGAAAGGAGTGTCTTCTTCATTCTTCTTCTTCTTCTTCTTCTTCTTCTTCTTCTTCTTTAGTTTATTTATCTTCTTCTTTCTTCTTTTACTTTTGGCTGCTCCCTTCAGGGGTCGCCACAGCAAATCATCCTGATTCCAACGACCTTCGTGTCTTCCTTCACCAATATATATATAGGGGCAGTGGTGGTCTAGTGGTATAGGGCGCTGGATCGCTGATCCAAAGGTTGGGGGTTCGAGTCCCACTCTCCACAAGGTTGTCACTGTCCCCCCCAGTGCAGCTAACTGGGTTATCAAAGGCGGGCCATGTCTCTCACTGTCTATGGTGAGAGGTTCATGTAAAAGAACCATTGCTGACTTTTGTAAAGAGTAGCTGCAAAGTCGTCAGCGTGTTTCTGTCCCTTGCTAAAAAGGGTTGTGACAGGAAGAGCATCCGACGTAAAAACCTCTGCCAAATCAAACGTGCGAATCAGATGATTTGCTGTGGCGACTCCTGAGTAAAAGGGAAAAAGGAAGACAGACAGAATATATATATATATATATATATATATATATATATATACAGGGATCCCTCGCTACTTCGTGCTTCAATTAATGCGGCTTCAGTGCATTGCGTTTTTTTTTTTTTTAAATAAATAAATATTTATTGAATTAAAAAATAAGGAAATTAAGGAAAAATATGGGGAAAAGTTAAAAAAAAGCTACAAAAACAAGGCCGATTATGCAAAAAACCCTAAACAAACTAAACAAAAAAACAACCCAAAATCTCCCATCAAAATCATCCGGAGATTCGAACAGGGCGAGGTCGAAAGTGAAATAAAATTGAAGAACAAATAGAAATAGAACTGGAATAAAATCTATAGAAAGGTATATCATAAATATAAGTATTAAATATGATTAAACATTATCCTGAGGTGCACTTAATACCAGGCTCCAGCAAAAGGGGGGGGTGTGGTTGACACGGTCCGGGAAGAGAAGCAGAACAATACATTTTTGAACTTCTGACAAAAGTTTCAAAGAAGAAACAAATTGACTCCAGTATTATAATGAACTGGATAAGAGTGAAACTCTATAAATCTGATCAGATCCAGTGTGCTGTGCTTGAGAGGAACCAGGAGTTTAAACACGGGACATAATGATATTGATAATGTGATAATTATGGAGAGAGAGAGAGAGAGAGAGAGAGAGAGAGAGAGAGAGAGATTGTATACAGTACAGTTACTTATACAAGGTTTAAACATATGTTCCCCTCTAAAGAATGCCCTGTAACAACTTACAAACAAATTCATCTAACCGGCCGTCGGGAACCTAACTCGTTTGTAAGCTGGGGAGCCCTGTACTTACATTGTTGCATCTGTGTGTGCGTGCGCATCTGCGTGCATGTGTGCACGTGTATGTCCTCTTCTTCTCATGCAGTTCAATTTTCATGTGTGTGTACTTATATTTTATTTATATCGTATGTTATTTTTGAATGTTTCATTGTTATTATAAGCATTTATTGCATTGAATATGTAGTTATTGATATTATATACACATATACATGTATGTATACATCAGTGGGGGGGTTCCTACTTTGTGGATTTCGATGGCGTGTGGGGATCTCGGTCCCAATTATCTGCGGAAAGTGAGGGATCCCTGTATCTATATAAGGTCTACTGAGACCTGTGCCACCAGTTGCTTGTCACAGCTCATGGTTGTTATGAATTTATTTTGGGAATAGCTAGATACCGCAAAATTGCTTCGTGTGCATAATATTCTTGTATCCAAAAAAATGTAAAATCATTAAACACTTTAAATGTTTTTTTAAGTTTAACTCATCCATTTTTATATATTCCAAATAAATAAATAAATAAATGATTATTCTCTCTCTCTCTCTCTCTCTCTCTCTCTCTCTCTCTCTCTCTCTCACTCTCTCTCTCTCTCTCTCTCTCTCTCTCTCTCTCTCTCTCTCTCTCTCTCTCTCTCTCTCTCTCTCATTAAGTTAGATGTTATTTAATAACTTACTCTGATGCATTTAATCACAGCTCTGCCCCTGAACAGACCCAGGACTGATAGATATCTACAGGTAGACATTTGCTGTATGCAGTCTTATAAATTTTAAAGTAACCAAGTGAGAAGATTCAAAAATGCATGTTTTGATTTAGCTGGTTTTTATATTTACTTATTTTTTTATTTTTTTTCCCCCAAGAGTATACAATATAATCATTCAGCCAGAAGGCAGGATTATTTTGGCAGAAGATGACTTAAGATTATTGGCATGAAAGGCTTTTTCCTAGAGAAACCACTTTGGTCCTTTCTGGGAATAAACATCAGGAGAGGAACACATAAGGGTCTGGATTTACTGGGGCTAACAGCATTGCCCCTTAAATGATAAACATATTGAAATGTAATACAGACGCTCCCCAACTTACGTTTTTGGTTCAGTTCCGGACGGCCGAACGTAAGGTGAAAAAAAATGTAAGTTTTTATTGTATGTTCCAGTGACGTATGACGTTCATACTGTATTATACATCCATAAATATACCATTACCGCATCTCATAAAACATCCCTGAATCAATTATTGTAAACAAAATATTGTAAAATAATATCAAATATCAAATAATATCAACATCAATTTCAAATAAATTAAATTCAAGCAAAATAATTTCAAATATATAAATTTTAATCAAATTCACTCATCAAATATCAAATACAGTATCAAATATAACCTTTAATATTCTCCGTGATGAGCTCATTCTGCTTGTAAATGGTTCCGATGGTTGGAGCCATTTAGAAGAAACGTGCAACATTCACATGTTTTTCACCAGCGTCAATTTTCTTGATAATAGCCATCTTCGTTTATAACGAGATGGTTTGCCGCTTTTTCTGATTACCGCTATCACTAGTAGGCTTACGCTTCTGACCAACCATATTTGCTTGGGGTTACAAAAGTCCACAAAACAGTATAAACACAAAGATCACAGAGATGACGTCTTAACACAAGGGTAACATGCAGTGAACTGGGAAGAAGGAGGGGCACGTTCAGTCTGTCGTTTGTACACAATGGACGCAGCATCATACGCAAGTAAAGTATTACATCAGCATACTATGTAGGTACGTCTCGTACTACAGAGAGCATGCTAAACTCAAAATTTTACAATTTTAGCGTCAATTTTCTTGATAATAGCCATCTTCGTTTATAACGAGATGGTTTGCCGCTTTTTCTGATTACTGCTATCACTAGTAGGCTTACGCTTCTGACCAACCATATTTGCTTGGGGTTACAAAAGTCCACAAAACAGTATAAACACAAAGATCACAGAGATGACGTCTTAACACAAGGGTAACATGCAGTGAACTGGGAAGAAGGAGGGGCACGTTCAGTCTGTCGTTTGTACACAATGGACGCAGCATCATACGCAAGTAAAGTATTACATCAGCATACTATGTAGGTACGTCTCGTACTACAGAGAGCATGCTAAACTCAAAATTTTACAATTTTAGCGTCAATTTTCTTGATAATAGCCATCTTCGTTTATAACGAGATGGTTTGCCGCTTTTTCTGATTACTGCTATCACTAGTAGGCTTACGCTTCTGACCAACCATATTTGCTTGGGGTTACAAAAGTCCACAAAACAGTATAAACACAAAGATCACAGAGATGACGTCTTAACACAAGGGTAACATGCAGTGAACTGGGAAGAAGGAGGGGCACGTTCAGTCTGTCGTTTGTACACAATGGACGCAGCGTCATACGCAAGTAACGTATTACGTCAGCATACTATGTAGGTACGTCTCGTACTACAGAGAGCATGCTAAACTCAAAATTTGACAATTTTAGCGTCAATTTTCTTGATAATAGCCATCTTCGTTTATAACGAGATGGTTTGCCGCTTTTTCTGATTACCGCTATCACTAGTCGGCTTACGCTTCTGACCAACCATATTTGCTTGGGGTTACAAAAGTCCGCAAAACAGTATAAACACAAAGATCACAGAGATGACGTCTTAACACAAGGGTAACATGCAGTGAACTGGGAAGAAGGAGGGGCACGTTCAGTCTGTCGTTTGTACACAATGGACGCAGCGTCATGCGCAAGTAACGTATTACGTCAGCATACTACGTAGGTACGTCTCGTACTACAGAGAGCATGCTAAACTCAAAATTTGACAATTTTTTTTTAAATGTAAAATCGAAAAATATGTAAAACGTTAAAGCGGGGAGTGTCTGCATAGAAGAACAGAAACTAGATCATTGGCTAATGGTGGCACTGTGGTGTAGTGATTGGCATTTCTGCCTCACGCCAAAATGCTCCTGGGTTCGATTCGGTAATAACTAAACGTGTCCACCGCTCTCAGCATTTAACTGTATGAAGAATCTTGAGAGAAAGAATTGTATAACTGCACAACAATTCTGAAAATATAACAGTTCTTCAGCCCTCACAGGGTAGAGATGACCAGTGAACACATAAAATGTAGGAAGCCCTCCATTTCATTTATTAGTGGGTGGCTCCAGCAGTTAATATCCGAGTAATAACACACACACTACATGATCTGAGATGTAGTCTGTCTGAAGTATTTTCAAAAAGGTTTGCTGTATGTGCATGTGTCACTGCAGGGCTTTTTGTGTGGGTGTGTGTCTGTTTCGCTCTCTCTCTCTCTCTCTCTCTCTCTCTCTCTCTCTCTCTCTCTCTCTCAGCTGAATAGCTTTTATTCACGGATTTACATTAATGCCTGGCTTTAGAGAAGCGCTGCCTTTTTTCCCTGTGTCTCTCGATCTATCTGTGCCTCTCAGCATCTCCGCCACATTCAGATCGTGAGCAATGCAAGGAAACATCAGTGCATGGTGTGTATGTGTGTGTTGTAATACAGTACTGGAGCTTTGGAGAGGAAACCCTCCTGTAGGGTTTTCGCAGAAGGGGGTTTCCTCTCTGCATCTTTGTAGCTCTGTCCTGTTAGAAATCGTCAATATAACGAAATCATGAAAAGAAAATCATCATTACTGACCACCCATCAAGCACTGCTCTCAGAATTTTAATCAAGAGGATATCCTGGTAAGATGTTGCTTTTATTGTTGCCTCTCAGAAGTAAAGGTGTGTCTGAATGCTAAGGAACCTTGATGTCAGGATCAAGGGACAACAGTGCAAGGCATCATGGGACTAAATAAAAATATTTCAAATGTGCACAATTTATTAAGAGGCATTGTCTCTAATTTTTTTTTTAATGTATTTTTACAGAAAAACAGCCGAGACACATGCAACTTTGATCGCGAGTTCACCAAGATGCCAACAGAGCTCACACCGACCGATAAACTCTTCATCATGAATCTGGATCAAGACGAGTTCCTTGGATTTTCTTTCACAAATCCAGAATATGTCCCTCCAGCTAACTGATGAGAACCATCCTAGAAATACCTTGCAATGGGTTTCACCCACCTGTAGTGCTCACTATTTAGCAATCTTGCAAACCCACAAGCTTCCCCAGAACTCTCTAGAATTATAGCAATACACCTCATTATTTTTATATCCCAAAGACTCAGGTTCCCGAGAGCTGGCTCATATTTCACCCTAAATTCATAATGACTTTAAATTAAGTAAATTGTCTACATAAATCAGACTTCCTATTATGAGCTGACTTATGGATTATGTCATGAGTTGCAAAATAATAATACAAGTAATGCAGAATGCACCTTTATACTTTAGCTGCTGTGCTATCAAAAAAAAACTTAAAAAGTTTTCACTAATGTCATATTTTTAGAGGCAGGAGGGTAGCTCCAGGTAACAGTAAAGCAAATTCAATAGCAACCTATTTATCAACCATAGAATTATTATTGCATGTAGATGCCCATCTGGACACGACCTACGCTTGTCCATGCAAGGTAAAGGAGTTGCAGAAAGGACAGATAAGCACAGGGTTGCCAGATTTTGCTAGTAATCCATAGCTGTCCCGACCTTATCTGGAAGCACAGTATCACTGTCAACTTCCATGAAGGTAAGCAAGTGTGAAAACACTCATTGTCTCTGTGCCATACCAAATCATTTCTGTTTCAAGATATTTATTCAGCAAAGAATGGAAAAGGGAAATACTTGTTTTTCATGCTGTAAAATCCAACAAAAGCCTCCCATTCACAGGTTTCATGGTTTTTTTATAGCATGTATGCATATGTAGTCAAGCTGGAAATACCTCTGAAGCCCCATAGAATAATTTACATCCAAAACTGATTGAAATAAGATAAGCTACTGGGTGTTGTACATTGTTAACTGCCTGGTTTAAGCTGCACTAAAAATTTACGATGTGGTGGGGAATAGAAAAAGCTATCAATGATAATCTTGTGGTTTAGGATCTTATACCCCAAACGATAATACTGTGAGTCCTGCCATTTCTCCACGCCGTTTTATTCCTTAACGTCTGATTAATATTGAACTTCATCGAGCTCTTGAAACAGGAACACATTTCGCAAAACCCAATTACCTTCAGAACGGGCAGTGGTGGCCCGATCCCAAGGTTGGGAATTCAAGCCCCACTGCCAACAGTTGTCACTGCTTTTCCCCCCCAATGCAGCAAACTGGGTTATCAAAGGCCGGCCAAGTCTCTCACTGTCTATGGTGAGAGGTTCATGTAAAAAAAAAAAAACCCATTTCTGACTTTCGACGAGAGCAGCTGCGTAGCCATCAACATGTTTCTGCCCTGCGATGGCCTGGCGAGCTGTCCAGGGTGTACCCTGGCCTGACCAGCCTCCCTGCGCCCTTAATTAGGATTAAGCGGTTCAGAAACTGTTCAGTTCATTTTCTGTAACCGCTTCATCCTAATTAGGGTCACGGGGAGGCTGGTGCCCATCCCAGCCAACTCAGGGCAAGGGCAGAGTACACCCTGGACAGCTCGCCAGGCCATCGCAGGGCGGAAACACGCTGACGGCTTTACCATAGACAGTGAGAGACATGGCCGGCCTTTGATAACCCAGTTAGCTGCACACTTTGGGACAGTGACAACCTTGTGGAGAGTGGGACGCGAACCCCCAACCTTAGGATCAGCGATCCAGTGCCCTATACCACTAGACCACCACTGCCCCATTCAGAAACTGAATGAATGAATTACCTTCAGATGAGGATCTTACAGGGAAGTGCACACAATGCAGTTCTGAGAAAATATGAGAACGTCCTCATATAAGAACAGTGCGGTCTCAAGAGTGCCGTTTTGTATGAGATTATGATATTATTAATAAAACTTGATAAAACTCACAACCTATTTTTTATTTTTACCGTTTTACGAAAAATGATCTTGGCATTGCGTTTTTACGCGGGTACTTTCCCAGTGTAGAAAAAAAAAAAAATGTTTTGACGGTCTCAAAGGAAGTATGTTCCTTTGTCCTATCCTGAATGTCCTATTACTGTTAATCCAACAGGGAGTGCAGTAAATTAGGAAAAATCGTGACCATCCCTAAACGGGCAATTTACAAAAAAATCAAAACAACAACAAGGCCAGGCTCAATTATTCATCCACGGCTCATTATATTCCCCCCCACCCCACCCCCGCCCGCATTTTTGCTCTGTTTGATCGTGGCACATCGGGCTGATGTTTAATTCACCATCTCAAAACTCATTATGCAAGAAAGATCATTATCTCCCTCTGGATATGATATTGCTGAGTTTTCAGTATCTAGTCACTCAATCCAGAGCTAAAGACCTTCAAAAATAAATATTATCAATGTGCAGTATGTTGAGATTTTCTAGTCTATAATGTATTATAATTTTTTTTTATATCTTTACAAGGGCAAGAAAAGCGGGGTGGAGACCGAGAGACAGGTAGAGACCAGAGGAAGGAAAGACGCATAAGTGGGAACGAGAAGAGAAACAGATGGTGGGAAACTAAAAAGACAGTGAGAGTGATGAGGAAAGAGAGGGACAGTGTGAGAGGCAGACAGAAAAAAACTGGCAGAGAGACAACCTGAATGAGGCAAGTATTATAAACAAGCCGACAGAAACACATATACAGTATTGATCCAGCATTTCCTCCGAACAAGTGCTTTCTGATATTCAGTAGCTTACATTCAGCAGATTAAATACTAACTTGCGGTGCATTGTGGGACTTTGCAAGTAAACCGAATACAGTATTCCTTTTGTTCTTCACATGCTTTACTGTGTAATATAGTTAGAACGCTTCCGATGTAGTGCACTATGTAGTGCACAGGGGGTGTTTTTGGGATTATACGGAAGGGTTGAAATCTTCACAGTGCGTAACTAGATAAATAAGATATTTAATTTTTACCTTTGCATGACTTCTATAGTTTTCATGGGTTCTCGGACAGTTGAGTACACTGCCTGTGTAATAATAATTAAAAAAAAAAAAATTCTAAAATGATCAAATGTAGGTAGAACTGTGTTATTTTAGATCTCATAATGATATCATTGGAGTCTGAAATAGAATGTGTATCGATGATAAAAATTTTGTCATCTTGTAGCATTTAGTTTCAGAATATAATGTACAATTGTGTATATTGTTAAAATGATCAACTGTGGCTCTGTTTATTATTTTGTGTTCGATATTCATTTAATTCTGTGTTTTTTTCTGTATTAAAGATCATTCACACAACAACTTCAAGAAATGTGGGAACAAAAATCATCCCTGGAAGGCATGTGTGTGTGTGTGTGTGTGTGTGTGTGTGTGTGTGTGTGTGTGTGTGTGTGTGTGTGTGTTGGGTGCTCACTTAGTAAATAAAATTATAATCTCAGATTTATTGAATAAATAAATAAATAAATGCATTCGATATACTGACTACCACAATGAAGTTACTTCAGCATTTATTTATATTTGTTAATTTTTTTTGTCATCATTGCATTGGTTTTGTTGAATGTCTATTATAATATTGGATATTTTATTTTATGCGCCTCAAACATCTTATAAATGTTATCTTATTCCAACTGATGAATGTGTGTTATGACTTGTTTGCCTCTTCCTCTGAATTTTTTTTTTTAAGTTTATATCACTTCCTGAGACGGTGTGTCATCTCCAAAAGCTATACTGACCTTTAAATTTCAGAGTTACACAGCAAGTTGATATAGCATTTGATATATTATGCAATGTAGCAGAGCTCCTGTGCAGAGCACCATAGGAATGCAACATGATTCTGATGGTTATCCTCCAGAGTAAACCCTACAGGGCTGTCACATCACCCAAAAAAAAAAAAAAAAAAGCCCAGATTTGTTATTAATAAAGAAACTGAAAACCAAAAAGTAGAGGCTCATGCTCCACTGCTCAGACTCGCACAGAATTTTAAAAAGTCACAATTTAAATCATGTCGACAGAAAAATCTTTAGCTGAGCAAAACACCTATTAAACAGAGCATGGAACATGAACTTGTTAAACGGATAATTTAAACTAATCAGTGATATGAATGGATGCAGAAATCAGTTCGGGAAAGGCGGTGAAAACTCACAATTAACCATTCCGACTTTCTCTCAAAACCATAGTCTGGAAACAAAGAGAAGAAATTGATTCATCCATTTTCTGAACCACTTAATCCTAATAATGATGGGGGTGTGGTGGCCCAGTGGCAAAGGGCACTGGATTGCTGGTCCTAAGGTTGGGGGTTCGAGCCCCACTATCCACAAGGTTGTCACTGTCCCCCCCAGTGCGGCTAACTGGGTTATCAAAGGCGGGCCATGTCTCTCACTGTCTATGGTGTGAGGTTCATGTAAAAGAACCATTGCTGACTTTCGACAAGAGTAGGCTGCAAAGCCGTCAGCGTGTTTCCACCCTGCGATGGCCTGGCGAGCTGTCCAGGGTGTACTCTGCCCTCGCCCTGAGTTGGCTGGGATGGGCACCAGCCTCCCCGTGACCCTAATTAGGATGAAGCGGTTACAGAAAATGAACTGAACTGAACTTTCTCTCAAAACCATAGTCTGGAAACAAAGAGAAGAAATTGATTTATCCATTTTCTGAACCACTTAATCCTAATAATGATGGGGCAGTGGTGGCCTGGTGGCAAAGGGCACTGGTCCTAAGGTTGGGGGTTCAAGTCCCGCTCTCCACAAGGTTGTCACTGCCCCCCCCCAGTGCAGCTCACTGGGTTATCAAAGGCCGTCCATGGTGAGAGGTTCATGTAAAAGAACCATTGCTGACTTTGGTAAAGAGTTGCTGCAGAGCTATCGGTAAGTTTCTGTCCCTTGCTAAAGAGTTGTGTCATGAAGGGCATCCGATGTAAAAACCTACGCCAAATCAAACAAGCGAATCAGATGACTCGCTGTGGCGACCCCTGAAAAAGGGAAAAGCTGAAAGGAAAAAGAAGAAGTTAATCCTGATAAGGGTCACGTGGAGGCTGGCGCCCATCTCAGCCGATTCGGAGAGCAGTGACCAATCCTGTTCCCAGTGATCGACCTTCCCCAAGATCTTCACTCCAAGAGCACAGGGGGGAAACACTGTCTGTCTTCCTTTCGGCTTTTTCCCTTTTACTCAAGAGTCGCTACAGCGAATCATCTGATTCGCACGTTTAATTTGGCAGAGGTTTTTACGTCGGATGCCCTTCCGGTCACAACACTTTTTAGCAAGGGACAGAAACACGCTGACGGCTTTGCAGCTACTCTTTACGAAAGTCAGCAATGGTTCTTTTACATGCCTCTCACCATAGACAGTGAGAGACATGGCCCGCCTTTGATAACCCAGTTAGCTGCACTGGGAGGACAGTGACAACCTTGTGGAGAGTGGGACTTGAACCCCCAACCTTTGGATCAGCGATCCAGTGCCCTATATCACTAGACCACCACTGCCCCCTACAACAGAGGGGGAAACACTGTATTTATTTATTTTCTCAAGGGCTGAAGTTGTTTCAGCCTTGAAAGAAGCCGAGCTACTCTTATAACACCTGCCTCAGACACTTATCAATGGAGATATCGATCGTGATTGCCACCAATCGCCATTTCCTAAATCTGTATATTAACATTAATAACTTTACTGCAAATTGATTGAAATTTCGTGTGTACGTATACCTTATCCTGTTGAGAGCAGAGAACAAGTGCAGGAAAATCTAGAGAGGTGGAGGTATGCCCTGGAAAGGAGAGGAATGAAGGTTAGCCTCAGAAAATCAGAATACATGTGTGTGAATGAGAAGGACCCAGGAGGAACGGTGATGTTACAGGGAGCAGAGATAACGAAGGTGGAGGATTTTAAGTACTTAGGCTCAACAATCCAGAGCAATGGAGAGTGTGGAAAAGAGGTGAAGAAGCGTGTGCAGGCAGGCTGGAATGGTTGG
The DNA here is from genome assembly GCA_024760905.1 of Plotosus lineatus. Taxonomy (NCBI): domain Eukaryota; kingdom Metazoa; phylum Chordata; class Actinopteri; order Siluriformes; family Plotosidae; genus Plotosus; species Plotosus lineatus. The sequence goes on from CM045740.1 coordinate 11,835,344, forward strand.
AGAAAAGTATCCGGTGTGATGTGCGATAGGAGAGTGTCAGCAAGAATGAAGGGAAAAGTGTACAAGACGGTGGTGAGGCCAGCGATGTTGTATGGCTTAGAAACAGTGGCGCTGAGGAAAAGGCAGGAGGCAGAGCTGGAGGTCGCGGAGATGAAAATGTTGAGGTTCTCTCTGGGAGTAATGAGGATGGATAGGATCAGAAATGAGTATATCAGAGGGACAGCACATGTAAGATGTTTTGGAGACAAAGTCAGAGAGGCTAGATTGAGATGGTTTGGACATGTACAGAGGAGGGATAGTGAGTATATTGGCAGTAGGATGCTGAGGTTGGAACTACCAGGCAGAAGGCCTCGAGGAAGACCAAAGAAGAGATTTATGGATGTGGTGAAGGAAGACATGAAGATCGTTGGAGTCAGAAAAGAAGATGCAGAGGACAGGATGAGATGGAGGCGGATGATTTGCTGTGGCGACCCCTGAAGGGAGCATCCGAAAGGAAAAGAAGAAAAGAAGAAGAAGTATACCTTATACTGTATATCTTATACTGACTTCGCAAATGGTGTTTATGGTCTGCTTGGCATATAACAATCTTTTGTTTAACTTAAAACTGAGAATCTACATCCAAAAATGATTTTTTTTTCCTTTTTAGGTATCAGTAAGGTCTAATTATGTTTCCATTTTGATTGGCTGGTTTGACGTCCCTGCTGATGCTGTGCAATATCATGCTTGATAGGATAAGTGGGACTGCTGCATTTAGAGTTGAGTGTATCTCCAGTCGAACAGCTGGATGCATGTTACCCAAAAAGGTTTTTTTTTTTTTTTTTTTTACAGATCCTGCACCAAATTCTGCTGTTGAAAGTTGATGTCGAATCAATAAGCGTAACTTACACAATTCAGAAGGATGATTAGATCTTTTGTTTGGGGGATCTCCCATGTAATGATAGGTCGTGTTGGGGATCATGGTGGACAGAATCTGATGCAAATATAAATGTATTTTTAAGGTTATTATTTGTTGGTTTTGCAGTGCCTGTGTGAGCTCATTGAATCAAAATAGTGGTGAGAAAATTTCTACTGAAGACAAATTGGATATCCGTGTATATCCAGCACCATAGAAACATGAGTAAATTATGTCCCATAATGGCATCTTTTCATGAATATTCCACAGAAACACAAGAAAAAACAACTTAAACAAGAGTTTTATGGGGTTTTTGTATTATTTTATGATTTTAAAGACTGGCAAATTAAAAAAGCAAGGTTGACAATTTTCTCAAACTTCCGAATTGTACAAGGATTCCACACTTTTCGCGGTTAATTGGGACCGAGATCCCCCCCTGCGATCGTCGAATTCCACGAAGTAGGATCAAACCCCCCTGACTGACGTATACGACCATGTATATGTGTATATAATATCAATAAATACATATTCAACACTATAAATGCTTATAAAAACAATTAAACATTCAAAAATAATGCATAAGATGTAAATAAAATATAAATATAAACACACACATACAGACGTTTGCATGTACACACACATATGCGCACCATTTTGTCGGGGGGTTTTGGGCTGTTTTTTTGTTTTTGTTTGTTTGGGAGTTTTGCATAATCGGCCTTGTTTTGTGGCATTTTCCTTAACTTTTCCCCTATTCTTCCTTAATTTCCGTATTTTTTAATTCGATGAGGATTTAAAAAAAAAAAAAAAAAAACACGCGATGCACTGAAGTATGACGTAGTGAGGGATCCCTGTATTGCCAACTAGCATGTCCACCTAGTTCCTCAGCACCACCCTTCCACCTTCACTTTCTCCTTTTCAATCTACAGATACAAGATACTGTAAACAAGCAGTGACCAATCCTGTTCCCAGTGATCGACCGTCCCCAAGATCTTCACTCCAGCGCTAATTACACCCATCTGACCATCCAGGCATCTAATCAAGACTTAAGATGTTAAAATGAAAACTGAAAGCGATGCTTGGGAATGGTCAGATGGGCCCCGTTAGGGTCGAAGTAAAAGTGTTTAGGTAGGTAGACCACCAGGATCAGGATTAGGCACCGCTGATATAAATGAACCATCAACAACCCAGAAAAATTCACAAATAATAAAGGTGTTGGTAAAGGTGCTGGATCACTGATTCTAAGGTTGGGGGTTCAAGCCCCACTCTCAACAGGTTGTCACTGTCCTCCCAGTGCAGTTCAGTGGGTTATCAAAGGCCGGCCATGCTTCTCACTGTCTATGGTGAGAGGTTCATGTAAAAGAATCATTGTTGACTTTCAACAAGAGTAACTGCATAGCCGTCAGCATGTTTCTGCCCCACGATGGCCTGGCGAGCTGTCCAGGATGTACTCTGCTCTCGCCTGGAGTCGGCTGGGATGGGCGCCAGCCTCCCCACAACCCCAATTAGGATTAAGCAGTTACAGAAAATGAACGATGAATATAATGACAATCATCTCTTAGAGTGTAGATTATGGACATAGGCTTCAGCAGAGTTCAGAGTCTGGATACTTTTTAAACCGAGGAATTCAATTTGTGAGTAATAATGTAGAATATTAGTTTTGAATGCATCGACACAGCTAATACAAAGAGTTGTGCAACAGTATTGCGACATTGCCTAAAGGTCATAATCTGATTGGTTGCACAAAATGTTATCTGAACACTGTGATAATGTTAAACTGTAATGTTCACTTGAAAATGTATAACAAACTCTATGCACAACGTTGTTTTGATGTTGATAAAATGTTGCACGCATCCAAACCTCCAGTACAGCAGTCCGTAATGTGGGACAATGACAGTACACATCTGTACCGTGTTCCCCCATTGCACTGAAGCATGCAGGTACTGAAAGGGAAAATACAGTGGTACCTCACTTTACAAAAGTCTCACAGCTTACGAAACGTATTTTTCCTAAAATTTTTGTCTCTATATACGAAACAAGTTCACGTTACGAAAGTGCCATTTTAAAAATTCAAACACGCCATTCAAACATTCAATCAATACACGAGCTGCTCTCCCATTAATGGCGTTCAAAAAAATCCCGCCCCGCTGGCCTCCCATTGGCTAACAACTGAGCTGTCGTTCATATCGCCTTCACTCGAGCGCCATCTTGGACAGGTCCACCTGACGCCATCTTGGACAGGGATCCCATTGGCTAGGAGGGATGACGCAGCGACCTCCCATTGCCTATTATAGAGCTGAATCCACCATGATGCTTTTCGTGTAAAGGACAGAGTTACTGTTGTTTTATGCTTTATTTCTTGACTCAGGCTTTTAACCTTCCATAAACATTTGTAAGATTATAACTCTGCTAAGAAAACATGGTCAACACACACACACACACACACACACACACACACACACACACACATGTGTGTGATTTCCAGTGCAAGTGAGAAGAAGAAATGGGCTCAAGTGATATCGCAAAGGAATATGGCCAAACCCGTCTACCATTGGTACGATGTTGAAGCAGAAGGAGGTCTTGAAAGGTACGCTTTTATCATTTTTAAAGGGTTTAGGGGGTAGTATTGGGAGCCTTGGAACGAATCACATGTTTTACTTGTAAAATGCGGTTCAATTAACGAAAAATGCAGGTTACAAAAAAAGCTCAGGAACGGATTAATTACGTAAAGTGAGGTACCACTGTACAGCATACTGTATATATGGGCACTGATGGCCCGGTGGTAGGATGCTGGGTTCATGTTCCATGTTCCACTATCAACATCATTGCCCCCCACCCCCACCCCACCATGCAGCCTAACTGGGTTATCAAAGGCCGGCCATGTCTCTCACTGTCTGTATCAAGAGGCTGTAAAAGAACCATTGCTGACTTTTGTCAAGAGTAGCTGCATAGTTGTCAGCATGTTTCTGAATTGCGATGGCCTGGCGGGCTGTCCAGGGTGTACTCTGTCGGCTGAGATGGACGCTATCCTCTCCGTTACCCTAAATAGGATTAAGTGTTTCATAAAATGAATGAGTACATTAGCGGACAGTCCTCGCAGATTTTTTTGTTTATTATTTAAGATTCAAGAGTCTTTACTGTCATTATGTTCACACATAACAAAATCTTGTACGAGGCTCTCAGCATTAAAAGGTGCAAATAAGTTAAAAAGGTCAAAACAAGACAATCAACGGCAATAAATGCTGTTAAGAGTAGAATATGAACACAAGTCATTCTGTACACTAAACCTTAAGTCATAATACAAAATAGAAATGTAAATTCCTGTGGACGAGAACCAAACACTGAGACACAGGGATTCCTCACTTTATTCAGTTAATTGGGACCGACCCCTCCGCGCGACCGCCGATTTCCGCGAAGTAGGATCGACCCCTCTGAGTGATATATATATATATATATATATATATATATATATATATATATATATATATATATATATATATTACATTTATATGTGAATGTAATATCAATAAATACATATTTAACTCTATGAATGCTTATAATAACAATTAAACATTCAAAAATAATGTATAAGATGGAAATAAAATATAAATATAATACACACACACACACACAGATGCGCGCCTCACATCAAAATGTAAGTAGTTTTGTTGGGTTGTTTTTTTTGTTTTTGATTGTTTGGGGTTTTGCATAATTGGCCTTGTTTTGTGGCATTTTCCTTAGCGAGGGATCACTGTATTCAAGTAAAGTAGCGAGGGATAAAACTACAAACTAAAGACTACAAACTAAAGTAGCGAGGGATCACTGTATTCAAGATGGACATTGAGGCTATGTGGAATGGAATATATAAATAAATAAATAAATAAATAAATAAAGCAGTACGGTGGTGTAGTGGTTAGCACATCCGCCTCACAGCAAGAAGGTATTCGGTTCTATTCCCAGCTCGGGCGTTTCTGTCTGGAGTTTGCATGTTCTCCCCGTGCTTGCGTGGGTTTCCTCCGGGTACTCCGGTTTCCCCCCACAGTCCAAAAAACATGGACAGTAGGCTAATTGGCTGTTCCAAATCTCCCCTATGTGTGAGTGTTGGCCCTGCAATGGCCTGGCGAGCTATCCAGGGTGTCCCCTGCTCTCGCCCAGAGTCAGCTGACATGGGCGCCAGACTCCCCACAACCCAAATTAGGATTAAACAGTTCAGGAAATGAATGAATGAATGTTTTCAAAAGAAAACATTAAAAATGTTTCAAACAAAGAAGTTCGTATAAAAAAATTCTATAGTGTCAATAAACCTGGGAAAACGTTTACAGTACTAAGAAACTATCTGGAAAGAAATTCTCGTCACACAGGGCCATTCAAAAAAAGGAAATATCACTGAGCTAAAAGATTGGCATGAACTAGCACAGCCATTTAACAGCTCGTGAGAGGTTCAATTTAAAATTTGAGTGAGGATTGCCATACTGCAAGCAAAATATCAGCGCTATTAAAAAAAAAAAAATCACAATCAGAGGAGCAGTGGAACGTCTCAACACATCACATGACCAATGAAATGCGATCGAGCATGTGAATGTGAAAATATGCTTTTTCGTGTTTGGGTGCGTTGGTCTGGAGACAAAGTCAGAGAGGCTAGATTGAGATGGTTTGGACATGTACAAAGGAGGGATAGTGAATATATTGGTAGTAGATCTAGCTCAGTTGGTAGAGCGTCCGCTTTATCCTCCGGAAGGTCGGAGTTCGAATCCGGCCGCGTCGTAGCATAAGATGTTAAAAGTTGGGAGTTGTTGCTTCATGCTTGGCGCTCAGCATCAAAAGGATAGAACAACGCAATATGCGCATTGAGCATACGCGTGTATGAATAATGTGCAATACAAGCATCCATCATAATAAATAATAATAATAGTAGGATGCTGAGGTTGGAACTACCAGGCAGAAGGCCTAGAGGAAGACCAAAGAAGAGATTTATGGATGTGATGAAGGAAGACATGAAGGCAGTTGGAGTAAGAGAAGAAGATGCAGAGGACAGGGTGAGATGGGGGCAGATGATTTGCTGTGGCGACCCCTGAAGAGAACAGCCGAAAGGAAAAGAAGAAGAAGAAGAAGAGGAGGTCTGCTAAGGAAATCACAGGAAGATTTCATACTATCAGCGCATCAGCTCTACAGCAGTGGTCACCAACCTCGTTCCTGAAAGTTTAATCTCCAACCAGAATTTTGCACGCCTCTTGTAGCTAATCATGAACATCTTAAAGCAATGACGAAATGGTCAGGTGGGCATCGCGAAAGCTTCAGCCAAGGTGTCCAAGGAGGTCGATCTCCAGGAATGGGGTTCTTCACCACTGCTGTAGAGTTTGTATGTTCTTGTCATGCTTTCGTAGCGACATCGGTTTCCTCCAACGGTCCAATCACATGCAAATTAGTTCAAGTGGTGACTACTTGCCTGTAGGTGTTATTATGAGTGTGAATAGTTGAATCTGTTGCAGCAATGAAAGATTTGTTCAGGGTGTACCCCATCTCTCATCCAAAGTCAACAGGGATTCCCTCCAGCTTTCTCCATCGCCCTGACAGATGAGTGGTGTCGATAAATGATGGATGGATGGACTAACCATGGATGGATGGGCGCTGGTGCTTATAAAGACAAAGACGTGCTCATTCCAGTCCAGTGCCTGAAGCAGTAAGTGGTTCCGTGTCAATTTTCATTCCTTTTTGACATGCCTAGTTGTAATCTTTGAACAAGATCCACTTTGGTTTCCATCATCAAATGAAAGATTATGACAGAAACTCCAGTCTATTGGCATGGCTTCATTTATTGAGAATACACATTTCTCTTATGTCAGCTCAGTGTGAGTGTGGTAAGTATTGGTACAAGAGACAGATGTGTATGTCTGTTCTCGGTCGAGATCTCTCCTCACTCAGCAGAAACATCCTCTCATCACTTTTCCTCTTTTGTTCACTTTCCAACACATTATGAAAACCCTGTTCATGCTGACTAATTGGCAAATGGAGATTTTAACTCCAGATCTGGCGTCGGGTCTCACCTAGCTAATTCTGCCCAATTTCTCACACAAGAGAGAGAAAGAGAGAGAGAGAAAAAAAAAGGGGGGGGGGGTGTTATGGGAGAGAAATATCTGGAATCTACAAACAAGTTCTTGAAGAGCACTACGGAGTTTGAGCTGTGAGAACTATAGAACGCTTGCCTGTGTTTTCTGTCTCCGTTTAGAACATGATGTAGCTGCTGAAAGTAAAGACGGACAAAAGCAATTCCTGGCTCTTCTGTAGCTGATAATTAAGCATCACCAGGGTGGTTATTATCTCTGAAATGCTGGAACAGTTAATTATGGCTGCTGTGGGTGTGGAACACTGCAGAGCTCAACGCTCCTGCTCATCTGGAAAACAGAGGAAAACTGATGGTTCAGCTTTAAAAAAAATAAAATAAATAAAATAATTAATTAATCAGTCATCCGGTACAAAACAGACGTGGTTAAGTTTTGGGGTTGTAAAGCGCGTGTAATTATACTTTATATAAGTAGTCCAAAATGTACGTATCATATTGGAGTGAATGGTGCTGTGCACTTCACCTTTAGCTCTGCAGAATGATTAAAGGAGTTAATAACATCATGCCTTTCCTCAGGCTTGAGAAATAATTGCAGAGATAAATACAAGGCTTTTTTCGTCTTGTATTAATTATACTTTCAAGCTGAATATTCCGGCTATCGGGCAGTTTAAAAACTGCTCATCTTGCACATCGTTTACATTTTGAAACCGACTGTAAAAAAAAAATTAAAAAAAAACTCTATTAGTGTTTAATGATTTTCATTTCTTTAGCACCTTCATCCACCTCTGAATATCTGCTCATTTCTCCTCCAAATTGAGTTTTAACATAAAATGCTACTTTAATAATGTGGGATTAGTTATCCATCAGTTCTTATAGGCAAGATGTAATATTGCACAAAAAGGGTCTGCTGTAAACAGTGAGCTCGCATTTC
>CM045740.1:11848224-11890724 GCA_024760905.1 Plotosus lineatus
ACCTAGGGATGATTTGGAACCGCCAATTAGCCTACTCTGCATGTTTTTGGACTGTGGGAGGAAACCGGAGGAAACCCAAGCAAGCACGGGGAGAACATGCGAATTCCACACAGGAACGCCCAAACTGGAAATTGAACCCAGGACCTTCTTGCTATGAGGCAGACATGATAAAAACTACACCACCACCTGCCATCCTGCTCATAGCTCATGGCATAAATGCTATTTTGCTAATTAACTAGCATACAAAGCAATAGCAACAAACACACAACCTCTTCGGTTGAGGTAATTACACCCACCATTCCAAAATTATTGAGACAATATATTGTCAAATGCTAAACATTCATCGCAATCACTTACCCTTGCATCAATCATTTGCCAAACCGCTTAATTCTATGACGGTCCCAGGGAGACCAGACTATCTCTGCTGACACTGAGTGAAGGTGTGGTACACCCTGAACAGCTGGCCAGACCATCACAGGGAAACACATACAAGCCATTCACAATCCCGCTCACACCGAAGGGCAAATTGGAAAATCTAATCAGCATGACTTTGAACTGTGTGAGCAAACCGTAGTACCCAAAGGAAAGCCACACCAGCACAGGGAGAAGATTCGAACTCTACACAGGAACACCTGAGCCCACGAATCATACGCAAGATCTTCTTGATAACCGCTACATGACCATACAAGCAACCAGACGAATTCGAAAGACACGAAAATGAGAGTAGACACTGACAATGGTTTGGCTCACCATGATTCCAAAATAATTATTGTATTTTCCCAACAGCAATTCATTACTCGTTAAAATGTGCCGAATTAGCGACCTCACGCCTGGAGAGGTACACAAACACAGTCTCTATGAAGCTGTCAGAGGTGACAGTTGAAAAGCTCATGAGAGCTCATTACAAAGGAAAAAATGGGACAGAGAAGACACTCGACCATTTCGGTAAATCAGCATGAGGTGAAGATTGAGTGTCTATATGTTTATATTGGGTTTTATACAGCTGAACAGGCTACTTTTTTTCGAATGATCCTTAATCATTAGAAAAAAGGATATTTGGATATAGGGCAAGGGTGGCCAACCAGTCAGAGACCAAGGGCAAAGGACCACATCATATACATAGGCACATATGAACATCACCCATCTCTTTCTCACACACACACACACACACACACACACACACACACACACACACACACACACACGCACACACACACACACACACACACCTCTTCTCAGCAAGATTTATTGTAATTCACACACCAACATGATAAAATACATCTTTGAAAGTCAGAGTGCAACTGTGATTCAATAGCCGTGTTAATGTCCAATATTCAACAGTGTAATGGGACAGTTGGACGTCCGACACCACGCGTTTTAATTTGTCGTTTTCATGAGGCGAGATTTCAACAACGTGACTTAGGGATTTTATAACGAATTCTCCTTCATTGTATGGCGTTTTGGCTCAGTTGATACGATGCAAGCGTTACTGTCTCTGAGTGCTTCATAATTTTTTGGTAAAACTATCTGCTTTTCTTCCTGACTTTTCAAAGTGAACAACGTGTGCTTGTGAGGTTCAGTCCCTTTAGGAAATTCCTGGTGAATGTTAGCATGCACTGAGCTGAAGCGGCACTGAAGATTTGAAGTTTTGAAATGCACCAATGACGCCTGACATATAAGGCAGAATACATTCAAGAACAACGAATAAACCCCTCCCACTCTGTTAATAATGTCCTTTGTTCTTCTTACATTTTGATGTGCATTTTTTTTGCCCGTTTTTAAGAGCAAAATTGACACAAATTGTTCACTGAAATATTTTCGCCCAGACCGGGAAGCTTTGCAGCATTTTCATCTCACGCACACAAGCATTTGACAATGATACCATATTGAACTCAAGTGAAGCGAACACGCACATTAAAAAATACAAACTTCGATGGACGTAAAAGCCTCATGGCTCGGAAGCCGCGGGTTGGCCACACACGATATAGAGGGAGTATAACGTATTTTCTGTACTTCTGCTGCAGCTTATCGTTTATGTTCACATTAAAAGTGAATACAATTCATTCAGTTAATTAAAGGTGTCGATTTCACCAATTCAGTGCAGATCATAGGGAAATTGCATCATGTGAACATTTATTTGCTGCATGGTAGCATAGTGACTAGCACGTCAGCCTCACAACAAGAAAGTCCTGGGTTCAGGTGTTTCTGTATGAAGTATACATGGACCCCGCTGTGCTTGCGTGGGTTACTTCTGGGTATTCCGGTTTCCTCCCACAGTTTAAACCCATACACATTAAGCTAATCCTAATAGATGTAAATGTGAGTGTGAATCATAATGTGAGTGCAAATGTGTTGCCCCTGCAACGGATTGGTCACCTATTTAAGGTGCACTCCTCCTTTACCTAATGTCAGCTGAGATAGCCTTCCAATGACCTAATAATAGGGTTATTTGGTTCATAGATGAGTGAGTGAACATTTGTTATGCTGTAGTTCAGTTCAAAGTGAAGTGTAACCTTATGAGCTGATGGGAAACTGTAGAAAGCTATTATTATTATTATTATTATTATTATTATTATTATTATTATTATTATTATTGTGAGTTGGGTGGCAGCCGAAGGCTCTCTGGTGGGGAAGAAGCCTGATCTGGTGCGTGAGACGGAGAGATATCGACTAGATATAGTCGGGCTCACCTCAACACATAGCTTGGACTCTGGAACCATCCATCTCGAGAGAGGTTGGACCTTATTTTATTCTGGGGTTGCTCATGGGGAGAGGCGGCGAGCTGTGTTGTGGGTATTCTTGTTGACTCCCGTCTCGGTGCCCAAATGTTGGGGTTCTCCCCGGTTGACGAAAGGGTAGCTTCCCGCCGTCTCGGGTGGGGGACGGGTCCTGACTGTTATTTGTGCTTATGCACCAAATGACAGTTCAGAGTACCCACCCTTTTTGGAGTCTTTGGGGGGTGTTGGAGAACGTTCCCTCGGGAGACTCACTCGTTGTCTTGGGAGACTTCAACGCCCATGTGGGCAATGATAGTGTGACCTGGAAGGGTGTGATCGGTAGGTACGGCTTCTCCAGTCTGAACCGAATGGTGTTTCATTGTTAGACTTCTGTCCTCGTCACAGTTTGTCTATCACGAACACCATGTTCGAATATAAGTATGTCCATAAGTTCACTTGGCACCAGGACACCCTAGGTCGCAGTTCGACGATTGACTTTGTAGTCGTGTCATCAGACTTGCGGCCATATGTTCTGGACACTCGGGTGAAGAGAGGAGCTGAGCTGTCTACTGATCACTACCTGGTGGTGAGTTGGGTTCAGTGGTGGGGGAGGCTGCCATCCAGACCTGGCAGGCCCAAGCGTGTAATCAGGGTCTGCTGGGAACATTTGGCGGAGTCCCCTGTCCTGGAGGCCTTTAACTCCCACCTCCGGCAGAGCTACAACTACGTCCCGGAGGAGGCAGGGGACATGGAATCCGAATGGGCCATGTTTCTTTCCTTCATTGCGGAGGCGTCAGCCCATAGCTGTGGCCGTAAGGTCGTCGGTGCTTGTCGTGGCGGTAATCCCCGAACCCGGTGGTGGACACGCGTGGTGAAGGGGCCATCCAGCTGAAGAAGGAGGTCTATTGGGTTTCATTCGCCTGTGGGACTCCCGAGGCAGCAAACAGGTACCGGCAGGCCAAACGTGCTGCAGCCGAGACTGTCGCAGATGCAAAATCTCGGACGTGGGAGGAGTTCGGTGAGGGCCTGGAGAGTGATTGTCAGTTGGCCTCAAAAAAGGTTCTGGACCGCCATCCAATGCCTTAGGAGGGGGAAGCAGTTCTCCACAAACACTGTTTACAGTAGAGGTGGGGAGCTGCTTACCTCAACTGGGGATGTCGTCGAGAGGTGGAGGGAATACTTTGAGGACCTCCTCAATCCCACCAACATGCCCTCTGTGGAAGAGGAAGACCCTGGGGGTTTGGGTGGGGGTCCGCCCATCACTGGAGTGGAGGTCACCGAGGTTGTCAAAAAACTCCTCGGTGGTCGAGCTCCGGGGTTGGACGAGATCCACCCGGAATATCTCAGGGCTCTGGATGCTGTAGGACTATCTTGGTTGACACGTCTCTGCAACATCGCATGGTCATCGGGGCCTGTACTTCTGGATTGGCAAACTGGGGTGGTGGTCCCAATTTTTAAGAAAGGGGACCGGAGGGTGTGTTCCAATTATTGGGGAATTACACTCCTCAGCCTACCTGGGAAAGTCTATGCAGGGGTACTAGAGAGGAGGATCTGACCGATATTCGAACTTTAGATTCAGGAGGAACAATGTGGTTTTTGTACTGGCCACAGCACTCTTGACCAACTCTATACGCTTCACAGGATTCTGGCGGGGGCATGGGAGTTTGCCCAATCCACATGTGCTTTGTGGATTTGGAGAAGGCTTTCGACCACGTCCCTCGAACAATCTTGTGGGGCGTGCTCCAAGAGTACGGCGTTCCGGACCCGTTGCTACAGGCGATTCGGTCGCTATATCATTGGAGCCAGAGTTTGGTGTGCATTGGCAATAACAAGTCGAATTCATTTCCAGTGGGAGTTGGAGTCCGCCAAGGCTGTCCTTTGTCACCGATTCTGTTCATAATTTTTATGGACAGGATTTCTAGGCACAGTCAAGGCATTGAAGGGTTCTGGTTTGGTGGCCATCGGATCTTGTCTCTCATTTTTGCGGATGATGTTGTCCTTTTGGCTTCATCAAGTCGGGACCTACAGCTCTCATTGGAGCGATTCGCAGCTGAGTGCGAAGCAGCCGGGATGAAGATCAGTACCTCCAAGTCTGAGGCCATGGTTCACAGTCGGACAAGGGTGGAATGCACCCTCCGGGTTGGGAATGAGGTCCTGCCCCAAGTGGAGGAGTTTAAGTATCTTGGGGTCTTGTTCACGAGTGAGGGAAGGATGGAGCGGGAGATAGGCAGACGGATCACTGCAGCCTCTGCTGTTAAGCGGAGCCTGTACCGGTCCGTCGTGGTGAAGAAGGAGCTGAGCCGCAAGGCAAAGCTCTCAATTTACCAGTCGATCTACGTTCCAACCCTCACCTATGGTCACGAGCTCTGGATAGTGACTGAAAGAACAAGATTGCGGATACAAGCGACTGAAATGAGCTTCCTTCGCCGGGTGGTGGGGCTCTCCCTTACTGATAAGGTAAGAAGCTCTACCATCTGTGGGGAGCTTGGAGTAGGTCCGCTGCCCCTCCACATTGAGAGGGGCCAGTTGAGGTTGCTTGGGCATCTGGTCAGAATGCCTCCCGGATGCCTCCCTGGTGTGGTGTTTCGGGCATGTCCAACCGGGAAGAGACCCGAGGTTGACCTAGAACACGCTGGAGGGACTATGTCTCTCGGTTTTGTCTGGGACCGCCTCGGTGTCCCACCGGGAGAGTTGGAGGAAGTGGCTGGGGAGAGGGATGTCTGGACTTCTTTGCTTAGGTTGCTGCCCCCGTGACCCAACCCTGGACTTAGCGGAAGATGATGATGATGATGATGATGATGATGATGATGATGATGATGATGATGATTATCATTATTATTATTACAGAGAGTAAAACAACTAGGAATATCAAAGAAAATACTCTTGACCGCCTGTATTATATTTTATTTGAGGTCATGTGCAAGGACTTTGTTGACTGCAAAAACTAGAAATACCTTTCTTAGTCAGTGAGTACTGTATACATTTCCTGTAATTTTCTCCCCTTTCATATAACTGTTTCAGTCTGCTTCATACATACTAAAAGCCCAATTATTAACATCCTTCATCGCAAAATCACAGAGTCTCTCTTCATTTGACTCGGCACTGTTGCAACAGCTTCCTTTTTTGGTCATTGCTTCCTTTTCCTGTTAACACTCACAGCATCTGTTGATTGGTACAGCCTGTTCTTTTTTTATCATTTACCATATTTGGTCATGTAATTTCCTGTCCTTATTATGGTCAAATCCTTACCACTGAATGCCGCCAGAATGACACGGTGGCATTGTGGTCGGCACATCCACCTCACAGCAAGAAGGACCTGGGCTTTGTGTGGAGTTTGTACATTCTTGTATTGGTTTCCTCCACAGTCCAAAAATTTGCGTATTTGGCTAATTGTTTGTTTCGGCTGTCCTTAGGGAGTGAGTGTGAATGTTTTTTTGTGTGTGTGTGTGTGTGTGTGTGTGTGTGTGTGTGTGTGTGTGTGTGTGTGTGTGTGTGTTGGCCCGCTGACAGAATGGTAAGTCCAGGTAGGCTCCAGCCTCCCAATGAGTACTTTTTTGTGTTTTCTTTATTTACCTATGCTGTGATAAATTAGTTTTGCTTGGTGCTCCTCTTTTAAAATATTCAGTAGCTATAATGATTTGGATTATAGACACTCCACACTTCACCTCCTGGCATTATCACTGAGCCAAAGCACCGCATGGGATCATATTTATTTGCAATTAATTTGTTTGTATTGATTCATTACTATGCTTAATATACAGTCTAATCATTGGGCTTCTGTAATAGTTCCATCTCCAATTTAATAAGGATTGTGTTCCCTTGGTAACAGTGCTGATTGGACTCTAAGATGTATTCACTAATTAGTTGAACCAAGACTAATGGTAGGTGCTACTGACAACTGGATGCGAATTGCTTCCGATATTATACAGTGTGTATATACTGTGGTTTGAGCTGATGTGACACTCACACGACACCCTTTCTTTTCAGGTCAGCGGCTCTTTGTTCGACGCTACTACTCTATTATTTTGTCACCATGAAAGGCATTAATGACTCACTAACTTCTAAGCTTCTCTGTGTGCCAGTGGCATGAGAAGATTCTGACACTTTTTTAATTACGTACTATAATTGTATAGAATATGACCAGTCAGGCTCTCCACTCTTTTCAGATTCACTTTCTTTTAATGTGTTATTTTAATGGCCTTTATTTGTCCAGGTCTCAATAAGGGTTTTATTCCTTTTACGGAAGCTGTATATAAAAGGGGTGTGTCTTCAGGGGAGCTGGAGTGGCACTAACCTCCAATGAAATACGAATGGACAACATGTACTGAAGCAGGCAGTTGATTGTTTGGGTTGTCAAGAAGAGAAATTACATTACATGTCCACTTCCAGATGTTGTCATCATCGCAGGTATAGGTTTATATATCAGTTACATGGATTTCATTACAGTGAGTTAAAACTCCTGTTCTTCTTGGCATATAAATAATTTAGTCGGCCAATACATACCAGGAAGCCATTACTGTGAAAACTTTATGCTTCAGTTTAATTCAAAGGAAAATCGGGACATTAATACGGTGATATGGGCTGAGGTAATACACCCCCACCCCCCATCATTTCCACCAGTGATTTTTAAGCTTATGTCTACTTGTTCTTATATTTTCTTTTTATCTAAATACACACTACATCTTAATTTTAAAAAAATTTATGAAAATATATTGCAAGTAGAATTCCCCTTCTTGAATCGCCACCTTATCGTGGTAGAGGGGTTTGCGTGATCTAATGATCCTAGGAGCTATGCTGTCGGGGGCATAATGCCCTTGGTAGGGTCACCCAAGGCAAACAGGTCCTGGGTGAAGGTCCAGACGAAGTGCGGTTCAGAAGCTCTCTATGTAAAATAAAAAGGAAAGGGCACAGTTTCCCTTGCCCAGATGCCTCCCCCTTCCATGAGCTAGGCCTGGGGGGGGGGGGGGGGCTCGAAGGCAAGCGAATGGTGGTGTGGCTTCTGCCATGGAGTCCAGGTGGGCCCAGCCCAAAAAGGAGACAGGGTTTTGACCTCCCATGGACCCACCACCTGTGGGAGGGGCTATAGGGGTAGGGTGCAATGTGAGTTGGGTGGCAGACAAAGGCATGGGTTCTGTCGGACTGACATGCTGGAGGGACCATGTCTCTCGGCTTGTCTGGGAACACCTTGGTGTCCCTCCGGAAGAGCTGGAGGAAGTGGCTGTGGAAAGGGATGTCTGGACCTCTTTGCTTAGGTTGCTGCCCCTGCTACCCAACTCCGGAAGAAGCGGATGATGATGATGATGATGATGATGATGATGATGATGATGATGATGATGATGATGATGATGATGATGCAAGTAAAATTATCTTCTCATTGCAGCATAACACCAACAGGGCTTGGCTGTCTGTCCTCTTTAAATCAATAGCGGGCAGTTCATTTGGTACCTGGGCTTTCAGTGGGACTTAATGGACTTAATCCACCTCTTAATAACACCAGTATAACATCCCAATTACACAATAAGAACAAAATAATTAGATGTGGGCAGTAGTGGCCTCTTGGGGGCAATGGTAGCCTGTTGGGGGCAATGGTGGCCTGTTAGGGGCAGTGGTGGCCTGGTGGTAAAAGGTGCTGGATTTCAACGGGTTGTCACTGTCTCCCCAGTGCAGCTAACTGGGTTCTCAAAGGCCGGCCATGTCTCTCACTGTCTATGTTGTGAGGTTCATGTAAAAGAACCATTCCTGACTTTCGCCAAGAGTAGCTGCATAGCCTTCAGCATGCTTCTGCCCTGCGATGGCCTGGCGAGCTGAACGGGGTGTACTCTGCCCTCGCCTGGAGTCAGCTGGGATGGGCGCCAGCCTCCCCATGACCCCAATTCGGATTAAGTGATTACATTCATCGGCGTTTACCGGTGGAAGCGGCTGGTAAATTGGCGCTCCGCCAAACGTAATAAGCATAAACCTTAAGATGTCGTACTTGAAATGTATTTTTAAGAATGTCTAACACGGAGTCAATTTCTCCTCCTCTGTCAGCTATTGTGGGCATAAAAAATTCTAACTTAAATGTATCATGTGCAGGTCGCTACAGACTATTAAGCTAGTTTTACTCTGACTAACCAGTCAGAGGATGTGAAAATGCTGACGTTATTGTAGACTCACTGGCCCTGTGAGCCAAATCTGTAATCTGATTGGTTAAAAAACAGCCTTATCGCTAATATAGTTTAAGTCCCATCAGCCAGTATTGCTGATTCTGAAGACCCTGAGCAGATTAGAATGACATGGCAGCACATAAAAGGTGAAATCTGATTGGACAAAAAAAAATCTCATCCACATACACATACTGGAATCAGTGCAGCCAAGAGACGCTATGAAATGAAGTCAGTGCTTCTGATAGTGTTTAGGTCAGCAGAGGAGGCTTTGCTGGCCTATCATCACAAAAAACATCCATAGTGCGTTTAGTTCTCTTATTTCTTCATCTGTTCGGTGAATTCATCTAACATTGTATCCTGTGCTTCATGGCCCGTCAAATATGGTACGTACACTGAATCAAATCAGTTATTATTCTGATCTAGTGCAGCACACAGGTGTAGGGGTTAGTGCATCTGCTTTACAGGGTTCGAGTCCCAGGCTTGGTGAGGGCATTTCTGTTTGGGATATGTACGTTCTCCCTTTGACTTCGTTTCCTCCAGATACTTCAGTTTCCTTCCACATTCCAAACACATGCACGTTAGTCTAATTGGTTGTTTCAAGTTGCTTCTAAGTGTGAGTGTGAT
Organism: Plotosus lineatus; assembly: GCA_024760905.1. Lineage (NCBI taxonomy): Eukaryota > Metazoa > Chordata > Actinopteri > Siluriformes > Plotosidae > Plotosus > Plotosus lineatus. The sequence goes on from CM045740.1 coordinate 11,857,712, forward strand.
TGGATGTGTGTTGGCCCTGCGATGAAACATTGCTGTTCAGAATGTACCCTGCCGTCACCCAGTCTCAGCTGAGATAGGTTTCAGCCTCCCTGTGACCCTAATAAAGGGTGAAATGGTTCAGCGACTTAATGAATAAATTAAAAAATGAATGATGCTTTTGTGGAGTTTGGCACATTAGCAGACATATTGAATAAATGTTTTTGTATCCAAACAGTTTAATTATATTCTTCAACCAATTCTGAATACTGGTGTTTACCTCCTATTTCGTCAACATTAGCTCATGGGAGTATGATTTGTCGAGCATTATCCATGGCATAAAATCGTCCTCATACATATGTCGAATTGATTGATACACATACTATGCAAATTGGGGGGAGGGGCGAGATGGTGTCCAAAACATGTCATTTACTTATATGCTTTAAATGTGTTACTTTGAAAATCGTGCCATGTTGAATACACAAAGTAAAAGAAGGCTTTAATTACTGGCTTGAAGAAAAATGGTGAGAGAGAATGATCTGTTCTTCACACAGCACAGACCTGAAAGTCACTCGAAGGTGTGACACATCCATTTTTCATCTGCTCATTTATTTCCCAGCTCAGATAAACGTGTCAAAATTGCAAAGTGGCTCATTGTAGGTCATGTTTAATGAGGGGCACAAAAGTCTCATGGAAAATGTGATCTTCATCATTTCGTATGTCATGTCATGTTCACCAGAAGGTTTATAGAAATATCTGGTCGAAATGGATAGCACATATAATAAAGCATGTCTGATTAAAGAGAATGTTAGCATCCATGCTAGCATCCATGCTAACAATAAATCAAGGATCATAATCACCTAGTTATCTTAGCATAGCTTAGCATAGCTTAGCATAGCTTAGCATAGCACTATATAAGGATGATCTTTATAAATTCGATTTATGAGTCTGGATTTTTCAGAAACTATGAAGGTATTTCTGCTGTATAATTTACAAATAATCAGGTTATTGTTTCAGCTCGACTGAGAAAATCTTTCATGCTTGAGCAACCTAGTAAACAGAAAAGAATATCTATTATCTATCATAAGAACTGAGCACACAAATATGGAAGACTTCAGGAAAACAAGTAGCATAATGCACATGTTCACTCTCACTCATTTTCCAAACCGTTTAATCCTAATAGATTTACTGGGAAGCTGGAGCCTATCTCAGCTGACACTGGGTACAGGCAGGACACCCTGAATGGGCCGCCAGACCACCTCAAGGCAACACTCACCCCTAGTGTTAATTTGGAACAGCCATTTAAGTTAACGTAGCTAACTTGGACCATGCTGACGGCGATACAGCAAGTCTTGATGAAAGTCAGCAATGGTTCCTCTACCACCACAGACAGTGAGAGAGATAGCCGGCCTTTGATAACCCTGTTAACCGCACTGGGGGACTGGTAAAATAGATTAGCATTAAATTACTGCCCTGCGATAGACTGGCACTCCAAACCGGGGTGAATTCATCTTCCTTGCACCGAGAGTTTAACGTGATTGTCTGTAGATTTGGCTTTTTGCTCACCAGCTTTCAATAAAAAAATAAATGAGTGCTTTTTTAAAAAATAGCTTCACACAACAATCTCGTTACTCCCACTAGCTAATTTTCCGCTGTGTCCTATAACGTCAAGCCATGATACACATCCTGCAGTATCTCAAAGCAGCATAACACACTGTTTGCTTTCTTTAGAATAACCTGAGATAGGTATCAGGGACAGTGGTGGCCGGATAGTAAGATACTGGATTACTGATTCCATGGTTAGGGTTTGAAGCCCCACTGTCAAGGGTTGTCACTACCGTCCCCCCAGTGGAGCTAACTGGGTTATCAGAGGCCGGGCATGTCTCTTCCTGTCTGTGATGAGAGGTTCATGTAAAAGAACCATTGAGTAGCTGCATAGCCGTCAGCATGTTTCTACCCTGCGATGTTCAGAGTGTACGCTGCCCTGCTCAGAGTTGGCTGAAATGGCTGCTAGCCTCTTTGCGACCATAACTAGGATTAAACGGTTCAGAAAATGAACGAATGAGTTGTGTATCTTGCTTTATATTTTTGTAGAAGATGTTCGGATAGCTACTTAAAGAATTGTTCATTTCTCCCAATGTTATCTGGGGAATGTTTAAGCCCTAACGGTACCAAACCATACATATTAGCATATAATGGTTAGCTGTCTCTGTACTAACAATTAGCATGTGGTGTTTTAATCCCACTGTCACAGTAAAAGTACAAATCTTTTGTTTCTATGAGAAGAACTTTTTTCTAGCTGCTTGTATAAACTGAGACGCATCTTGTCACATCTAATACAGTGGGTTGTCTCTGTGGTTGAGGTTTTAAAGGTGAGTAGCAAATGGGGTCAAATTTGGGTTTGATTAAATTTTAATTAAAGCTTCAAGGCATAAACTCCAAAGCAGCCTCGCTCTCTTTCGAGGAAAAACAGAAGAGCGGTGTAGCTGGTACAGAATGGTTTTCTTATTTCAACATGTATATGTCACTGACAGCAAACTACTACTCCTGGTAAATAGCATCTAATAACTATGAAACTGAATAATAAAGAATATTGTTCTTCGACAACAATAGAGTAAACACTAGCTGTTCGCCTGCATACTAGCGCATTCATGCAATTATATAAACTGCCAATCGTTTAACAATGCAATGCAGATACAAACCGAGGGATTAATGTTCACATCAAACATCAAAATAGTAAAAAAAACAAAACATCTTTGTGACGTTTAGACTGGCCCGGTTGATGGAGCCACAACACTGTATTCATGACCATGTACCCAAATTTCCATTTTGGGCTGATAGGAGACTGGGGTTGAGATACAACTCAATGTTATTTTAGTCATACGCTTTACTTTCAGCTCAAACCAGACTCGCCATTCCCCTTTAACCTTCTCATAGATAAGGCATTTCTACTTTTACTCGCCATGTTTTGAAATGTTGCATATGAAAACCAGAGTAGCAATTTCTGACATGTTGGGCACCAACAATCAAGTCACTGCGATGGTTTTTTTCCCGCTCTGACCTGTAGCTGCATGCTTGTATGCTTTGTGCTGCTGCAAGTCTGTAATTACAAGAACATGCAACAATACTCCTCCAATACATCTCCTTGTCATATAAAGCAGGTTTTCTTATTCATTTAAAATATTTTAGACTTCTTCAACTTATCCAGTGTCAGTGAAGGGTAACTCGGCCATCATCAAGCTGATGGAAAGCCATCAGTCAGAAATGAGAAAATATTTTTGAATGATAATATTGTCTATTCCCCCCCCCAAGAGCCAACCAATCAGATTTTGCCATTCGGGTGTAGTATAGACATATTTAATGTCATTTATATATATATATATATATATATATATATATATATATATATATATATATATATATATATATATATACATACAGTGATCCCCCGCTACTTCATGCTTCAGTTTCTCACGGGTTTTTCAAAAAGATTCATCTAAAAATAAAAAAACTAAGGAAATTAATGAAAAATATGGAAAAGTTTAAGGGAACTGCTGCAAAACAAGGCCAATTATACAAAAAAAAAAAAAAAAACAACCCAACAAAACTATTAACATTTTTATGTTAGGTGCACATTTGTGTGTTTGTGCATGCTGATGTGTGTGTATTTATATTTTATTATTTTTGAATGTTGAATTGTTATTGAATTGTTGATGAATTATTATAGCATTGAATATGTATTTATTGATATTATATACACATATACTGTACATACACATCAGTCAGGGGGGTCAATCTTACTTCGTGGAAATCAATGGTCGCAGGGGGGTCTCGGTCCCCATTAACTGCGGAAAGTGAAGGATCCCTGTGTGTGTGTGTGTGTGTGTGTGTGTGTATATATATATATATATATATATATATATATATATATATATATATATATATATATATTGTCATCCTTTTGGCTTTTTCCCTTTTACTGGGGAGTCGCCACAGCGAATCATCTGATTCGCACGTTTTGATTTGGCAGAGGTTTTTACGTCGGATGCCCTTCCTGTCACAACCCTTTTAGCAAGGGACAGAAACACGCTGACGACTTTGCAGCCTACTCTTTACGAAAGTCAGCAATGGTTCTTTTACATGCCTCTCACCATAGACAGTGGGAGACATGGCCCGCCTTTGATAACCCAGTTAGCTGCACTGGGGAGGACAGTGACAACCTTGTGGAGAGTGGGACTTCAACCCTCAACCTTTGGATCAGCGATCCAGCGCCCTATACCACTAGACCACCACTGCCCCCATATATATATATATGGGGGCAGTGGTGGTCTAGTGGTATAGGGCGCTGGATCGCTGATCCGTGTGTGTGTGTGTGTGTGTGTGTGTGTGTGTGTGTGTGTGTGTGTGTGTGTGTGTGTGTGTGTGTGTGTGTGTATGTATATATAAGGCCTGGGTTCAATTCCTGGCTCGGGTGTTTCTGTGTGCAGTTTGAATATCTGCCCTGTGCTTTTGTGGGTTTCCTCCGGGTACGCCGGTTTCCTCCCAGTTCGAAGATATGAAAAGAAGGCTAATAGGCAATTCCAAATTACCCCTAGGTGTGAATGTGAGTGCGAATAGTTGTATGTGTGTTGGCCCTGAGATGGTTTGCTGAGCTGTCCAGGCAGTCTAGAGACGGCTGAGATGGACACCAGCTTCGCCGTGACCCTACGGGTTGATTGTGCGGCTTAGAAAATGAATGAATGAGGATGAATATTTTGCCTGCTATTTTGATTCAAGCATTATTACAATTGATAAATGATTGATAAATTAATTTGAGTCATGCCATGACAGTGCATTATGGGTAACTACAAACTCTTCTTCACACTAAAATTAACAGTCGAACATAAAATAAGTCGTATAAAAAGAGATGTGCGAGGCTATTTAACAATATGAATGGACAGGGTTCTAGAGCAAGCAGGAAGCACCAGTCCAAGTGCTTGGAACAGAGCCGCAGTTCATTTACATCAAGCACAGTATGTGAGTCCTTAATGTGATGGTAATCAGTAGATCAGAGAGAACAGCTGTTTAACTCACCATGTGTCACCATGTATCGATGTGTTAGATGCTGACATGCTGCGTTGCCATCCTTCAGGAAATTCTTTCACCGTCTGAGAAAATGTTCGGATGTGGATGATTTGAGTCAGCAGCCACATGAGAAATTAGCATTCGCATCCTGAAAGAATATACCTACATACCAACACACACCAACATCATTTATGTAATCGTTCTTATTTGCACAGAATACCCTACTGTGATAAATACAGAATATCTGACTAATTAATATAACACTGCAGATGTTCACGCAATGCTGTCGCACTGACTGTAACTCTGTAAGCACTGAGGTGTTGAATTAGCTCTTACAGCACTGGATACCTACAGTGTTGAATTATCACCTACAGTTTTAGTAAATAAATATAGGTGGCAATTCAACACAGCTATAGTCATTCATTCACTTTCTGAACAGCAGTGACAACCATCGGCAGTGGGGATTGAACTCACAACCTTGGGATTGGTTATCCAGCACCTTTCCATTGGGCCATCACTGCCTTTCAACGCAGTTACAGTGAAATATAAATATGAGTTCGCTTAACACGCAAATTACTGTAATACATAACTGAACAAAAATAAAGGCTGCAACGCAGGCAGCATGGTGGTGTAGTGATTAGCATCTATCTACATCCAATCACGAGGAATGGACTTCGATCCCTGAAGCTTTGAATGATGCTCATGGCGCTGATCACAATGATCTACCGTATGGTTCTCCAGGCCACATACAGACTCACTCACACCTACGGGCAACTTGGAACAGCCAATTAACCTACTGTGCATGTTTTTGGACTGTTGGAGGACACCAGAGTACCTGGAGGAGACCCACACAAGTACAGGGAGAACATGCAAACTCCACACTGAAACGACCAGGACGAGAATCAAACCCAGGTTTTCTTGTTGTCAGGCGGACGTGCTAACCACTACGCCACTGTGCCGCCAATGGTTAGCATATCTGCCTCCACAGCAAGAATGTTCTGGGTTCAAGTCTCGGGCTTGCCAATAGGGTTTCTGTATGAAGGTTGCATGGTCTCCCCATGGATGTCTAGGTTTCCTCCTACAGTCCAATGACATGCACATTAGGCTAATTTTTTTTTTTTAATTTCCCGTGTGTGTGTGTGTGTGTGTGTGTGTGTGTGTGTGTGTGTGTGTGTGTGTGTGTGTGTGTGTGTGTGTGTGTGTGTGTGTGTTGACCTGTGATTGACTGGAGAACTATCCAGGGTGTACCTTACCTGTTACCAGTATTCTCTGAGATTGACTCCAGTCCTCCTGTGACCATAGTAGAATGAAGTAGTTTGGCAGATGGATGGACTCGATTTGCATTCAGTTTCACTCAAATTAAAAACCTGCGTAGTCAGTGTACAGTCTTAATGATATTTGATTAAAGTTTTCATTTCACACTGTTTGTGTTATGTCAATTCTGTATCTGTGTATTTTGCATTGCACTTGTTCAGTCATTCATTTATTCATTTTCTAAGCTGCTTAATTTTAAATAGGGTTGCAGGCAGGTTGACTCCCATCTCAGCCAACTCTGAGCGAGCACAGAGTACACCCTGAAAACTTACCAGACCATCGAGGGCCAACATACATACAACCATTCACACTCACCCTTAAGTCTGGTAAGATGGCGCTCAATTCCAAGGCTTGGGGCGCCGAACCCAGACCATCTTGCCATGAAGCAAATGTGCTAACCACCGCGCCGCCATGTCGCCCTAATTGTTCGTTTAAAAGGTTTTTTAATGGAATCTTAAGGTTGTTGACTGAAATGTGTTTCTCTTCTCCTGAGTCTGATTCTTCATGCATGAGTTCATAATATCTTTGCATATGAAGGCTTAAGTAGCACTCTGTGGGAGAGTCCATATGGGATGCCATACAGGTCATAAAAATGGCAAATCCATACACCAATTTTTAGAGTGGTAACCATTTTTGTATGACGTCTCTATGTAGGTCATAACTGTTAAAATGACCAAACACTCAACCACAAGTTATTGACCAATTACCAATCATCACTGACCATGTACCTAATATGAAACACCATGTATTAGAGGCTAATTATCTACAGTGGTCTACACAGGATAATCATGAATCACCTCAGTTTAATAACCAAACAATCAATGTGCGCTAATAATCGATCGATGGTCAGTACTAGTTAGTTACAATTCATTACACACTATTACCCAATGAACATTCATTCATTCATTTTCTGAATTGTTTAATCCTAATTAGGGTCATGGGGAGGCTGGTGCCCATCTCAGCCGACTGTGCGCAAGGGCAGAGTACACCCTGGGCTGTTCACCAGGCCAACACAATACAGAAACATGCTAATGACTAGGAAGCTATGAAAGTCAGCAATGGTGAAGAGTCATTTCCAGCCTGTAATGAAACATTACAGATCACCACTGCCAACCAATCACCATTCTACACCTCATGACCACTCAGTGATACCCGCAGCTTAATGACCTCAACAACCTAAACACAATCAATCCAGTGGCCAATTACCATTGACTGATCAGTACAGAGTAACGGCTTACCAGACGATTATAACAGCATAATGACTGATCATTGAGTATTGCTGCCCACTAGCCAATCACAGATTAGCATACCTTTAAGATAAATAAATAAACATCACTTCGCAATCATTAGTATTTTCATAATAATCACGTGGACTAATGACCCCAGATCAAAGACCCCTTAATCTTTAAATGCAATATTTTCCCTTTTCTCAGTAAATCAAATATAAATTCTAAAATCAGGCTTTTCACAGCCTACCACACAACGATACCACATTTTATACCATGGCACACAGCGCTGTTAAATTCTCAAATCGGATTGGCCAGAAGGTTTTGATTGATGGCATTGCCTGCTTGAATTTTTTTGTCTGCACTACCCCCAACCTTTCTGGTGCTACTCACTCACTCACTCACTCTCTTGCCGAACCACTTAATCCAATTACAGTCACAGGGAGAACATGCAAAATACACATCGAAATGCCTGGTTCTCTGTACATTATCCTTCACAAAACAGTACAGACTGGACAATAATTCCAGGTCCAACATTAATGATGGGTTGATATTATAAGTTTCTAATGTCTTCTTCTTATTTTCCTTTCGGCTGTTCCCTTCAGGGGTCGCCACAGCAAACCATCTGCCTCCATCTCACCCTGTCCTCTGCATCTTCTACTCTTACTCCAACGACCTTCATGTCCTCCTTCACCACATCCATAAATCGTCTCTTTGGTCTTCCTCTCGGCCTTCTGCCTGGTAGTTCCAACCTCAGCATCCCACTACAAATATACTCACTATCCCTCCTCTGTACATGTCCAAACCATCTCAATCTAGCCTCTCTGACTTTGTCTCCAAAACCTCTTACATGTGATGTCCATCTGATGGACTCATTCCTGATCCTATCCATCCTCGTTACTCCCAAAGAGAACCTCAACATTTTCATCTCTGCTACCTCCAGCTCTGCCTCCTGTCTTTTCCCCAGGGACACTGTCTCTAAACCATACAACATCGCTGGCCTCAACACCGTCTTGTACACTTTTCCCTTCAATTATAAGTTTCTAATGTAATATATAATTTATGCTCAAAACAAGAAGCGTAGTGCTTTAGCATGTCTGCCTTTCAGCAAGAAGGTCCTTGGTTCAACTCCCCACTCGTGTTTGCATGAGTTTCCTCTGGGGTTCCTTCCACAGTCAAAAGACATGCACAGTAGGCTAACTAGCTGTTCCAGTCTGACCCGGGGTCTGAGGGTGAGTGTGAATGGTTGGGTGAGTGTCGGCTCTGCAATGATCTGTAACACAGACACACACACACACACACACACACACACACACACACACACACACACACACACACAAACAATCCTCCCCGACCCTAGTGTGTGTGTGTGTGTGTGTGTGTGTGTGTGTGTGTGTGTGTGTGAGCTGGGGGGCTGAGAAAGAGAGTGAGTAAGTGAGTGAGAGAGAGAGTTAGAGAGAATGAGTGAGAGAATGAGAGAAAGAGAGTGAATGAGAGGGCGAGAGATTGAGTAAATGTGTGTGTGAGAGAGGGAGAGAGAGAGAGAGAGAGAGAGAGAGACAGAGAGAGAGAGAGAGAGAGAGAGTGGGAAAGAGACAGGGAGAGAAACAGAGCGCGACAGACAGAGAGAGGGAGAGAGATGGGGGAGAGGGAGAGAGAGAAAGGGAAAAAGAGGAAGAGGGAGGGAGAGGGAGAGAGACTGGGGGTGAGAAAAAGGGAGTGGGGAGGGGAGGAGGGAGAGATGGAGAGGAGAAGTGAGGGGAGAAAGAGAAACAAAGAAAGAGGGTGAGGGGGAAGGGGGAATGAGAGGGTGAAGGAGGAGGATAGAGGGAGGGACTGGGGAGAGGCGGAGGGAGGGTGAGAAGAGAGAGTGAGAGAAAGTGAGAGACAGAAAGAGAGAGAGAGGGGATGAGAGGGTGAGAGAAGGAGAGGGGAGAGAGGAGAGAGGAAGTGGGGAAGGGAGTGAAAGGGTGAGAGGGGGAGAGGAAAGGAAAGAGGGAGGGAGAGGGGGAAGGGAGGGAGAGAGAGAGAGAGAGAGAGAGAGAGAGAGAGAGAGAGAGAGGGTAAGGAGGATAAGGGGGTGTGAGGGGAGAGGGAAGGAGAGGGGGCACGGAGTGGGGGGGATGGGAGAAAGAGAGCGAGAGAGAGAGAGAGAGAGAGAGAGAGAGAGAGAGAGAGAGAGAGAGATCTGAACTGGTTGAGACAGTGTCTTGTCCCTTTTGGTTTTCCACATCAGAGCTGAAAGCCGCTCATCCTTCTGGCGCGTCACATTTGAGGAGCAGCAGCAGGACCAAAAGCTCCTGATTTGAAGCGCGGCTCTGAGGTTCACGTGAGGGAAGCGTCACTGATCGGTTTCCTCTTCACCGAGGGAGACATGGGAGCTCAGGAACATGACACGGATCTCATCAGTGTGTCTGAGAGTCGAGAGGAAAACGGCTGCTCCGGTCGGGGGACACAGCTTTTGTTTCTGGATTAACAAAGTGAAGGACAGTTTTGAATAATCCAGCTTCATTCCTATCTCATTCCTATCTCATTCCTATCTCATTCCTATCTCAGTATTCGGCGGTTTCAGTCGAGGTTCACACGCAGGGCTGACATCATCTCCTCACGGCTTTCACTAGAAAATAAAATTTCTTCAGGGGTATGGGTTCGAATAACGACTCCTGCTTTTGAAAGAACTGTTTTCCTGAGGGGAGAAGAAAAGAAAACGAGTTTTTCTTGCTTTTCATCTGCAGCTTTGAGACATTTCGAAGGTTTCCTGAGCAGTTCCTGAGGGAAAAAAAGTTCAGTCGCAAGAAATAGCAGAAAATACCCCAAATGTGAAGCGGATCATATGCAGGGTCAGCCGGGTCAAAATTTATCTCCAGCAGCCCAGTGAAGAAGTTCATCATCACTAATGTCCGAGAAGCTGCATCACATCGCATCACATCGCACATCAGATCATACCAGTGTGTGAGGGACCACCAGCACTATGGTGAATTGATCAGATCTCCGGCCAGCGGCACATTTCGACGTGACGTTTGTGTATGCTTGAGTTTTGCATGCCGAGAGATGCTGCTGTGTGACCGAGGCGTGCAGATGCTCATCACGACAGTGGGCGCGTTTGCCGCCTTCAGCCTCATGACCATCGCAGTAGGTACAGACTACTGGCTTTACTCCAGAGGAGTGTGTAAAACCAAAGTCAACCATGAAAACGAAACAAGCAGGAAAAACGAGGAGGTGATGACCCACTCCGGTTTGTGGCGAACCTGCTGCCTGGAAGGTAAAGCGTTCTGTTTGCACCCCAGCGGTGCTTTCACCCCTCGCCCCAGGCCATCTCTTTCCATTTTATAGCAATGCCATTCATTTAATAACAATCTGTTTTCATTTGGGTAAGCATCATTATATCAGTCCTGAGAGAGAGAGAGAGAGAGAGAGAGAGAGAGAGAGAGAGAGAGAATGAGTGCACGCGCGCGTGTGTGTGTGTGTGTGTGCATGTGTGTGTGTGTGTGTGTGTGTGTGTTCACGTGTGTGTGTGTGTGTGTATCTGTATGTGTGTGTGTGTGTGTGTGTGTGTGTGTGTGTGTGTGTGTGTGTGTGTGTGCGCACGTGTGTGGGTGTGTGGGTGTTTGTGTGTGTGTGTGTGTGTGTGTGTGTGTGTGTGTGTGCAGACATTGTTTCATATTTTCATTACAGGGACGTGGGCGGCATGGTGGTGCAGCGGGTAGTGTTGCTGCCTCACAACTCCAGGGTCCCCCAGTCTGATCCTGAGCTTGGTTTAATGTTTGGAGGTTCTCTGCAGGTTTCATCTACAGCCTTGAGTTTTCTCCGACCTCTCAAAAACATGCATGAGAATACATCTAGCATTGCTCAGTATGTATGTGGAAATGTGTGTGTTTGTGTGTGTGTGTGTGTGTGGGTGTGTGTGTGTGTGTGTGTGTGTGTGTGTGTGTGCTGCTGCTGTCACGTCCAGTGGGTAATCCTGCTTCACGCCCAGGCTGAGGATCCAGTCCACCCCTGTCCAGGATAAAGCAATGACTGAAAATGAGGGAATAAAATACAGAGATGTGTTCCGGCTCGTTTCACTCCGACTCCACCGGTACACTTGAGTCTGGCTGTGGATTTGATGCGGAGCCAACATATTCGATCCATTAGTTTATGTCAGTTGATATATAGGCTTAAAGAGTACAAATGTCTTCAAAATATCTTGAAGCACAAACTAGTGAAGATAGATTTATATTTTCCAGACCACCCTATGTGAGGATGGGTGGACGTTCTTTCTTCTTTGGCTGTTTCCATTCCGGTGCTTTCAGCAAGATCGCTCAAAAAAAAAAAAAAAAAAAAAAAAAAAAGTCAGGTATCACCACAAAACTTTCAGAATGTCTGAATATACGCACAAGTCAGATCGAGTTTTATTTTGGACGGGATTTTTGGCGTCATGCTTCGCACGTCTGCCTCACAACAAGAAGATCAAAGGCAGTCGAGTCCTGTGCTTGGGGGTTTGCGTGTGCAGTTCTCCCCATACTTGCGTGGGTTTTCCGCCGGGTACTTAGGTTTCCTCCCACAGTCCAATGTCATGCACATTAGCCTAACTGGCTGATACAAATTGTCCGTAGGTGTGAGTCTGAATATGAATTGCTCTTTGTGATGCTCTGGCGAGCTGTTCCCCGCCTTCCTCCAATGTACGCTGAGATAGGTACCAGTCTTCGCGTGACCCTTGCAGAATGAGCGAGGGAGTATCTATTTCTGAATTGGCTGCACAACGGTTGCGTGGGAAGCATGTACACCTCTTTGCAAGAAGGTCCTGGGATTGAGTCCTGGGCTGAGCGGTTACTCTGGTTTGCTCCCACAGGCCGTGCAGATTAGGCTTATTGGTTGTTGCAGATTGCCCCTTGGTGTGAATATTTGTCTGTGTGTTGACCTGCGATTGACTGGAGAACTTTCCAGGGTGTACGTCACTTTTGAGCTGAAACACACCCAGCCTCCTTGCGACCATGCTGGGATGAAGCAGATTTTCAAATGAGTGAGTGAATGGAATTTATGGCTTCATCTCCAATCAGGACTGTGCTCTTTTTTTGGTGACTTTAATTAAAATTTGTGCCATACTGGTTGTTGGGTGTCTCCTGAGATTCAGTTTTCGAATTTACCAGAATGACCCGGCAGTGAAAAGGGAGGTAAATCATATCCTGGAACCACAGTAGAAAATTGCATTTTTATCGTAGCATTAACATAACAGTATCGAATGTGAATGTTACGCCTGGTAAAGAACTTTTCAGAGCTCCGGTGCTGCAGAGAAGAACCGCGTGGTAGCTTGTGATAGCGATGCCATGCTGCGGGATACAGGTGGCACATTGGCAAAGAGGATATAGCACATGTACCTCACATTAAGGAGGTCCTGGGTTCAAATCTTGGGCTTGTTGAGGGCACGACTATGTGGAGCTTACAGGCTATTCTTGTCCCTGTGTGGGTTCTCCTGGAAATTCTGATTTTTTCCTCCAGGCACGTCAGGATAACTGGCTGTTCCAAATGGCTTCTAAAGTGTGAGTGCGTATTTTGGCTCTTTTGACAAACTGGCAAGCCATAAAAGATGTACCTTGCTAATGTTGTCTGAGATAAGCTCCAGCCTGCCCTTGAGAAGCATTAAATGGTTCTGCCAAATGAATGAATGTTTTGATGAGCGCAAGTCGTACAAAACCTGATTCCAGAAGCATAAAGCTGAGCGAACACCCCACTCCCATTTCCATGCGCAACCATTTTACTTAACGTGAAGTGACGCTTTACCAAGAAACACCAGCCAAATGAAAAATGCAACCAAACCTTGATGATAAGATGTATTATAGTGTCTTCTTCTTCTTCTCCTTTCGACTTTTCCCTTCAGGGGTCGCCATAGCAAATCATCTGCCTCCATCTCATCCTATCCTCTGCATCTTCTTCTCTTACACCAACTACCTTCATGTCCTCCTTCACCACATCCATGAATCGTCTCTTTGGTCTTCCTCCAGACCTTCTGCCTGGAAGTTCCACCTGCCATAGTTCCAACATTCAAAGTCCCTACTTTCGGTCCTAGACTCATGCCTTTCCTCTTCTCTCTCTGCCTACGGACACGCCTCCCGCCTCTCCTTCTTCAACGTCTTCGACCAACAGTAGTCCAATTTCTACCAGCACCCTCTTGGTTAACAGCACTGATGGCGGTCGTTGTTAACCTGGGCCTCGACCGATCTGGTATGAAATTCTTTCTTGTGATTCGCATATTTTATTTGGCATTTGTTTTACGCCGGATGCCGTTCCTGATGCAACCCTCTGCATTTATCCGGGCTTGGGACCGGTGTGAGGGAGAGATACTGGTTTGTGACACACCATCTCACGGCTGCATTAAAATGTATTGCAGTGTATAAATTTTAAATACAGTAATTCCTGGCTGTAACCAAGAGTAATGTTCTAGCACGAGCATATATTAGAAAAACGTTGGCGGTTGAGTTTTGGCATGAGTCGAGAACCAGGATGTCAGTTCAGTCTGCGAGTGAATTTTTATTCATTCTCACATTGTCAAAACACATCTCTTGGCTGGTCCATCAGACACTATGGTGCCCGTTTACCCAACTGTAGCGAAAGATTATAGAAAATAGGGCCTCATAAATCAAGTTTTCGAGGTCGGGTAAAGATGGTGGCTGTAGCGGTATATACTGTAAATGAGGAAGTGACGTCTGTGGAAGGAAAACAAAGGCAAGTGATTATCTGTGTGCATGCTAAACCTGGTTAGAACGAGTCCACTTGTCTTTTTTCAATTTTTTGTTTTTCTTCCTGAATTTGGCGTATGTGAGGCGGTCCACCAAAAGTATGCATTTGTCACAAGTGGCGTACGGTGCTTGTGAGACAAAGCGTGGCTTATGCAAACTTCCGATCTTTCAAGTGAGCAAGTGCGCACTGAGTACTTGTTTAGTATTCAACTTTCACTTACTCACTTGAAAGATCGAAAGTCCGGATATGCCCCATACACCACTTGCGACAAGCGCCTACTTTCGGTGGTAAGATAAAGTCCTTTGGGCTTTTTACACCCGAGTCATAGTGGCTCATCAGGCCGGTGCTTATCGCCAGTTTCCGTAGCATGAAGCGACTAGGAGCACAACTCCTCCTGGATGGGACGCTAGTCCATCGCAGGTTACCTTCCCAGTATATTTTTATTGGTTCCCATTTACACTGCTGGGTGAACAGAGGCACACTTGTGGTTAAGATCTTGCCCAGGGGTCTTAGCACAGTGGGGGGTCTAACTGGGATTTGAACACACAACCTCCTGACCATGAGCCCAGCACCCAAACCACTACATCACTGGCCCCACTACTTTTGGTGGAGCGCCTCACATATATGAAAGAACGCTTCTGCACTGAGTGACTGTCAAGTCAGTTCAGTTCATTTTCTGTAACCGCGTAATCCTAATTTGGGTCGCGGGTAGGCTGGCGCCCATCCCAGCCATCTTTGGGCGAGGGCAGAGTACACCCTGGACAGCTCGCCAGGCCATCGCAGGGCGGAAACATGCCGACGGCTTTGCAGCTACTCTTTACGAAAGTCAGCAATGGTTCTTTTACATGCCTCACACCATAGACAGTGAGAGACATGGCCCGCCTTTGATAACCCAGTTAGCTGCACTGGGGAGGACAGTGACAACCTTGTGGAGAGTGGGACTCGAACCCCCAACCTTTGGATCAGCGATCCAGCGCCCTATACCACTAGACCACCACTGCCCTGTATTTTTACTGGTTCCCATTTACACTGCTGGGTGAACAGAGGCACACTTGTGGTTAAGATCTTGCCCAGGGGTCTTAGCACAGTGGGGGTCTAACTGGGATTTGAACACACAACCTCCTGATCATGAGCCCAGCACCCAAACCACTACACCACTGGCCCCACTACTTTTGGTGGAGCACCTCACATATATGAAAGAACGCTTCTGAACTGAGTGACTGTCAAGTCAAACATCGTATCACTTTGGCTCTGTGATGGATTGGCGAGCTTTTCGAGATGTACCCTGCCTTCGCCCACGCTTGGTTTAAATAAGCTCCGGCCTGTCCATGTCTCTATTAGGATTGAATTTTTTTACAGAAGAAATTGTTGCTCTTTGGCTATCTTCTCATGTACAAACTCGATTGAATGGAATGAGACAGCCATTCATTCATTTTCTAAGCCGCGTAATCCTAATTACAGTCGCGTAATTCATGGAGCCTGGAAACCATCTCAGCTGCCTCTGGGAAAGTTCAGGGTACACCCTAAACATCTCACAAGGACATCACAGGGCAACACAGATACACAACTGTTCACACTCACACCTCGGGACAAGTGGCAGTGGTGGCCTGGTGATAAAGGTGCTGGATCACTGATCCTAAGGTTGGCGGTTCAAGCCCCACTTGTTACAAGTTGTCACTGTCCCCCCCCCCAGTGCAGGTAACTGGGTTATCAAAGGCCACTCATGTCTCTCACTGTCTATGGTGTGAGGATCATGTAAAAGAACCTTCTATGGTTCACATAATCTTAAATCCACTTTTGTGATTACACCCACATTCCTGATGTGCCCATTATTTTATAAATATGAATAGTGAGACTGAGAATAAATTTTGACATGTAATACTACTAATGATGCCTAATAACATACAATTTATGATTTGGTTCTCTCTCTCTCTCTCTCTCTCTCTAGCTCTCTCTCTCTCTCTCTCTCTCTCTCACACACACACACACACACACACACACACACACACACACACACACACTCTGTGTGCACAAAGAGAGAGAGAGATTGAGAATTGTGTGATTAATGCAGTAGGTCTCAGAGGAGTGTGTTGAGGGGAACCGAGTGGGGGTGCAGGGGAATGAGGGAGCAAAAGCACAAAGAACGAGTGAGGATAAGAAGAATCCGCCCTCAGGGAGAGCACAGCCTGTCACATACACTCACATCACTCACTGTATACATGCACGCACACGCACACACATACACACACACACACACACACACACGTCACCTTGGAAACAGACCTCTCCCGCCTAAAAGAGACGGAGAGAAACAGAAAGAAAGAGTGACAGAGAGAGGGGGAGTTATTCATCCTGATGCTCACCAAGGCTTATCAAGAAACAAATATTCTGGTCACTTCGATATTGCCTTCCTTGTGCTCAATGTCACCTTAAAAGCATTTCTCTCGGAAAGGCGCCCATAATCTGCATGTCCACAATACCAGTTGGTTGGAGTTCCATGCTGTGTATGCCACGCTGTAGAGCATGAAGCACCATGCAGGCCGGCTGGACACGGAGAATGGCAGCAGCAATCCTCACAAGCTTTAAGCAAATCTGCTCGTCATTAACAACAGCATCTAACAGACACGAATTGGAGCACCACCATGACTCTGATATGACTGAACGCATCCAATAAACAAAACAACAGACAGAAATGCTCAGTTACTGCTTAGGGAATTAGTGCCATTATCTCTGGTAGACTTCCTCAGGGATACGATGAAAGAGATTTGAGAATGGTAAGTGCAGAACATCTAACATAGCCCCATAATGGCACGTCAGTGGTCACACTCCCTGTCTCAGGTGGTGATGGCAACATATTGGACTCGGCATTGCTTTTAAATGTGGGGCAGGGGCATTCAGGAGTCTCTCTGCTCTTTCCAGCGAGTTCCTCTATCGCTATTTTCCGAGGGTTTCACGATAGTGACTGCCATATTGCTTCTTGGCATCAGTGTTGTTAATTTAATAATAAGTTGGCTTTGTATTAATATACTTCAAACAATGTGATTGATGACTTTTTTAATCGCAAAAAAAAAAAAAAAAAAAAAAAAAAAATTATTCCAAATGGCAACATGTTACATGATGCAGTACTTCCTGGTTTGGACTTCCTGGTTTGGATTGATTAAAAAACCGGTTCTGCAAAAACGCAACAAAGCTTTCGGCCAAAATGGCACCCAATAAACTCAAGGCTATTTTTAAATAGCATAAATGCCTGAAATACTGGGTTCGACCCAGGACAAGATGGCGGCGCAGGTAGATGCAGCACTCTTCACATTTTAGCAGCAATGTCTTTATTTTCTGGGCTCAGTCTCTGGTGGCTGCACAGGTGCAGTACAGCAGGGCCAAGCTACTCTTCTTCTTTTCCTTTCGGCTGTTCCCTTCAGGGGTCGCCACAACGAATCATCTGTCTCCGTCTCACCCTATCCTCTGCATCTTCTACTCTTACACCAACTACCTTCATGTCCTCCTTCACCAGATCTATAAATCTTCTCTTTGGTCTTCCTCTAGGTCTGTTGCCTGGCAGTTCCAACCTCAGCATCCTACAACCAATATACTCACTATCCCTCCTATGTACATGTCCAAACCATCTCAATCTATCCTCTCTGACTTTGTCTCCAAAACCTCTTGCATGTGCGGTCCCTCTGATGTATTCATTAGGGCCAAGTTATAAAAACAAACGTTATGCGAGGGCCAAGCTACTCATGATTCGGAAACAATAGTAACTGGGATTTCATACCACCAGAGATCCGGAACCCCATGGACCTCTCTCGCTCTCTCTCTCTCTCTCTCTCTCTCTCCATCCCCCTGCTGAAATTCCGCAGGTCGGGGTGACACAGAAAAAATGAAAATGGGGAAAAGAGCAGTCCTGAGGGCTAAGCTAAATGCTAACCTTTACAAACCAGTCATTCCGAGTTAATTTCTCACCAACTCCCAGTCACTCAGCAACAAGATGGCTGAGTTATGACTATGCTTTAATTCAGGCGGCATGAATTATTGTGTCACAGTAATTTCTGAAACTCAGTTGGACACTTTCGCCCCAGACTCTGCGATTGAGCTAGTGGGCCTATGCTTCAGAGTGGACAGAACCAGTATGTCGGGTAAGAAATGCAGAGCAGGTTTGTGTGTTTACAATAACAACAGCTGGTGTTCCAATGCCATAATCAAAGCTGTTCACTGTTGACCGGATATAGAGTATCTGATGGTACAGTGTAGACCCTTTTATTTGCAGAGAGAGCTCACATTTGTAGCTATAATCGCAGTTTATGTGCTGCCCCAAGTTAACGCGAAGCTAGCCATGGAGCTACGACAGCAGTCCATTCACAAACAGCTAGCAGTGCAGCCTGACTGTGTGATGATCATGGCAGGAGACGTTAATTATGCAAACCTGAAGTCTGTCCTCCGTGGATTCTACAAAACATGAGTTTTCAGACGAGGGATAAAACACACTGGATCATGTCTTCACCAGCAGTCCACATACCTACAAAGCCATCCCTCTGCCACATCTCGGACTCGCACTTCTCTCTGTCTCTGATTCCCACTTATAGACCTAAAATCTGTAGCCAAACACTAGTAGTTAAAACAGTCAATGTGTTGACTGAGGAAGCCACTGCAAGTCTACAGGATTATTTTGATTCTACAGACTGGGAAATAGTCGCAGAAGAGACAGACCTGGAGGGTCACACATCAGTCGTGCTCGCTACATAAACTACTGCACAGAGAATGTGTCCACAACAAGGGCTGTTAAAGTGCTGCTGAACCAGAAACCGTGGTTTAAAGGTGAGGTGCACACCCTACTTAGAGCATGGGATGATGCCTTCAACTCAGGAGACCAGCAGACTTAGAAAGAGCTAAGCACAACTATAAACAACTGGTCGAGGAGCACTTTGATGTAAACA
Source organism: Plotosus lineatus (assembly GCA_024760905.1). Lineage (NCBI taxonomy): Eukaryota > Metazoa > Chordata > Actinopteri > Siluriformes > Plotosidae > Plotosus > Plotosus lineatus. Next base: position 11,876,940 of record CM045740.1, read on the forward strand.
ACACCAGGAATATGTAGAAGGGGATCAAGACACTTGCTGGCTACAAGGACACACACACATCAGCAGACTCATTGGACAGCACCCTACCAGACACCCTGAACCAGTACTTCGTTCACTTCAACCAACACAACGGCGAGGTGCGCATCTGCCCTGCTCTTTCAGAGAGGGATAACGACCCCATCTAACATTATCTAACAGCACCAGATAAGAGCCACCCTGCACAGAGTCAGTGAGAGGAAACCTACTGGTCCAAATGGAGTAACAGGAAAGGTACTTCAACCATGTGCAGATCAACTAGCGTGGGGTTTCATCACCATCTTTAGTCTCTTGCTACTGCAATGTATGGTTCCTACCTGAATCAAAACAGAATTGATCTCGATCCACATCAGTTTGCATACAGAGCAAACAGGTCAACAGAGGAAGTCAACAATACAGCTCTCCACACAGCACTCACACACTGGGACAGAAGCAACTCCTGTGTGAGGATATTGTTCGCAGACTTCAGCTTCGCTTTTCACACAGATTGACCACATAAACTGGAAGTTGGGAAATCTGTGCCTAGGGAGCTGTGCACCTGGATACTAGACTTTCTCAGCAACACGTCTCAGAACATCACGATAGGAGAACATATTTACTCCATTTTGATCCTCAACATCGGAACACCACAGGGGTGTGTTCTTAGCCCCCCTTTTCTCCCCCTTTACACATGACTGTTCCCTCACTCGTACCAGCACACCATAGTCAATTTCACCAATGACCCTACTGTCATAGATTTTATTACGGATAACAATGAGCCTACAGGAAGGAGGTCCGGCATTTCCGCCGATGGTGTGACAATAACAGTCTGGAACTTAACACTTCTAAAATCAAGGACATTATAATGGATTTCAGGAGATCACAAAACACTGAGCACTCTGGCCTCTACATTGATGGAGAGGAGGTAGAGAGGGTGGGATGCTTTAAGGTTCTTGGCGTCCACATCTCTGCTGACTTCACCTGGACCACAAACCTCTTCCACCTGGTGGGGAAAGCACAACAAAGGATGTACTTCCTCATGAAGCTCCGACAACCCGGTCTACTCCGACTCTTACTGACGAACTTTTACTGCTCCACCTTTGAGCGCCTCCTGACCAACTGCTGTACAGTGTGGTTTAGCAGCTGTACTGCAAAGGACAGGAAGGCCTTGCATTGGGTGGTGAAGATGATAGAGCGAGTAAGTGAAACTACACTACCCCCCTCAGGTACATTTACACTCACAGACTTCAGAGGGGAGCCAGTGGAATTATCAGGGATCCCACACACTCTGGACACACCCTTTTCTCCCCTTACCTCGCCGAAAAAAGGTACACTAAAAACAAAAAACTGAAGAACGACTTTTATCCATAAGCTGTTAAACATGTAACCCCCACCACCACCACCTCCACCAGCACCGTCGCCCACAATGACTGAAAAAATGTCATTCAGACCATCTTCCTGTACAATGCAATACATCATAACATTTTATCACCTTGCACCTTAGAATTAAAAGCTCTTCCTCTTACCCAGTGTATATCATACACCTTTTACATATCATTCACCCTTCTGTGTATGTGTGAATATGTGTGTATATGTGTGTATGTAGTTATATGCACATGTATAGCTTAGTGTACTTCCTTGGCTATCCTTTGATTATTTTCTTTTTATAATTGTTGGCAAACAAAGAGCTGTTAAACTGATTTTCATTGTTCATGCAACAGTTGACAATAAAGATCTCTTCATCTTGTATTTTTCCGCTTAATCTGGGGTCGGGTCGCAGGGGCAGCAGCCTAAAGCAATGAGGTCCAGACGTCCCTCTCCCCAGCCACTTCCTCCAGCTCTTCCGAGGGGGACTCCGAGGCGCTCCCAACATAGTCCCTCCGGTATGTTCTAGGTCGAGCCCCAGGGTCGCTTCCCAGTTGAATATACCCGAAACATTACACCAGGGAGGCGTTCGGGAGGCATTCTGTCCAGATGCCCGAGCCACCTCAACTGGCCCCTCTCATATGGAGGAGCAGCGGTTCTATTCCGATAAATTGAGAGCTTTGCCTTGCTGCACAGCTCCTTCTTCACCATGATGGAACAATAATAAAGATCTCTTATCTTATTGTATCTTATCTTACCATTGGATTCCCAAATGTGGTCACTAGGCTGGATGTTGCAACACTTAATGTGGTCAGAAGTCAGTGTTACAGGTTTTCTGGTGTTGCTCATCGATATAGGAATCTGGGCCACATCGCAATGAAGTGATGTTGGAAATTACCTGAAGCAGCAAATATGGAATACAGTCGACCCCCAATTTACGAAATTAATCCGTTCCAGAGCCTTTTTCGTAATGCGGGGATTTCGTAAGTAGGGGTCACATCTTACATGTTAAACGCCTAATTCGTTCCAAGTCTCCAGTCCTTGGACTGGATAAACCCCATAATCCAGTATGCCAATTTTGTATGAAATATGTGTTAAAAGTCAAAGAAATTTATTTATTAAACCATTAAGCCATTTTATTAACATATGAAACCATTTTATTAACATATTTATTAATTAAATCATTATTAAACATTTTTATTAACACACACACACACAAACACACGCACCTCTCTCTCTCTCTCTCTCTCTCTCTCTCTCTCTCTCTCTCTCTCTCTGTGTCTCTCTCGGGCGCGCTGCGGGCCACGCCCACAAGACGTGAATTCAAAGTGCATTCCCTGCTTGACAAACTCAACTTTAATTTGATTCCTTGAGGGATCGGAATTCCAGAGGAGTTCAAATGCGCCCACATTTATTAAACATTTACTGAATTAAACAACTTGAAAAACTAAACTAAAAACTAAAGAGTGAAGCTTCCTTCTGTCTCGATCTGGGAGGCCAGCGGGGCGGGATATTGAGAGACAGCCAATGAGAGAGCAACTTGCGTGTGAAATTTTGATTGGCGCGTTTGAATTTTGAATTTCTTTTCGTAAGAGGGGGTTGTTTCGTATCTCGGGGACAGAAACTCAGGAAAATGTTTTTCGTAATCTGGGGATTTCGTACAAAGGGGTCTTCGTAAATTGGGGGAATGAATCATTCATTCATTCATCCATTCATTTTTTACTCCACTGGTGTCCAACATTGGACCTGGAGCTCCACCACAACCAGCAGACAAGGGGGGGGGGGGGCATTTTAAAATAAAATTACACTGATATGTACAAACATGGAAAAATAAGATAGGAGAGGTAACACTCAGGTGACACGCAGCAGTCAAGACAGTGTGTAATCCAATCAAGAGGAAAAATTAAACCCCTCTGAGCAGTGATGTGGGAGCCATGCACATCCCATGCAACACCATAATAGAAACATACTATTTATGTATGTTGCTTCATTTACTGAAATCCTCAAAACTCCTGGGTGCTGTTGGTTCGCTGTTTTTGTTGTCCATGTTGTCAGAAAGCTGCCAAGGCAATAGAACATTCCGAGGAATAACTGACTGAGGACAACTACTAAAGGAAACTCGATGACTGATAAATCCATCAGTCCCCACAAGTCACCTGGAACCGCAGCAAACTTCTTTGAAAGAATTTACACTGGAGGTACGTTATCACAAAACAGGTGTAAATATCTTGTACTCATTGGAAGAACTGATGGCTGTTTGTTCAGGTGGAATGTAATAATGCAGAGGACATGCCATTCAGAGATGTTTCCCATATGATTCCAGCTACAAATCCAAGTCACTTCTCAAGTCTCTGAGATGACACCAGAGTCAGATCAAAGGTCTCTGAGCTGCAAATCCAAGTCATTTCTCAAGTCTCTGAGATGACACCAGAGTCAGATCAAAGGTCCCTGAGCTGCGAATCCAAGTCATTTCTCAAGTCTCTGAGATGACACCAGAGTCAGATCAAAGGTCTCTGAGCTGCAAATCCAAGTCATTTCTCAAGTCTCTGAGATGACACCAGAGTCAGATCAAAGGTCTCTGAGCTGCAAATCCAAGTAATTTCTCAAGTCTCTGAGATGACACCAGAGTCAGATCAAAGGTCTCTGAGCTGCAAATCCAGGTCATTTCTCATTTTGAGTTTGCATCTTATTCAAGTCTCTGAGTTCTCCAGCTTTCAGGCCAAGTCACACTTCTGACGCAATGTACATCTTTGCATGCATCTGACACAATCCGTAAGAATTCTTGACGCTGTAAAGATCATGTCTCAAATCTCTGAGTTGCAAGTCCAAGTCAAGACTCAAATCTGTAAACTGGAAGTCAAAGTCAAGTCACGAGTCATTCAAGTCAACCTCAAGTCTTTGGATTAAAATGTGGTTTTCTTGGAGGCACAATGGTGCAGTGGGTAAAACTGTCACTTCACTGCAAGATGCTTGGGAGTTTAAACACTGCAGCCAACTGCGCGATTTCCTCCCACATGTCTGGAGATATGAAGATTAGGTCAGATATAAACTCACGATTGGCCATGTGGCGAATGTAAGTGTTTGTGTCTGTAATAGATTGCCAACTTGTTTATTGGGGGAGTGGGGGGGGGGGTTTATCCTGCCTCTACTAACTTCAGCTTTCTCAGCATGCTTAATAAATAACAATTGTGCAGATAATAGGTGGATGGATGGATTGATTGATTGATGGGTGGGTGGAAGGAATGATCAGTAAAGTCAATATGAATATCATTACTAAACAATAGCTGAACAATTTATTGAGGATCAAGAATATAATGAGAACATTTGCGGCAGCCACTGAACTGACAGTCAACGCTGAATGTACATGTTAGAAAACAACAGACTTTTCCATTGCACCAGTTATTCATTCATTAATTTGCTGAACCATTTAATCCTATTAGAGTTCCAGGAAGGATGAAGTGCATCTCAGTAGACTCTGGGCATAGGCAGGGTACTCCCTGAACAGTTTTCCAGACAATCGCAGGAAAACAAACACTACCATTTACCCTCATGCTTAGAGACAATTTAGAACAGGCAATTAACCAAAGTATGAGAAGAAACCAGAGCACCTGGAGGAAACCCATGCAAGCACCGGGAGAACCTGCAAATTTTACATAGACACACCTTTGTCGAGACCAGGTCCTTCTTGTTGTGAGTCCGATGTTCTGACCACTATGCCACCTTATTAGTTTTCTGGTCCTTTTTATCTATCTATCCATCTATCTATCTATCTATCTATCTATCTATCTATCTATCTATCTATCTATCTATCTATCTATCTATCTATTTATTTATTTTCTTTTTTTTTTATTCTAGTTTTCTCCCGTTCTTTGGGCTTGAGTCTGAGTCATCAATCATGACTCAATGTACCACTTAAGTGCATCTTGAATCTCCATCTCGTCTAGGTTCCTGTCTTCCATATCAAAAGGTCTAATGCTAGACAGCAGAAGCCTACAGGTCATTAAAACCCATCAACTTTTCTAATACTAAATTTATATATTTACGTACTGTATACCATTAGATATTCCTACTGCTTCCTACGAAGACGTGACGATTTTGCACACATACGCAGTCTCACATAACTATCCTTGTGAGGACCTTCCATTGAAATAATGATAAATATAGTAATTAATGCTATACTTGCACCTAACCCTGACCTCAATACTAAAATGGCAACTTTTTTTGAAGGAAAAATAAGTTTTGAATATTTTTACTATCCTTATGGGGACGTTTGCTCTCATAAAGGTGAAGAATACAACATACATATCTTCTTCTTTTCCTTTCGGCTTTTCCCTTCAGGAGTCACCACAGCAAACCATCCGCCTCCATCTCTACTCTTACTCCAACTACCTTCATGTCCTCCTTCACCGCATTCATAAATCTTCTCTTTGGTCTTCCTTTCAACCTTCTGCCTGGTAGTTCCAACCTCAGCATCCTACTACCAATATACTCACTATCCCACCTCTGTACATGTCCAAACCATCTCAATCTAGCCTCTCTGACTTTGTCTCCAAAAACTTTAACATGTACTGTTCCTTTGATGTACTCATTCCTGATCCTATCCATCCTCGTTACTCCCAAAGAGAACCTCAACATTTTTAGAATACAACATACATATATACGCACAAAATCTAGACAGGGTTAGTTTCACTGGGTGGCATCTATAATTACCTTGTTTTTGTCTTCTTTGTGATAAAACACGTACATCTGGATGGCAATTTAATTAATACGGAAGGGACTGGCTTGTGAGCGGTAATTTTATTATACGGACTGGGACTGTGTCAGACATTATTACTGTATATGTATTTGCCAACATTTAACATTACATGACAAAGGTGCAACTGCGCATTCATTTATTTGTAGAAGACTAAGGATTACCAAGTATCGAGGTATATGAAACTGCAGTATAATGTGGTTGTAAGGCGGCATGGTGCTATAACGTTAAGCAATTACACCGCAGAGCAAGAAGCACCAAGGTTTGAGCCCTGGGTGTTTTCCCTTGTAGTTTTCATTTTCTCCACAAGATTACATGGGTGCTCCATTTTCCTCCTACAATCCAAAGACACGCCTTTTGGGATAATTTGATATTCTCGATTATCCCTAGGTCTGAATTTGTGTGTGTGTGTGTGTGTGTGTGTGTGTGTGTGTGTTTTGGCCCTGTGATAGCCTGATGAGCTGTTCAGAGTCCACTACGCCTTCGCTTAGAGTTGGCTGGGATGGGCGACAGCCTATCCGTGACCTTAATAAAAGATAAAGTGGTGTGGGAAATGAAATGAAAGTTGCTGTGTCCATGTAGCTGATATAATAACCCTTTTAATCAGCCTTAGGGATCACACTCTACTGACTAGTTTTATTGGCTCCAAACATACGGGCTCCTGATGGGCTCCTAATCTTCCCACAATATAGGCAGTACTCAGACAATGTTATATAGTTGTGGACGCAGGTGGAAAGGAGGTGGATGTAAACCCTACACTGCTAAATACAATGATCCCTCGCTACTTCGTGCTTCAGGTTTTCATACCTGTCAACCCTAGGCCGTTGGCGATCTTACAAATGGCTACTTATGCCCTTACAAAATAGCAACTAATCTTACGCGTCTTATTATCGCGTGCAATATGAAACAAAAATTAAACTCTATTTTTAATATAATATGAATTTATTGGTAATGTTGTAACATATAACCTGGTGCAATCAAATAAAAGAGTAATATCTTCAGCTGCATGATTAAGAAAATTTAACAGTGATCTTTATTATAACTATATGTAGCACTTTTGGCACTTTCAATCATTTCTTTTGATGGCTTCACTTCATGGCACTTGAGCTCGCAATTAAGTTTGACTTGAATGATGGCGGAAGTGAAAGTGCGGTCACGTGGTCGGAAAGAGCAGACGATAGCAGACGATAAACGCAACGCGCGATTCTCGCGAGAAAACGGCTACAGACCAATTCAGCGTATCGTCTCTTTACCGAAACGGTGACACAAAAAATGGAGTTAAAAAAAAAAGACGAAATGATCGAAAAGCGTACAGATTTCGGACGTACGGCGTACACATTTAAAAATCAGTGCTCACTTGTACAAATTACGCCAAAACCGTACAACTTGACAGGTATGGGTTTTGTGGCTTCAGTGCATCACGGGTTTTTCAAAAATATTCATCGAAAAATAAAAAATAAGGAAATTAAGGAAAAATAGGGGAAAAGGTAAGGAAAATGCCACAAAACAAGCCTATTTATGTAATTAAAAAAAACCAAACAAACAAAAAAAATACCCAACCCAAATCTACTTACGTTTTTATGTGAGGTGCGCATCTGTGTGTATGCGTGTCTGTATGTGTGTGTATTTATATTTTATTTACATCTTATGCATTATTTTTGAATGTTTGTTATTATAAGGATTTATAGCGTTGAATATGTATTTATTGATATTATATACACATACATGTACGTATACGTCAGTCAGGGGAGTCGATCCTACTTCGCGGAAAGCAGGGGCCTCAGTCCTTATTAACCGCGGAAAGTGACGTATGACAAGAAGTAATACTCCAAAAATTACACAGGGTTGCTATGTAAGATTGAATGCCATCCAAATAGGGCTTTGTATATTAATTCTGATGAGCATTGGTTTTATTAGATTTTAATTTGTGCACAAATAAAACACACAAATAACACTCTCCATGTGTATGTATCCTATAGTGTGTGTCTGCCGTTATACTGTATAAGTATGTGCACAAGAGGACTATGGAGTGTGTGGGCTTGTCGGTGTGTTTCCCCAGATCAGGCAGCATTAATGTCCAAGAAGAAAAAAAAAAGGCTTCAGGGATACAAGGATAGTAAGACCTGTTCGGGTGTGACTGGATCTAGATACTAATCATACTGGGGACCTACATCTATGTACAGGTGTCAGTGTCTTACAAAATCCAAGTCCCCATAATGCAAATTATTAAACTTTAAGGTCACAACATGTTTTGGTATTAGGACAAAGGTTAGGATTAGGATAAGGGTTAGGATAAGGGTTAGGATTAGGACAGAGGTTAGGATCAGGGTAAGGATTAGGATTAGGGTAAGGGTTAGGATTAGGGTAAGGGTTAGGATCAGGGAAGGGATTAGGATTAGGATAAGGGTTAGGATTAGGGTAAGGGTTAGGATCAGGGTAAGGTTTAGGATTAGGATAAGGATTAGGATTGGGGTAAGGGTTAGGATCGGGATAAGCTTTAGAATTAGGGTAAGGGTTAGGATTAGGGTACGGGTTAGGATTAAGGTCAGGGTTATGATTAGGATAAGGTTCAGGATTAGGGTAAGGGTTAGGATTAGAGTAAGGGTTAGGATCAGTGTAAATGTTAGTATTAGGATAAGGTTTAGGATTAGGATAAGGATTAGGATTGGGGTAAGGTTTAGGATTAGGATAAGGATTAGGATTGGGGTAAGGGTTAGGATTGGGGTAAGGGTTAGGATTAGGATAAGGGTTAGAATTAGGATAAGGGCTAGGATTAGGGTAAGGATGAGGGTAAGGGTTAGGATTAAGGTAAGGGTTATGATTAGGATAAGGTTTAGGATTAGGGTAAGGGTTAGGATTAAGATAAGGGTTAGGATTAGGGTAAGGGTTAGGATTAAGATAAGGGTTAGGATTAGGGTAAGGTTTAGGATTAGGATAAGGGTTAGGATTAGGGTAAGGTTTAGGATTAGGGTAAGGGTTAGGATTAAGATAAGGGTTAGAATTAGGGTAAGGATTAGGGTAAGGGTTAGGATTAAGGTAAGGGTTATGATTAGGATAAGGTTTAGTATTAGGGTAAGGCTTAGGATTAAGATAAGGGTTAGGATTAGGGTAAGGCTTAGGATTAGGATAAGGGTTAGGATTAGGGTAAGGTTTAGGATTAGGATAAGGGTTAGGATTAGGGTAAGGGTTAGGATTAGGATAAGGGCTAGAATTAGGGTAAGGATTAGGGTAAGGGTTAGGATTAAGACAAGGGTTAGGATTAGGGTAAGGTTTAGGATTAGGATAAGGGTTAGGATTAGGGTAAGGGTTTGGAGCAGAATAAGGATTAGGGTCAGGGTTAGGATTAGGCATGCCATGGTTGGGGATAGACCTAGGGTAAGCTTCCAGGAAATGAATGGAAGTCAATGTATTGTCCCCTAAAGTTATAGAAACCGGAGTGTTTGTGTGTGTGTGTGTGTGTGTGTGTGTGTGTGTGTGTGTGTGTGTGTGTGTGTGGTAATGCAATAATCGTGTATGTTCTTTGTAGTATATTACTGAAACTCGGTTTTATCTATAGTGTAACTGAAGTGTTTTATTCTGTCCCTGTTTTTAACTGTAGGGTTGGATGAATAATGAATATTTATCATTTATTCAAGTGGTTTTATATGCTTCAGTAGTTAAACGCATTCACCCACTTCATCCTGCAGGATGACACTCATTTACACTTTGGTTTTTATTTTTTGGGAGGTGGGATAAGGAAAGTGATTTAACAATGCTTAGAATACATTTATTTATTTCCTGAATCGCACATTCCTACTCGGGCCGCAGAGAGGCTGATGCGTATCTCAGCTGACTCTGGGAGAAGGTGGGTTACACCCTGAACTGCTCACCAATCTATTGCAAGGCACACACACACACACACACACACACACACACACACACACACACGGAGGTAATTGAAAATATCCAATGACCCCAATGCGCATGTCTTTGTATTGTGAGAAGAAACCAGAGAATGTAGAGGAAACCTATGCAAGCTCACAGAGAACATGCAAACTCTCGCTGACTCGAACCCAGGACCTTTTTCTTTGAGGTGGATGTGCTCACCACTACACCAACATCCCACCCCTACTCAGAATACAGCTCATGGATAATCAGTTTAAGCTCAAACGACACTTCCAATAGTTTCCCCTTCCTTGTGGCACTTATCTGAATAGAAAGGCATCCTGGGATAAAGTCTGTTCCAGTTGGAATGTCAGCATATGTAGCGATATGAAGACAATGTTGGACAAGTGTGAAATGGCACCTGTAAATGATTATTGAAGGCAATCCTCTAATTCTGTTCACCATGAGAGTGTGAGAAACATGGAGGAAAGTACTGCTCCTACTGAACAATGGATTTCTTCTAGAAATCATTTTCTTTCCTGCACTGATTCACAGTCATATTTGCGGTTGATTGTCAGGTCATTGCTGCGATGCTTATATATAGTTCAGTCCACATAATGCTAGCAAGTACAGCGTGGGGCGGCACGGTGGCATAGTGGTAAGCACATCTGCCTCATTGCAAGAAGGTCCTGGGCTTGAGTTCCGGGCTCAGGGAGGGCGTTTCTGTGTGTACTCCTTATGCTTGTGTGGGTTTTCTCTGTGTACTCTAGTTTTCTCCCACAGTCGAAAGACATACACATTAGGTTAATTGTCTGTTCCAAATTGCCCCGAGGTGTAAGTAAGTGTAAATGGTTTTGTGTGTGTGTGTGTGTGTGTGTGTGTGTGTGTGTGTGTGTGTGTGAGTGTGTGATGGTCTGGTGAGCTGTTCAGGGTGTACATTGCCTTCATATAGTGTTCTTGTGACCCTTGAAGGATTAAGCGCATTGGCGAATAAGTGAGTAAGTCCAGCAGGGCCAGACTGGAGAGGGCCTTCCAGAAACAAAATAAGTGAACAAGTGCAACAGAATCAAACTTTTTAAAATTTATTTTCCCATTTTCTCCCTAATTTAGTCGTATCCAATTCCCACCCATCATGTGTTGCGTTCCTTAGCACACCACCATCAACCAAGGAGGGGTGAAAACATCCACACACACCCTCCGTGACATTCAATGCTAGCCACCTGCTGCTATTCAAACTGCGGTGCAATGCGTTTTTGGGGATCGGTCTAACACAATTGGAGGGAAACTGCTATCCGCTCCCGAGTACAAATGAGCTCACAGACGCTTGTGATTGGCTGGCAATCGCTGTGAGTGACAGGTTAAGTGAGTTTATGCCCCCCCTCCCTCCATGAGAGCTTGGCTAATTAGCCCCCACTGGCTCCCAGCCATGGACAGCTGCGGCACTAAACCAGATTCAAACTTGTGATCTCTGGGTTATTAGTCACGCACCTTATCGATGGGCCACTTGGCCATTACACCTATAGACCTTTCACCTCACCTTGAAAACTTTTGAAACATTTGTCCAAATTTGGTAGGTGAACTTTTATTTTCCACACAAGTGACATCATCCTGAGCAATCGTTGACCTCTTTGTTTTTGACTGCCTACAGTCTGTTTTCACACAAGATACAGATACATGCTGAGTTGATGTCTTTTTAAAAGGCTTTAGCATGCTTTGTTTACGGTCAGGGTAACTCGCTGTCGACTCATAATGTTGACAAATGTATCATATAAAAATTCCAACACTAGTAACTTTAACACCTACATACAGTACATGCGCCGCCCTTAAACTGACCCATTCGCTTATAAGGCACATTAAATAAACATGAAATACAGTACTATCTCTGGAAAATAAAATCAACCATAATGTTTTTTTCTGAAACTATTCGCTTACTTCTGTACGCAAGGCTTAGTGATTCCTGCATCAGGCGCCATGATATTCATAAGCATTGCCAGCTATTTCCCCTCAGTGTTCATGCTGCTGGGGTACTGTAAATTTTTCTTGCTATCATATGTCTTTTTCATTTCATTTTCAGAACCGCATAATCCTAAATAGGGTCGTGTGGAGGCTGGTGCCCATCTCAGGCAACTCCAGGCAAGGGTGGGGTACACCCTGGACAGCTACCCAGGCCATCACAGGGCCGACACTCACACAAGCATTCATACACACCTCCACACCTCGGTACAATTTGAAACAGCCAACTAACTTACTGTGCATGTTTTTGGACTGTTGGAGGAAACCTGAGTACCGGGAGGAAACCCACGGAAAGAACATGCAAACCCCACACAGAAACTACAAGCTGGGAATCATACCCAGGACCTTCCTGCCGTGAGGCGGACGTGCTAACGATCATGCTAACCATCATGCGGTCTTGCTATTGTTATTGTTAATGCCTCCATTTCACTGGAGCGCGGCAGACTCTCGAAAGCAAAACCGTAGTCATCCTCCAACGTTCCTCAGTCATTCCGTCATCTTCCGTGTCCTTCCGTATGATTACGAAGGTATTCTTCCTCTTCCGTCAGGCCAAAATGTTCCGCGAACGTGCCTTTGAACATGTTCAAAAGCACAATCATGGAAAAATTTTCCGACAGTGTTCCCTCACGTTCCGCAGACCATTCCGCGAGCATTCCCCTCTCTTTCGGATGGTCAAAAGCGGCCACAGAATGCCCACAGGATACTCACGGAAGGTTTGTGGAATACATGCGGAACGTTTGCGAAATGGTTGCAGATAACACGGAAGACTTGCGGAACACTCAAGGAAGTCACTTCCACTATAAATTATTCCAGTTCATTCACTTTGTTTTTTCTGTTTTCCTGTTCATGTAATAAAGTTTTAAAGTTATAATCACTGTGGTTTGGACTTGTGTGAATGGTTTTTAGTCTGGAATGATTTATTGATGACATTATTGATATTAAACATATTAACATATATTAAATTTTAAATCTATTGTAAATTATAAACATATTGCACATTATAAACATATGGTAAATTACAAACATATGTTAAATTTTAAATTTATTGTACATTATAAACATACTGTATAGTATGAATGAGAGAATGGGCTTCCTTGGTCGATTCCGCGTATTTATAGGCGGAATCAGGAGCAAATCCTTTGATCTTGGCCAATTGTTCCTCGTTGAAATGTGGTTACGCCAGGTATTCCTCAGTCATTCCTTAGTCATTCCGTGTTGAACGTGAACATTCCGCCTTCATTCCACCTGTTCCGCAATCATTCCGTAGTTCTTCCTTCTAAAATGGAGTAGTGCCGTAGTCGTTCCTCGCGTGTTCCTTGCTTTCCGTGAACGTTCCGTGAATTATCCGAAGGTCTTCCTTTGCAATACGCACTGGTTCCGAAGATAATCCGAGTGCTTTTACGCATGTATTCTCACATTGTACCGCGGTCTTTTCGTGTGTTTTCTGCACATTCTGTGAACGTTCCGAAGGTGTTCTGAAGGTACAATTTTCCGTAGGTTTTTGACCGATTTTCCTTGTAAAAATACCGAAGCTCCCCCGTAGAGTGCGTTCTGCGCCTTTCCACCACGATCATTGCATTTCGCGCTCCAGTGAAATGGGGGTATATCAGATACAGGACCAAAACCAAATGAAAACCAGGTGAATATGGGATACTAAGCCTGTGACCTTGGGTGATTTCACCAGGAAACCTTTGTATTCAGACAGAATTAACTGATAATGAAAGATACGAAAGCATATAAGCTATTCACTGGAGAATGTAGACCTTTTGACAAGT
>CM045740.1:11898224-11905724 GCA_024760905.1 Plotosus lineatus
TTATTTCAGAGTCCACAGATATTATTGCTGTGTTTCGCAAAAAAAAAAAAAAAAAAAAAAACCTGCCTGGTTAATGGACCGCTTCCCTCTGTTGCTCATTTTAAAATAAATGTTTTAGCGAAAATCTAGATGCAGAAGGGCAGTACATTTCTGAGCTATTAGCAAACATGAACCGTTTTATTTTAGCGGGAATTTCCTTGTCCTGTATAAAAACAAATTCTATTGGCTGAAGGCCTTCGTGACATCCACACTGCCCAATCACTGCATGGCTGTTATTATACCGGGCTCTCCACACACTGAATGACTGTAGATAAGAGGATGGAAACACAATTGTGTCAGGATTACATGGCAGTACCTCTGCGGTCACCATTTTTTTTTCAACAAAAGCATTACTTCCGGTTTAATTAGCGGGAATAGCTGAAGTTTTTTTTTTTTTTACTGTTCCGAAGTTTTCCAAAGGCATGTCAAAAAAACGGTTTTGCTTCTGGGTATCGCAATACATATTGTTTGCATGTTAGAACTGGTTTAAACTGATAAACCAGCTTTATTGTGCAGCCCTAACAGACAGTAAGAGACATGGCTGACCTTTAACAACCCAGTTAGCTGTACTTGGGGGGACAGTAACAACTGGTTGAGAGTGGGGCTTGAACCCTCAACCTTAGGATCAGTGATGCAGCACCTTTACCACTAGGCCACCACTACCTCTTCGTTCATTCATTTTCTGTAACCGCTTCATCCTAATTAGGGTCACGGGGAGGCTGGTGCCCATCCCAGCCAACTCAGGGCGAGGGCAGAGTACACCCTGGACAGCTCGCCAGGCCATCGCAGGGCGAAAACGCGCTGACGGCTTTGCAGCCTACTCCTGTCAAAAGTCAGCAATGGTTCTTTTACATGCCTCACACCATAGACAGTGAGAGACATGGCCGGCCTTTGATAACTCAATTAGCTGCACTGGGGGGGGACGGTGACAACCTTGTGGAGAGTGGGACTCGAACCCCCAACCTTTGGATCAGCGATCCGGTGCCTTATACCACTAGACCACCACTGCCCCTAAATAAATGTTAATGCAGCAAATACCAAAACCAGAAGCGGAAATCCCATAGTGAAAGGTAAGGTGCTACAAATCAAACCCAGGCTTGGACACCTAACAATACATCTAAGCTGACGCATAGATTGAAATGTCATGGACTGCTGGGGGGACAAGTGACTTTCACAAGATCCTGTGAATTGAATCAATGGTTATACAGGGATCCCTCACTTTCCACGGTTAATGGGGACTGAGACCCCCCCGCGACCGCCGATTTCAGCGAAGTAGGATCGCCCCCCCCCCCCCCCTGACTGACGTATACGTAGTCGAATGTGTGTATATAATATCAAAAATACATAATCAACGTTATAAATGCTGATAATAACAATTAAACATAAAAATAATGCATAAGATGTAAATAAAATATACATACAGACAGATGCGCACCTCATATAAAATGTAAGTAGTTTTGTTGGGGGGTTTCGGGTTGCTTTTTTGTTTTTGTTTGTTACGAGTTTTTTGTTTGTTTTGTTGCATAATTGGCCTTGTTTTGTGGCATTTTCCTTAACTTTCCCCCTATTTTTCCTTAATTTCCTTATTTTTTTTAATTTTTCGATGACTATTTTTGAAAAAAACCACGATGCACTGAAGCTGCAGAAACTGAAGCACGAAGTAGCGAGGGATCACTGTATATACTTTTAATGATTAGAACCCACAATGTTCTACAGGAATCATGCTATCATTCGTCTGAATGCTAAATAAAAATACTTTATCTGAGCATTTTGGTGAAATAACTTTTTAGTTTAATTATTCACCGTAATCACAAATATTTCACCTGTGACTGAACGTCACATGCGCATCACAGGCGGGTTGGTTTTTTGCAGCTGTGCCAGAAACTCACAGCTGTTTCTTTTTGTGTAATTTTGACGGGAACTGTCACTGATTCACTGCATGAATCTACAGTCTGAGCTAGAAAGAAATGAGCCCGAGTTTTATTCTTCACACCATTCTCGGCACTTTGTCATGGATTTGTGCACCATTTGACAAGAAGTCCAAAATAATTTCCCTTAAGACATTTCAAACAGTGAAAAAACTTAGATGGAGTCCTGCAATCTTCTTCTTCTTCTTCTCTTTCGGTGATATAAGATGTTGGACAGATAGAGTATACTAGTAGAATGAAACTGATTTGGAACTACAATCACAATGATGACGTGAAACCTTTCACAGGTCTGAGAGTGCGAAGTTCTCTGTAAATATGTGCTCCTGTAGTTCGCTGTCAGACAGAAGCTTGTGCCATGTTTATAATGACGCTCCTCAGGAAGCTGATTTACTATACGGATAAAACACAGCGTTCGTCTTGCTAGTGTTTAATAAGCGATGTGTGGATTAATTTTGCAATGAGCGGTGGGGGAGATAAGCGCGCCCTGTGGAGATCATTAAGCCCGTGCTTCATGAAAGCCGATGAGTCAACAAGCCATTAGAAGTGTTGTTCTCACTGTGCACTCCTCCACCTGCACCATTAAACGCACAATGTTTACTCATATTAATAGCCACGTAGCATCAGATATGCGAAATATGAGCTGGCGTGGCACAGTGCCATCACAGGTAGTGTTTGCACAACACCAAACAGTATAGCCCGTAGTCTTGGTTCGATCTCCTTTTCTATGTTCTGCCGTAGTTGTCTGATTACTTCGACTTTTCCAGGTCATCGCCGTACATGTATTGACTATCTTAAGTTGTCTGTGGGTGTGAATGAGTCGGAAAGTGAGTGTTGGCTTGTGACTGATTGATTCCCATTCAGAGTGTATTTATGCACTCTATTACTTGTTGGACCCCCGTTAGCATTGACCGCAGTGTGTAATTATCCTGTAATTAATGCTTTAGCTGGGCAGGTCGAGGCTCAGCAACATTATACGACAATAAAATAAAATCAGCTGATGACAAACTGAGTGAACTCAATGACCAGGTTATCCCTTCAATAAGCTCCCCCCCCCCCCCCCCGATGGCGCAAATAATAGCAGTGAAAGAGTTGTCGGGGCAGTGGTGGTCTAGTGGTATAGGGTGCCGGATCGCTGATCCAAAGGTTGGGGGTTCGAGTCCCACTCTCCACAAGGCTGTCACTGTCCCCCCTCCCAGTGCAGCTAACTGGGTTATCAAAGGCCGGCCATGTCTCTCACTGTCTATGGTGTGAGGTTCATGTAAAAGAACCATTGCTGACTTTCGTAAAGAGTAGCTGCAAAGTCGTCAGCGTGTTTCCGCCCTGCGATGGCCTGGCGAGCTGTCCAGGGTGTACTCTGCCCTCGCCCTGAGTTGGCTGGGATGGGCACTAGCCTCCCCATGACCCTAATTTTACAGTTACAGAAATGAAAGAGTTGTTCAGGGATGAGCGACACGGTGGCGTAGTGGTTAGCGCGTCTGCCTAACAGTAAAGATTTGAGTCCTAGGCTCAGTCGGTTTCTATTTGCAGTTTGCATGTTGTGTGATTTTTGTCCCCCCAGGTATTCCTGTTTCCTTCCACAGTCCAAAGACATGTACATTAGGCTAATTGTTCCAAGTTGCCTCTAGGTGTGGCTATGAGTGTGACTGGTTGTGTCCTGCAGTGGTAAATCAAGCTGTTCTGGGTGTGCCCTCCATGTGCCAAGTGTAGGCTGAGATAGGCTCCAGCCTCCCTGCAACCCTAGTCTTTTGGTACATGAACTGGTGAGTGAGTGAGTGAGTGGTTCAGCAGCATGAGGACTCATTTTCACACAAGAACTGGAACCACAGAGTCCTGAAGAAAACCTTTTGAAAGTCTTGGGGATGTGCTGGAGAAGACTTTATGGAGTGGTTCAGTTGTTCCAGCATCAATGCAAGATCTCAGTGAAAAATAAACCGAGCTCTGGATAAAAAAAAAAAAAAGTCGCTTCAGTTTAGCGCCGTGCTTCTCAAATTGTGGGGCAGCGCGGTGTGATGCCGGGGGGAGCGCGTAGGATCCTTGGGAACATGCTTTTCTGGAACAGTGTATGAGAATTAAGTGTAATTGCACCTCCATTCCAGTAGTTGGCAGTGGTGCTCTTATTGTCGCGCTATGGTGTAGCGGTTTTTCACACATGCAAACGATATAAAGTGCAGTAAACAACCCCTCAAACAACAAGGAAAAATTTCTAACAGGAATGAAGAGAAAGGTGGAGAGAGACGGAGATATTAAGACATAAATAAGTTGAATGAGTTTAAATAAGGATGAATTTTTTATTTCAGGCACATTGGTGCACTTTAAATCTTTTCTGTTACAGATTAAAAAACAATGTTAATGAAGTTTTTCTTTACTGTAAGTTGAACTATAATTCTTTTTTTGTTTTTTTGTTTTTAATGTTCGTGTACTCAGTGCTGTAGTGGTGGGTACACGCCGGTACATGCCGTGTCACCACTTGTTTTAGTGGCTGAGTTGTGTGTACTGACTTAATTTGGTCTACTTTATAGTTGATCAGCGTAAATTTATGCGACTGTGTAAATAAAAAGTGGAGATGAAGTGCTAAATAGTTTCAAAGCCAAAGGTTATTTTAGTAAATCTAGTCATAAACGGGGCAGTGGTGGTCTAGTGTTATAGGGCGCTGGATCGCTGATCCAAAGGTTGGGGGTTCAAGTCCCACTTTGCCCAAGGTTGTCACTGTCCCCCCCAGTGGAGCTAACTGGGTTATCAAAGGCCGGCCATGTCTCTCACCGTCTATGGTGAGAGGCATGTAAAAGAACCATTGCTGATTTTCAACAAGAGTAGCTGCAAAGCCGTCAGCGTGTTTCCGCCCTGCGATGGCCTGGCGAGCTGTCCAGGGTGTACTCTGCCCTCACCCGAAGTTGGCTGGGATGGGCACCAGCCTCCCCGTGACCCAAATTAGGATTAAGCGGGTACAGAAAATGAACTGAACTGAACTAGTCATAAACACGATTCCATAAACACCACGAATCAGCCTTATAGTATTATACCTCTGATTGGATACTGCTAGTAGAGCTCAAGATTTGTGTCCAATGAACTTTCGGCTTTCCAACAAAGTCCCCGGTTAGTAAGGCTAAGCTAGCCTGTGTTTATATTTGGTTCACACGGTCACACCCGGTGACAGACCGACATCCCAGAAAACGGTTATTTTAAGATGAAACCAGCATTTCTGCAGTCAGTTTATGTTCTGTTTGTCCTCGTTGACAGATCTTACTTTTTGGTAATAGCTAAATGGCTAATCCAAGCTAACGCTGTAAACATATTATATACTTTAGATCTATTATAAACTTTTCTATTTTTACAATGAAAATATCAATCTTGCAAGATTTTATATCGATCCATATTGAACAAGTACTTTCTTAGATATCTTCATTTAATAAGTCACCATTAGTTATTGAAGGAATGAATAATTATAATTAGCGCTAACAACACTTGTTTATAATTACATATGTATATGGAACATTGGAACTGGCCGAATGTCTCGCAGTGTATATATAATACTATATTATAATATATTGTCATTTGTGGTTTGCATATTGCACTTCTAATACATGTACCAAGTAACTCGTCTGTGTTTTTTATGCAATTTTTGATAATTGTTAGATAAAATACATATATAACATACTCATTATAGATTTCAGCACTAACATTTTAACAATAAAATGTCTATATGTAAATGATAATGAACATACAGTATTATTTACTAATTTCTTTGTTTTATTTTTTCTTATTACATAAATAATTTAAAATTTTTAAATGTCTTTAAAAAATTTTAAAGTTAGGGGGCAGTGGTGGTCTTGTGGTATAGGGCGCTGGATCGCTGATCCAAAGGTTGGGGGTTCGAGTCCCACTCTCCACAGGGTTGTCACTGTCCCCCCCAGTGCAGCTAACTGGGTTATCAAAGGCGGGCCATGTCTGTCACTGTCTATGGTGTGAGGCATGTAAAAGAACCATTGCTGACTTTCGTAAAGAGTAGCTGCAAAGCCGTCAGCGTGTTTCTGTCCCTTGCTAAAAAGGGTTGTGACAGGAAGGGCATCCGACGTAAAAACCTCTGCCAAATCAGATGATTCGCTGTGGCGACTCCCGAGTAAAAGGGAAAATGCCGAAAGGAAGACAGACATAAATAATTTTAAAGTTCTTTAAATTTTATAATAGCTCAGACTAACTGCTTTAAAGTTGAAATGCTCAAAAATGCCCCTCTCAGCCTTTCAAATTTTAAAAATTTTTTGCCATAGTGTACTCACTTATTTTTTGACCACTACAGCACTGGGTGTACTAATAATAATTTTAGAGATAAATAATATAATTAATAGTTGGTCGCGGGGAGGTGTGTGTGTGTGGGGGGGGGGGGGGGTGGAATGTTTTTTTCTTCCTAGAGGGGGCGCCACATAAAATAATTGCGAAGCACTGGTTTAGCGAGACTATGGCAAATTCTTGCTTTAATTATGGCTAAAGGTAGTCCAACAATTATTAGCATGCACATAAGGTTTTTTTTTTTTTACCAGAAACGTGTTAATTGTTGTATATGTGTGAAAGCAAAAACAAAATAGGAATAAAAATATTTATGCAGATGAATTAGATGAGCTACAGTAGTTATCTGGCTTAGCTAATGTTAATCCAAGAACAGATTGTGTCTTTTTATGTTCGCAGGCAGGAGTACACATGGGGCAAGTGAACATTACAGCGAGCTGCCTAGTCTTATGTTTTGGTTGCTTGGAAATCTTATTAAGTCGGTTAAAAGCAGCAAATATTATAATATAACTGCAAATGATGAGCTAATTGCGTGAATTAGCAAAGACCGTGAAGAATAAATGAGTAATTGAGTCTATGGGAATGAACACATTTTGTGTATCATCCTGACTGCATGTTGTGCTAGAATTATCCGAGTAATAAAACAAATTTCGTGCTGCACTCGATTATACTGTGCTCGGTTTATTCACTGAATTCTACCTCTTCAGCTAATTATTATATCTAGGAAACATTCTTACCAAGGAGGTGCTTAAGGCAGCAGGTGGTGGGATTTAAAAGGGATTAACGCATCAACATTCAGCATCAAGAAGCTTTGAAACGCCGAGAAACATCTGAACAAATTGAGATAACGTCAGATTTAAACAAACCTATCGGATGAAAAGTTTTCTTTCGCAGCAGTCAGTGAGTAGACAGTTAGCCCGGATATGTCATTTGCTTGTCCCAAGGACCGGGACTAGATTTCCACCTGTGCTAAGACAGTTTCCCTTCTGTTCTATCAATTTCTGAGACTATGACTATGCAGTCATGTTACGGTCATTATGGGGATGGAGGTGGCGGGCTACATATGGGTTGCCACCTACATCTACGTCTTGTGGCTGCCTGGAAGTCTAACTGAAACGTGTCCTGATTCTAAGAGCAAGCGTTCACCAATTCTGCCTTTTCAAAAAGTTTGTTAATAATGCTAAGTGTTTCCCTACAGATTATGACTACTGGGGGACTTCTCAACATGGCTGTTTATTCGCTCACTTATTTG
>CM045740.1:11908224-11940724 GCA_024760905.1 Plotosus lineatus
TAGATAGATAGATAGATAGATAGATAGATAGATAGATAGATAGATAGATAGCTATGCATAAACATACAACGACAGAGAAAACTAAAGGGGGCACTCACAAAATGCAAGGTATATCCACCTGGCCCAACTGAATTATTATAACTTTGCATACTTATAATGAAATGTCTCCCCCAGTGGATGTCACATGAATAATCTCTTTCTAATTGTACATGTATGCACTTTCACACTAACAGTTGTAACCTGAATCTGCAGATAATTAAATTGTGTGTCTTGGTGAACTATTTTCACGTCATACAGTCAAATGCATCCGTGAGGGGGGGCTCAAGCCAGTGTTCGTCCTCACGCCGGTCCCAAGCCCGGATAAATGCAGAGGATTGCGTCAGGAAAGGCATCCAGCATAAAACGTATGCCAGCTTTTCACATGCAAATCACAAAAACAAATATCATACCAGATCGGTTGAGGCCCGGGTTAACAACGACCATCATCGGTGCTGTTAACCAACAGGGTGCTGATGGAAATTGGACTACTGTTGGTCGAAAAAGGAGAGGTTGAAGAAGGAGAGGCAGGAGGCGTGTCCATAGGCAGAGAGAGAAGAGGAAAGGCATGAGTCTAGGACTGAGAGTGGGGACTTTGAATGTTGGAACCATGACAGGAAAAGGTAGAGAGCTGGCTGACATGATGCAGAGGAGGAAGGTGGACGTACTCTGTGTTCAGGAGACCAGGTGGAAAGGTAGCAAGGCTAGAAGCTTAGGAGCAGGGTTTAAGCTGTTTTATCATGGTGTGGATGGGAAGAGAAATTGAGTAGGAGTCATCTTGAAGGAGGGGTTTGTCAAGAATGTTCTAGAAGTGAAAAGAGTGTCAGACAGAGTGATGAGTCTCAAGTTAGAAATTGAAGGTGTGATGGTCAATGTTGTTAGTGCTTATGCCCCACAGGCAGAATGTGAGCTAGAAGAGAAGGAGAGATTCTGGAGTGAGTTAGATGAAGTGATGCAGAGTACCGCCAGAGGTGAAAGAGTGGTCATTGGTACAGACGTCCATGAACATGTTGGTGCAGGCAACAGAGGGGACGGGGAAGTGATGGGCAGGTTTGGTATCCAGGACAGGAACCCAGAAGGACAGATGTTGATAGATTTTGCAAAAAGGATGGAAATGGCTGTGGTGAATACTTTCTTCCAGAAGAGACAGGAGCATAGGGTGACTTATAAAAGTGGAGGTAGGAGCACACAGGTAGACTACATCTTGTGTAGACGATGTAACTTGAAGGAAGTCAGTGACTGCAAAGTAGTAGAGTGCTAGAGTGTGGCAAACAGCATAGGATGACGCTGATGGTGAGAAAGATGAAGAAGGCAAAGGCAGAGCAGAAGACAAAGTGGTGGAAGCTGGAAAGGAAGAGTGTTGTGTTGTCTTCAAGTAGGAGTTGAAACAGGCGTTGGGTGGTCAGGAAGTGCTTCCAGATGACTGGACAACGACAGCTAATGTGATCAGGGAGACGGGTAGGAGAGTAATGGTGTGTCCTCTGGAAGGAAAGTAGACAAGGAAACTTGGTGGTGGAATGAGGAAGTGCAGGCGTGTGTACAAAGGAAGAGTTTAGAACCGCTCTACACACCGCACACCATCAGCACCATCAGCACCATCAGCAGCAGCATCACACCGAGCGCTTGCCGGGTGCTTTGCCCCTCACTTTGGCTGTGCGTGTGGTGTGCTCTCTACTCCGTCCGCGCACACGTGATCATCGGCATGAGGAGGATGACCATGCAGACCCGATCGAAGTTCATCATTGGCACACTGTGAGTATTTCACCTTCTGATTCACTGATCCACTGCTGATTGTGGTTTGCTTGAGACTTCGATCGGGTCTGCATGATGATCCGCCTCATGCCAATGATCACGTGTGCGCGGACGGAGTAGAGAGTGCACCGCACGCACCGCCTTCTAATAAATGATCAAATACAAAGGGGGTTTCAGAGATCAGCGCGTCTTAAACACATGCTCAAGTGCATGCTTTCATCCAGCACGGATTCGATCAGAGGGATTGGAGAGTCGGAAAAAAGCCCGGATGATGCTCTGAAACGCTCCACACACCAGATAGATGAACCAACCTGAAGGGAAAAGAACAGAAACCTTAACCACATCTCAATCTAACGCCTTGAAATGAAGCACTAGGAATTTTTATTTATATATTTGTTTTACCTGGCCATCAAATAGACTGTCTGTCTGTCTTCCTTTCGGCTTTTTTTTCCCTTTTACTCGGGAGTCGCCACAGCGAATCATCTGATTCGCATGTTTGATTTGTCAGAGGTTTTTACATCGGATGCCCTTCCTGTCACAACCCTTTTAGCAAGGGACATCAAATTGACGAAGCTATTGTATATTGCAGGGCTTATGCACATGCATGGTCAATACGGCAAGACTCGCACGATGCAGTGTTTTGTATGTGACGGAAAGCGCTCCAGGTTTTGACAATCAGCTGGTTGCCAGCTCTGCTTGGCTTCATGCAAGTCTTTCCAAATCTTCATTCAGTGATTGTAGCATACTCCTCATCTTTTTTTTTTTTTTTTTTTTTTTTTCTTTTTTCGCCATCTTCTTGGTTGAAAGGGTTCGATCTGCACAAATGAGCTGAGCAAAAACGAGGGAAATTTACCTCTTGACTCAAAAACAACTCGCACAGGCTATTGCATATAATCCAATAAAATTAGAGTTTCAAGGTATCAGACGCTCCCGCACACTGCAGTACAGAAAGGATTGGCTCTCCGCTGTGCGCCACAGCGACAAGTGGAGTGGAAAATAGATGTATAATTAAAATGCGTGAGAATTATTTATTTGTTTTTGTTTTATTTGATGGTTTTTTCTGTATTTTTATTTAAATGACAGCAAAATTATACAAAATTTATTTTAAAAATATATATAAAAAAAGACATTATTGATATTAAACATATTAACATATGTTAAATTTTAAATTTATTGTGCATTATTAGCATATTGTAAAATATAAACATATACTACTTTAATAAATATCTTGTAAATTACAAACATATAGTACATTCTACACATCTTGTAAATAATAAACATATATTGCTTTAACAAATATCTTGTACACTATAAACATAGTCACATCTTGTAAATTATAAACATGTAGTAAACTTATTGTAAATTACAAACCTATATTAAAATTTTACATTTATTTTACATTATATACATCTGATTCGCACATTTGATTTGGCATAGGTTTTTTGATAACCCAGTTCGCTGCACTGGGGGGACAGTGACAACCTAAGTTTGGATCAGCGATCCTTCACCCTATCCACTAGACCAACACTGCCCCCTATATACATATTACAGTATTAAGTTATAAACATGAATGAGAAAATGACCTTCCTTGGTCGAATCCGCGTGTGTATAGGTGGAATTAGGAGCAAATCCATTGATCATTGCCGATTTTTCCGTGATGAAATGTGGTTACGCCGGCTATTCTTCAGTCATTCCTCAGTCATTCCTTGTTTAACGTGAACGTTCCACCTGCATTCTGCCTATTCCGCGATCATTCCGTGGGTCTTCCTTCAAAAAAGGAGTAGTGCCGTGGTCGTTCCTCGAATGTTCCGTGCTTTCCGTGACCGTTCCGTGAATTATCCGAAGGTCTTCTTTTGCTGTCCGCACTGGTTCTGAAGGTGATCCAAGCGCCTTTACGCATGTATTCCGACATTGTAGCGCGGTCTTTCTGCGTCCTTTCTGCACATTCCGTGATCGTTCCGAAGGGGCAATTTTCCATAGGTTTTTGACCCATTTTCCATGTAAAAATGCCGAAGCTCCTCCATAGAGCGCGTTCCGTGCCTTTCCGCCATGAACATTGCATTCCGCGCTCCAGTGAAATGGGGGTGTTCGCCTCAGCAAGACAGAATACATGTGTGTGAACGACAAGGATCCAAGAGGAACGTTGAGGTTACAGGAAGCAGAGATAAAGAATTTGGAGGATTTTAAGTACTTTGGCTCAACAATCCATGGTGGGGCCGGTGGCATAGTGGTTAGGGTGCTGCGCTCATGATCGGGAGGTTGTGAGTTCGAATCCCACTGAGACCCTCACTGTGAGAAGACCCCTAGGCAAGGTCTCAACCACAAGTGTGCCTCTGTTCACCCAGCAGTATAAATGGGTACCAGTAAAAATATACTGGGAAGGTAACCTGCGATGGACTAGCGCCCCATCCAGTAGGAGTTCAACTCCTGGTCACTTCACGCTATGGAAACCGGGGATAAGCACTGGCCTGATGAGCCACTAGGCTCAGGTGTAAAAACCCAACAGACTTAAAAGAAAGAAAGAAAAGGCTCAACAATCCAGAGCAATGGAGAGTGTGGAAAAGAGGTGAAGAAGTGTGTGCAGGCAGGTTGGAATGGTTGGAGAAAAGTGTCCCGTGTGATAGGAAGATATCAGCAAGAATGAAAGGAAAAGTGTACAAGACGGTGTTGAGGCCAGCGATGTTGTATGGTTTAGAAACAGTGGCCCTGAGGTAAAGACAGGGAGCAGAGCTGGAGGTAGCAGAGATGAAAATGTTGAGGTTCTCTTTGGGAGTAACGAGGATGGATAGGATCAGGAATGAGTACATCAGAGGGACAGCACATGTAAGAGGTTTTCAAAACAAAATCAGCGACGCTAGATTGAGATGGTTTGGACATGTACAGAAGAGGGTTGTGAGTATATTGTTAGTAGGATGATGAGATTGGAACTACCAGGTAGAAGGCCTAGAGGAAGACCAAAGAGGAGATTTATGGATGTGTTGAAGGAGGACATGAAGGTAGTTGGTGTAAAAGAAGAAGATGCAGAGGACAGGGTGAGATGGAGGCGGATGATTTGCTGTGGCGACCCCTGAAGGGAGCAGCCGAAAGGAAAAGAAGAAGATAGTCAGCCTCGAACTGATTTTATATGCTGGCCAGTCATGGACAGATTGCCAATCATTTGAAGTTTATGCCACTTCTAGATGACTTTCCTTGAAGTTAAACATTTTAAAATTTCTTATCAGACTCATCGGCATCCACAATCTTTGTTTTCCGTTACAACCGTACAGAGCTTTTTCCACCTTGGCCTGATGATGCCACACACTTTAATAGCTCCAGTAACTACAGGAGAACAGTAGACCTTGGATGTGAGGTTTAAATAAGACAGGTTATACCTGCAGGAGGTTCTAATCAATTATTTCTACTCTCTGGAGCATAGGCCTCCCTGTTAGCCTCTGGAGGATGCTCTGGAGCGCAAGCCATCTTGTCAGCCTTTCTGAGGCTGCCCTGTCAGCCCTTAATTTAGAGCTGAGGTTCCCAATACTGGTCCTAGAGGACCCCCTGATATATGTATTTTTAGTGTTTTCAACGCTCTATAACACCCACTTCAAGTCATAAAGAGCTGTTAATTCGCTAATTAGCGAAATCAGGTGTGATGAGAACAAGGCAAACAACAAAATATGTAAGGCAGGGGATTTGAAGGCAAGATGAATGTAAGTAAAATTACTTTAAGCAATTTTACTATGTTACTGATTAGGGTTTTTTTTTGTAGTTTATTAAAAAAAAGATGAAAAATGACTATAAATGACAATGTTGTGCCACTTGCTTGAATAATCAGTATCGGAATCAGAATACTTTACTTATTCTGGAGGAAACTGTGTTTAAGTATTGTGTAAGTAAGTAGTAAATCTGTTGGGCATTTTATACCCGAGCCTAGTGGCTCATCACAGCCGGAGCTTATTCTGTTTTCTGTAGCATGAAGCTACTAAGGGTTTAACTCCTCCTGGATGGGACACTAGTCTATCGCAGGTTGCCATCCCAGTATTTTTACTGCAACTCATTTATATTGGGGCATGTGTATGTGTGTGTGTGTGTGTGTGTGTGTGTGTGTGTGTGTGTGTGTGTGTGTGTGTGTGTGTGTGTGTGTGTGTGTGTAAGTGGGGTCTTAGCACAGCAGGGGTCTAACGATATGAGATACGAACCCGCAACCTGTCGATTATGAGCTCCACACACTAACTACGACAAATTATCTGCATCAAAGGTGGTGAAACATTTTCTTGTTCAAATCTGTTGAAAGAATGTACACATGAATGTGTTATTTAATCCAAATTATTGACATTATTTGCCCTTTTGTTATAAGCATAATGATAAAAGATGAAATTGCTGCATGACTAAAATATGATAAATATGGAGAGAAGTCGTGGGCAGCAGGTGGCGTAGGTGGGTGGCACGGTGGCGTAGTGGTTGGTTCACACGGCAAGAAGGTCCTGGGTTTAATTCCCAGTGTGGAGTTTGCACGTTCTCCCCGTGCTTGTGTGGGTTTTCTCTGTGTACTCCGATTTCCTGCCACAAGTCCAAAAACATGCACAGTCGGTTAACTGGCTGTTCCACATCTCCCCAAGTGTGAATGGTTGTGTCCATGTTGGCCTTGCAATTACCTGGCATGCTGTCCAGGGTGTACCCCACCCTCGCCCGAAGTCGGCCAAGATGGGTGTCAGCCTCCCCATGACCCTAATTAGTATTCCATGGTTCAGAAAATGAATGAATGAATGGAGACAAGTCATATCTATTCTAATGGAAGTAGGAGGTTGAATCCCAGTAGAACATAAACTGCATTCATGTTGGCAGTAGAAGCCTCGGTAGGGCTGTGTGGTGTTAATCTGAAGTTTACACTATAATATCACTAAACGGCCACGGTTGGGCCCTTGAGCAAGGCCCTTAACCCTCAATTGATCAGTTGTATTAAGAAATGTAAGTCACTCTGGACAAGAGGTCTGCAAATTGTCGTAAATGTAAAATTTCTGCACTTGTTGTTTATGCAGTTGTATGCTTTGCACTCCTTTGTTTTAAACCCAACATAATGCATTTCTACTTTCCAGTGAAAATAAAAGCCATAAGCAGAAGCCATGAAATACTGAAAACCACCATATTAGGTTGGAGATTATCACACCAGAGTGTTTTTATATCACTCCACCCCTACTGAGAAAGGCCTGAATGGCTATTTTCAGTCGTTTTATTACTCTATTCTTTTTTGTTTTATTATTATTCTCTTCTGTTGTAACTGAAAGAATCTCATGATATAAGTATTGTTGATGAGTATAATTAAACAAAAATAATTGATTTTAAAGGTCATTTTATGGGAAATTCTCCGCTTATTATCCGCCGCTTATTATCCAGCCCTTTCAGTCCTTTCAGTTTTCACATACTTGGTAATAAAAAAGACATGAATGGTTATAACAAAAATCTTTTCAACACAGACTTTATAGTGGAAAAAAAGTAGTCCCGTGGAAAAGTGATGATGTCATTGCATTACTGGGTGTCATTCACAGGAGAATAGCTTCTTGTTGTCTCAGGAAGTTTTTCCTTACCATCATCACCGCTGGCTTCTTTTTGAGGGATCTGAAATCCACAGACATTTTACTCTCTATATTTTCAGTCTTTGTTAATGACTTTGAGTGAATTCCACTGAAAATGACTGAGTCTTTTGATCCAGTCAGTTATCTCTCAACTCAACTATAAATTTCTAAGTGACGTAATCCTAATTAGGGTCACAGGGAGGCTGACAACCATCTCAGCTAACTCTGGGCAAGAGCAGAGTACACCCTGGACAGCTTGCCACTCACAAACTCGTTGACAGTCACACCTTGGGGAGAAAATTGGAAAAGCCAATTGACCTACTGTGCATGTCTTTGGACTGTGGGAGGAAACCCAGGTACCACAAAGAAACCCACACAAGCAGAGGGAGAACATGCAAACTCCACATAGAAACACCTGAGCTAGGAACTGAACCCAGGACCTTCTTGCTATGAGGCAGCTGTGCTAACCACTACACCACCATGCCATCCTGAAGTCAACTAAAAAAGTGTATATATATATATATATATATATATATATATATATATATATATCCAATATATAAAAAAGATAAGAAATGATAATTAAAAGCAAAATAAAAAGGACAAAATACGCCAACAATTAAACAAAGTATGAAATTTTTTTAAATTATATATATATATATATATATATATATATATATATACATATATATATATATATATATATATATATATATATATACAGATATATATATATATATATATATATATATATATATATATATACATATATATATATATATATATATATATATATATATATATATATATATATATATATATATATATATATATATATACTTTTTAAATAACAATAAAATAACAATAAAAAGAAGAAGCACTGAAAAGCATGAAGAAAATAACATAACTTTAAGATCTGGGGAAAAGTAACCTGTCGGAACTGCAATCCTTCAAAATGCCAACCAATCACTGCCTTGTGGTCCGCTGGGAGATACCCAATCAAATGCTCCTGTGTCACCTTGCTCATGCATGACCCTACCATGCACAAACCAGAAGTCAGAGTGAAGTTTGTGTGTGTGTGGGGCGTGGCTTTGACATGAAGTCCTAAGGCGGGGCACGGTTTAGCTTGAGTACAGAAAAGATGCTACTTTCATGTTTTGCCCTCCTTACAGATTTTCGACCCCAGCTCTCAACATAGAAAAAAAATAGGAGTGAAAACAAAATTGTTACGTATAGAATTTAGAAGATGGAATTTGCCCCAAGAAACCAGCAAAGCACGACAAACCACGACATTAACTATATACAACTTAATAATATCAACAAAGTAAGGCAAAATAATAACGTACAGCTTAGAGCTAAACAAAATACAAATTGAACAAGGGTCCCAAAACAAAGATAGTCACCAACCAGCTACAGCATGGCAAATTTAAAGGCGGCGCATGCGTCGGCGGTAAAAGTCTTGGACTCCCACGTATCGAAAGAAACAAATGATGAAAATTCCTAAGTGGGCTGTGGGTGAACGTGGATGATGGACTTGGGTGATGAAGTCTTGAACGACGAAACTTGGGTGAAGCGCGTTCCATGACCCGCCTTGGATGATTCTCCCTAGATGATCCACTTTAGCTGATTTCCCCTTAGATGATTCGCGCCCGAAGGGACTGGAGCCAGTTGTTAACAGGTCCTTAATACAGATTCCCTAAAGTTCGGTAAAGTTCCATTCTGGAATATTTTACATCACCTGACCCGTCACCAGGGCGCATGTGCAACTAGGTCTATGCTGGAAAGTTCCAGACCCAAATACCATGTGTCACTATTTACAGCACACTAACTGAATATAATTGTATACAACGTTTATACCATTATATTTATATTTACATTTAAATAGAAGAATTCTACATTTTGTTTAACATAACTTAGTAAAAAATTTTACCCCATTTTAAAGCTGAACAGATTTTTTTTTATTTTTTGGGGGTGGGGGGGTTGTGGTTTGTTTTTTGGATGAAATTGAAATCAAATATTGCTCTGGAAGTTCTTCCAAACACTGTGGGAGAACTTTCGAGACCTGTGTTGCACTTGTGGGTTCCTTGCCTTCACCCCTCTGACCACGTCGTCCCAAACCAGCCTGATGCAGTTTAAGTCTGGAACTGGTAGTTCTGACATATCACTTCCCTTCGTTTTCAGCTCATTTCCTGAAACTTAACTGTTTGAATTTCACCGCAAAAAAAAAAAATAAATAAATGATGTATTCTAAAAGTTTTTGACTGGTAATGTAAATCAGGGACTACTTTAACTTTTCGCCTTTTAAAAAAGACTCAGCGGCGGTAGGTCAGATATCCTCGAACTTTGCTGTGTTTCACGATAATCTGATATGCCAGTTGTCCTGTGTTCACAAAATACTTGACACACCATTTCTTTCATCTAAAGTGTTTTGTCCCAACATATTATGAGTTTCATAGTTGTTCAGGTTAAATGGTTCGACTCCAGTCTTTATTTTATCTGTGATTTTGCAAAGTCATGTGACAAGATGTTGTGTTCACTCAATACTTGCCTGTTTCACTTGAGTTTGAAAATCAGAAGGGAAAGAAAAAAACAGAAACCAAAAAGTTATTAGTTGTCATGTAATAATCTATTTCAGTACCTTTAGTGTAATGTCAATCAAGTCAATCCTTAGCAACTGTTGCTATCCTCCTTTACCTTCGCCAAGCCCTCAGTATGCCAACAGCTCCTGTGGACATATTCCAAACTTAAAATTCTGGACTTAACTCGACTGGTTGTTCATGCTATTTAACACCGGAGAAGCACAGTGCTTGCTGTAAGGTCAAAAATAAAGATTTTTAATTTGCTATTTTTTAGTTATAATTTTCTTAAATGTTCAATGTTATCATTTTTTTTTTTTTAATTTTGGCTGTAATGATATTTTCTTGGAAGTTATATCCTTTGAAAGAAACGAGCTTTTTTGGTAGAAATATCTTTTGTGACTATGAACCCAGAGATCGCAAATTCGAACCCAGGTTAATGAGACAGCCGTCCATGGTCAGGAGTCCATGCAAGCTAATTGGCCGAGCTCTCATGGCAGGGAGGGACAGCATATGCTCACTTCCCTGTCATGCCCAGCGATCGCCAGCCAGTCATGGGCGACTGTGAGCTCATTTGTATTGTACGAGGGGGCGGATAACACTTTCAATCTGAGTGTGTCAGACCGCAAACCAAATGTCCATGCGCCGCAGTTCACTAACAAGTGGGTGGCTAGCATTACATGTCACGGAGTAACATTTCGTATATGAATAAATACACAATGGTATGGGGTACCTCCATACATACATACATACATACATACACAGTATATTGAATTTCACACTTGAAAAATTCTCAGGATTCCAAGTGAAATAGTTTTCAAATGTTTGTCAAAAGGCAGTGGTGGCCTGCTGGTAAGGTGCTGGATCACTTATTCTCGGGCTGGAGGTTCAAGCCCCACTCTCATCAGGTTGTCACAGCCCCTCCTCCCAGTGCAGCTAACTGGGTTATCAAAGGCCGGCCATGTCACTCACTGTCTATGGTGTGAGGTTCATGTAAAAGAACCATTGCTGACTCTCATCAAGAGAAGCTGCATAGCCGTCAGCATGTCTCTGCCCTGCGATGGCCTGACGAGCTATCCAGGGTGTACTCTGCCCTTGTTCCCGTAGCTCACCAGGACAGGTCAAATGTGAATTCATAACAGTTATTCTTGGTTTGTGTCCATTTAGAGGCGTAGAGATGTCAGACACACATGCTGCATACAAATACTCACACTTCCAAACTATTAGTATGCAAAGAGTAGTATGTAGGATGTCCGTATACTTAGTATGCATGCAAACGTTTATAATAGTTACTCGGATGATATCCGCAGTATATGAAGGTATGACACTATGCTTACAAAATGTTACCCCCTAATTCGGGTGGAGCCTTTGACTAACCACAGGAAAAAAACACCTGGGGAAAATAATATTAAACAAGAGCATTTGAAGCACGTAAATCTCTACCAAGCCGAACAACCCCTTGCTCAATATCATCCATAATGTAAAAAAATTAACCTGCCTGACGATGTTAAAGAATCCTTTAAAAAAAATCTTGGATCCAGATCACCTCCAAAATTTAACTGAGGCTTCCTTGTCCAAAGACCTGCCCCTTTTTATGTTATTCTTCCGAACAAGGTAAAAACACACAAACCAAGTTGAAGGTAACCCTTCTGGGCAGATAATAATGTCGGAGCAATGCATATACAAATGTGATACTATGCATAGGACTTACTGACTCTCACTCATTTCAAACTGTTTAATCATTCTAGAGTCGTGGGGAGGCTAGAGCCTATTTCAACCACCAATAAGCAAGAGCGGGTTGCAAACTGAGCAGCTCATCAGACCATCGCAGGTCCAAAACACACACACAACCATTTACTCTCACACTCATACCTAGGGTCAATCGGGAACAGACAATTAGCCAAATGTGTACGACTTTCGACTGTGCGAGGAAAACGAAGGACCCGGAGGTACAAGCTCAGGGAGAACATGTAAACTCCATACAGAAATGCCCATGCCAACCTCAGGACACAAACCCAGGACCTTCTTGTAGTGAGGCAGCCACCGTGTCACCTGGACACCATCATGCCATTGCAAAAACAAGTTATATAATCACAGTAAAGATCATTTGTGTATCATGTATCACTATGGGCAGGGGTGGCCTGGTGGTAAAAGGTGTTGGATCACTGATCCAAAGGTTGGGGGTTCAAGGCCCACTCTCAACGGGTTGTCACTGTCCCCTCAATGCAGCTAACTGGGATATCAAAGGCCAACCATGTCTCTCACTGTCTATGGTGTGAGGCTGTAAAGGAACCATTGCTGACTTTCGACAAGCATAGCTACATCGTCGTCAGCTTGTTTCAGCGCTGCAATGGCCTGGCGAGCTGTCCAGAGTATGTTCTGCTCTTGCCCAGAGATGGCTAGGATGGCAAAAGCCTCCCTGCAACCCTAATTAGGATTAAGCAGTTACAGAAAATGAATGAATGTTTTACTTATAAGGAGCCTAAATTAACTTGCGTTTTAAATGACATGCTAAATTTATACTTGTTGGCTAGTGCTAAGCTAATAGTAACGCTAGCAGTACAAAATATGTTTACTTATTACTCACTTGCGTAAACTGTATTGTTCTAATGGTGTTGATCCTCACATTTCATAGTTTTAAAAAAGATTTTAAGCAGTCAGTCACACTGCAGCGCTGTAGTCATGGAGTGGTCGCTTGCCCCGGAGGCGCTTGAGTGGGTGGTGACTGCTCAGCTCTTTTTTTTTTCCCATGGTTATGACAGCTATGGGAGCAGCATCTCTGATTGTTGGGTCTTGGTTAAGTATTTTGGCTGCTTTTAAGGAACATGGATGAAACCAGACTGGCTATCAGGCTGTGATGGAACGTACACCTAACACGTGATGATCTTTTAGCTTATTGGGATTTTTGGAAGATTTAAACATGTGCCTTCTGTAGATTTGGATTGGTCAGAAGGATGATGAGGCTCAATCGGTGTGTGGTGGTCGGTGCAAAGATTGCTGTTGTTTCAGTGTGTTGTGTTTATACTCTTAGTACACACGGTGTACTAATTAGTACACATAGTGCACTATCAGGGACACTAAACCTCATTTGTGTGTGTGTGTGTGTGTGTGTGTGTGTGTGTGTGTGTGTGTGTGTGTGTTTTCTGCCTGAGGGTAGTCGTGTTATTTTTGTTCATTTGTCATCTTGAGCGTGCAGTCAAACAAACACATGCGCACACACACACACACACACACACACACACACACACACACACACACACACACACACACACACACAATGAGAGAGAGAGAGAGAGAGAGAGAGAGAGAGTTCAGTCTGACCATCCATATTAATAAGACAAAACAGAACAAATATTTGAAACTTAAAGTTATGAAATATTAAATATGCACAATGCATCTGTCTCACTGGATATCTCTCCTTCTCTCTCTCTCTCACTCTCCTGTTTTTTTTCTTGGCTCAATCTCTTTTTCAATCTCTCTTTGTGTTTCTCTGTAGGGACATTCCGTGGGATGTGTAAGAAGATTGATCACTTTCCTGAGGATGCTGATTATAAACAGGACACAGCTGAGTATTTACTGCGTGAGTCTCGCTCGCTCTCTCTCTCTCTCTCTCTCTCTCTCTCTCTCTCTCTCTCCCTCTCTCTCTAACGCACAGACACACACACTGATACACACACTCTTGCTGCATGTATCCACCCAGACAGTTCAGACAGACAGTATTGGCTGAGACACATTTTTCAGGGACATCTATTGTACAGAATTTTAAAAGGATGTTTCCCATAAGCTAGTATTTGATTAAAATTATCTTATTATTTGTGCCACCATGTAACTCCAATCAAACCAAAAGGTGCTGGCAGTTTTTATTATTCATGTGTATGTGTATTATTCTGTATATGCAAAAGACAGAGGGGTTGCCAAACTTAATATTATATTATTATCTTATCATCTAGCAGTACAAATGATGCAGCCAACACCGTGCTTTATTTATTCTTCTTATTAATACTCTTAACTGAATATTATTTGTAAAATAGCTAGAATAATTCATCACATTTTTTACAAAACTGGTACACAGACCTAACAGTACAAGGTCTGTGGGGTTCTTTCATTTTTCCATGCTGTCATATTCGGTGTTTGCCTCTTCAAGTGTCTTCTCAAGTGATAAGGAAAGCTAGGTAACGGATTTTCGGATTTTCGAAGCAGGTGAAGCATCAAAATAAGCACTCAGACATGTCGGCTTACTTTCACACAGATGGTGAAAGAGTGCACAAAACTGTACAGGTATCATTACCTTACCAGATTGAGATGTATTAAGGCAAGTGGAATAAAAATAAATAAATTAAATAATAATAATAATAATAAAAATAATAATAATAATATACCAGTATTTAATATTCCGAATTTTCTGGCTCTGACAAGGTACACAAATATCAACATGGAGGTCACCAGGTTGATGCTGCAGTCAATCGTGACCAGGAGTCCATGGGAGCTAATTGGCCGAGCTCTCGTGGGAGGGAGGAATGGCACAACATTTTTTTCCCGGTTATGTCCAGAGATCACCAACCAATCATGGGCGTCGATGAGCTCATTCGTACAGGCTGCCGGATGGCGCTCTCCCTCTATGTGTTAGGATGCCCTGCACACACAGCACTTCGTAAAGGGGTGGGTGGCAGGATGGTGTGTCACAGTGGGAGCATGTGTATGCTTACACCCTTCCCTGGCTGGTGGTAATCACAAGATAGTGAAGACCAAAATTTTAAAAAGTGTTCCAAATTTAAAGATCACGCTCACGTCAGATGCAAACAGTGATTAACAAATTTATTGCACGACCTGTTGTAAATGGAAGAAAAAAATTTTTTGAAAACTTTGAAGAACAAACACTGAGGAAATATTCACTTACAAAATTGTTTCATCTTACATTATCAGTTTATTTTGTCTGAATAAAAAAGTATAACACCCCACCCACACACATACACACAGCACTTAGTCGCCTCTTCTACATCTCCTGTAGGTTCTACGTCTGTTTAGAATTGCAGTAACAATAACAATACCGTATGACTGGAGGAACAATCTTGCCTATGCGCAATAACTTGGCATTAGTCTACTGGGTAATTCAAACTATAGCAGCAGTGAATTAGTGCCTAGGGCAGCCTTGGCCCGGTGGCATGGTGCTG
The DNA here is from genome assembly GCA_024760905.1 of Plotosus lineatus. Taxonomy (NCBI): domain Eukaryota; kingdom Metazoa; phylum Chordata; class Actinopteri; order Siluriformes; family Plotosidae; genus Plotosus; species Plotosus lineatus. Next base: position 11,923,312 of record CM045740.1, read on the forward strand.
GATTACTGATCCCAAAGTCGGGGGTTCAAGCGACACTATCGACGGGTTCACACTGCTGTCCCCCCAGTGCAGCTAACTGGGTTATCAAAGGCCAGCCTTTCTTTGTCTGTGGTGACAGACTGTATTTATTTTGATCATTAGTGACATTCGTCAAGAGTAGCTGCATAGTTGTCAGTATGTTTCTGCCCTGGCGAGCTGTCCAGGGTGTACTCTGCTCTCACCCGGAGTCGGCCGAGATGGGTGCTAGCCTCCCCGCAACCCTAATTGGGATATAGCAGTTCCGAAAATGAATGAATGAACAATCAGTCCTGACATGATTGTAGTCATACTGTCAGTTAAATTAGTAATTTTTTTTTTTAAAGTACAAATATGAAAACTGGACAACAAGCTGATATCACAGCTGTCTTTTTTTAAAGTAAAATTTTAAGTGTATCTGTACTATTGTACCATATGGTGTATGATGCAATTGCCGCATTATTGTGTTGTGTTATTATGATATCCACACTTTGCAATGTGTGCATCAGCTGGACTAAAAAACTGTATGCAATCACTATAGAGAAAAAAATTCATCCTCAAATGCCTAGTCACCTCATTTCTGTCATCGGGATCATTAGAGTTAAATGTACAGTGAGAGAAACCTGTTTATAACTATAATTGCTCATCTTTAAGTTCAATCCACTGTTAAACCTTTTAACCCAGTTGGATGCAATGCATCCGTGATACATATAGAAGTTTTTACAGAAAAATTCTTTTTTTTACATGACATGTCTGTAGTATTTATTCATTCATTCACCGAAATGTTTATTCCTACTTGGGCCACAGGTAGGCTAGAGCCTGTCTCAGCCATCTCTGGACGCAGGCAGGGTACACTCCGGTTAGTTTGCCAATTCATGCCAGAGTTAGCATCGAGATAAACAATTCACACCTCGTGGCAATTTGAAACAGCCAGTTCGCCTACTGTGCATGGATTGCTTTGAGGCGTGGAAGGAAACCCGTGATCCCAGATGAAACCCGTTAAAGCGCGGCGAAAGCATGCAAACTCCACATAAAAACGCCGGGACCTTCTTGCCGCGATGCAGACCCGCTACCATATTTGAAAGATTTGCGGAAATATTTGAAAGAATGTAGACAGGTTTTGAATGAAATATTCTGTCAGACCTCATCGAGCGTGTTCTTCTTCCTCTGTAATTAAAAGCAGTGACTGATCCATTCTTCAAAAAAGAAAGGAGAACTGGATGATGGACGAGTGTTTGTTCTTCCCCTGAGCTTTAATAGATGAATGAGTCCTGTAACTGTTGTTTAGCATCTCCTCTGAAGATGCTGATGAATGGATAATGCTTTGTGTGTGTGTGTGTGTGTGTGTGTGTGTGTGTTGACCCTGCAGTGGACTGGTAAGTTTTTCAGCCTACATCATGCCTAAACCCAAGATTGTCTGAGATAGGCTCCATCCTCACCATAAACTTAGTAGGGTAAAGAGCTTTGGCGAATTTCTGGACAGATGGATGGATGGATGGATGGATGGATGGATGGACTACTAGAGGTGGCATATAACAGTTGCCCTTGGTCACATAATGGTCTTATATTAAGCCATATTCAATCATCCCCATCTCAGCGAACTTCAGGCAAGGGCAGGGTACATGATGGACAGTTCGCCAGGCCATCGCAGGGCCAACAGTCGCACAACCATTCACACCTAGGAGCGATTTGGAACAGCCATATTCATACCAAATACTATTTGCATTCAACAATCATGATTTATTACCCATCTTCCTATATGTAGACCTGTTTGTTATGATTATCGTTTGAAATACTGGGGTCCCGTCCTCCCCAGATGTTTTCTTCTTCTCATATTACAAGCTTTATTTTTAAATTGGTTCTGGGCTCAGTACCTTTTGCTCGCCTCTGCTACACTGCATTTATTTATTTTTATTTTTTTCGTATTCTGTGAATTCGCTCCTGCAGCCTCAGAGGAGTTGAACACCTTTCTTCATAGTATTAGTGACCGCACTACTCAGATATTATACACAGCATACTGTCATTCCTTTCATTTTGTTCTACCGCCTGCATCTTGGATGGTCTTTGGTGAGACGAGTGATTCCTTGTTGCGCGATTGAGACAACACCACTGATGTTCCCACTATTTTATCATCTTCCCTGTTGTTTTTCTCCCTTTAAGCGTTTCACATTTTGATGGGTTCTGCTAATTAACTGGCTAACGGAGCTTGTGGCTAAGATGTGCTGCTAAGCGTCGTCAAGTTGATACTTACTCTACATACCACACACTGTTAACTGCTGAGCTTGCTATTCTTAGCTGGGATTCCCACTCATTCACAGCTCTTCCTTGTGAAGTGGGTTTTCCAACAACAGAAGTGTTTCATTTTCTTGCCAACACAATTTTAATGTTGGGTATGTGGGCGGGTACCACCTCCAATAGGCATGCAGTCTTCTGTTGTTTATATTGTCTCACTGGAGGGTGCTGCTGAAGAAACCTTACATCTGGACATACTCCGGCCAAATACTGCACCAATAGCTCCCTGGTGAAAGTTTATAATATTGCATCATGTGTTGCATGCACTGCCCACATATTGGTTTCTCACTTCCTAGCACTGGAGTAGTTGCCCTTTCATTATGTCTATACCTGTAGAAACACTTTTTGGGCAATTACCCGCAGGATGGGGGTACTTCTGAGAACACGTACCACAATAGACTCTGTGGTCTTGGTTATAATATAATAAGGTACATTGTTCACTAAGTAAGCATCATGGAGTTCAAAGGATGCAGCTGATCCTGCCACAATATCTGGGTAGGGGGGTCAAAGGTCCACTCTGAAATGGTATCTAGTACAAATTGGACTTGGGTGAGGGGCCTTGATCTTCATCTTCTTCCACTGGATCCGGGGTCGGGTCATGGGGACAGCAGTCTAAGCAGTGAGGTCCAGACATTCCTCTCCCCAGTCATTTCATCCAGCTTCATCTGAGAGACATAGTCCCTCCGGCATGTTCTTGGTCACCCCAAGGTCAGCTAATCCTGCCACAATACCGGGGGGGGGGGGGGGTCAAAGGTCCACTGTGAAATGGGATCTAGTACAAATTGGACTTGGGTGAGGGGCCTTCATCTTCATCTTCTTCCACTGGATCCAGGGTCGGGTCATGGGGGCAGCAGTCTAAGCAGTGAGGTCCAGACATTCCTCTCCCCAGTCATTTCATCCAGCTTCATCTGAGAGACATAGTCCCTCCGGCATGTTCTGGATCAACCCCAGGGTCTCTTACCGATTAGACATACCTGAAACACCACACCAGGAAGCCGTTTGGGAGCTATTCTAACCAGATGCCCAGGCCACCTGAGCTGATTCCTCCCAACGCTGAGCAGTGGTTCTACTCTGAGTTCCATCCGGATGGCCAAACTTCTCACCCTACCACCCTGCAAGGGAAGCTCATTTCAGCCACTTGTATTAACGGTCTTGTTCTTTCAGTCACTACCCAAAGCTTGTGACCATAGATGAGGGTTGGAGCACAAATCAACCGGTAACTTGAGAGCTTTGCCAACCGACTCAGCTCCCTCGCCATCACTATAGACAAGCTCCGCTTTTCGAACAAGGGGCCTAATTTGGAATTTTTCCCCACCTGTAAATAGTTTGTAATGGCTGATGGCTGAAACGTCAGCATATGAGTCAACTATATAAGAACCCACAGAGTCAATGCTGTCTGCTGTCTCCAAAAGGTTTGTACTATTTTAAGTAGAACAGTAGAAAAAAAAAAAGTAGGCCAATTAGGGTTTTATTGGCACTTCTCATCACATTTCATATGGTGCAAGTGGCAGATATTCAAGTTGCACAATCATAGGACTGGTTACGACACAGTTGACGACTTGAGATGGTGAGCAAGACCTTGCTTAATCACTTGTAGTCAAGATATTCTGGACAGATCTGCTGTCCCTGTCAAGATTTGACAGCCCTGACCACGTTTCCTGACTCGGCAAGTTTGGCCACTCTGACTGCGAAAGATGTTCACCTTTGTGCATTGTGCAGTCTCTGTGATCTTAACCTTTCTTAAAGCCTCTAAGCCTACCTGTAGGACACCCCCTACCCCTGGCTAGTTTTAAAGATTTCCCTCCATTAGGCTATGAAGTGAAGATGATTCGATGTGAATCTCCATGAGATGTGATTGAAATAATTTCAGTTAAGTGCGCAGAAGAGTGGCATGCATTGCTGATATTACGTTGCTAGGCAAATTTGCTAGCAGGTTCGTTAACATACGGTGAAATATTTTGTTAATCTACGTTGTAATTGTCTGACCAAATTTGACCTGATTCTTGCCCTTATTTTACCAAGGACATCTAAGCACCATTAAAGCAGGTGCAGTGATTCAGAAAACAGACAAAGGAAACCAGGTAAACACAACTGTAAATAATACGCTATGGGGACATGAAACAGCAAGCTTCTTCCACCAACACACTTCAGCGTCCAGATGAAGATGACAACCACATATACCGAGATGTGAGGAAGTAAATGTCAGGACAAAATCAGGGATCATTCTGACTAGAATATATTTTAATGGTATTTGCACTTTACAGACATGTTTTTGGAGCTAACTACATACTTAGCTAGCTAACTACAGTAAGCCCTTGACCATTCGCAGTTCAGCACTCGCGCCCCCGCATACTCGCGGACTGGCGACAAACCAGGAAGTAACTAGCACGTGATTCAAATTTAGCCAGTGGCTGAGAGCTTTTGTTTCTCCCTGCTGCTGATTGGTTGCAGATGATGCCTGTCTTCCTTTTGGCTTTTTCCCTTTTACTCGGGAGTCGCCACAGCGAATCATCTGATTCGCAAGTTTGATTTGGCAGAGGTTTTTACGTCGGATGCCCTTCCTGTCACAACCCTTTTAGCGAGGGACAGAAACACGCTGACGACTTTGCAGCTACTCTTTACGAAAGTCAGCAATGGTTCTTTTACATGAACCTCTCACCATAGACAGTGAGAGACATGGCCCGCCTTTGATAACCCAGTTAGCTGCACTGGGGGGGGACAGTGACAACCTTGTGGAGAGTGGGACTCGAACCCCCAACCTTTGGATCAGCGATCCGGCTCCTTATACCACTAGACCACCACTGCCCTGGTTGCAGATGATGTGCACACCTCTTTTTTTTTTCCTTCTTCTTCCCGGACAAGTTATCAACATCATTGCTTGAACTGCGAAGTCAATTTTGTTTCGTGTGTTTTTAATGATTATTTAAGCCCGATGATGTCACTCAAACACCCTGCATCTTCTTTAGCGTCTGATAAGGAGCCTAAGCGCTTTATTCATATTATCACCGTACAAAATTAAAAGGTTTCTACTGAATCATTACTACATTTTCCTGCATTATCACTGTATTAATGAGTAAGACTGTCTATACAGTGTGTTTAACATACATATTTTAGCGCATGTCATATGACACATAGGGTTTTAAAATCGCGTCAATAACTCGCGGATTTTCTTGATCCGCGGGAAGGGCCAGAATCGAACCATCACAAAAAACAGGGGCCTACTGGGTGTGTGTGTGTGTGTGTGTGTGTGTGTGTGTGTGTGTGTGTGTGTGTGTGTGTGTGTGTGTGTATTATATGATTGCTAGCCAGCTTTTACATGATAAAAAGCTTACTTTAGCAAACACAAGGTAATTACCTCTAAATAACAGTAACTTTTTTTTATTTGTGTGTGTGTGTGTGTGTGTGTGTGTGTGTGTGTGTGTGTGTGTGTGTGTGTGTGTGTGTGTTTTCTCAGGTGCACTCCGGGCCTCCAGTGTGTTCCCAATCATGAGTGTGGGTTTGTTGTTTATGGGTGGGTTGTGTGTAGCAGCGAGTGAGTTTTACAGGAGCAAACACAATGTCATCCTCAGTGCCGGAATCTTCTTCGTCTCCGCCGGTAACTCAAACAGACAGACCCACACACACACACACACACACACACACACACAAACAATTTCTGCCTATGTTAGAATCGTGTTAGAAGCCTTAGAATAGATACCTGTATTAAGTATTTTGAATTACATTAGTTCCCCATTTTGTCTGATTCTAAATCCTTGACGCGGCAGACGAATCATCATTTTCTGTTCAGTGTTAGCAAAAGCAGGCACACAGTGCCATAGTGGTTAGCACGTCAGCCTCACAGAAAGATGCTCCTGGGTTCAAGTCCCGGATGCGACAAGGACATTTTTGTGTTTCGTTTGCATGTTCTCAACGTGCATGCCTGGGTTTCCTCTGGGTACACAGCTTTCCCAACACAGTCCAAAGACTTGCACATTAGGCTAATTGGCTGTTGCAAATTGCCCCTAGGTGTGAGTGTGAATGGTTTTGTGAGAGTGTGTGTGTGTGTGTGTGTGTGTGTGTGTCTGTGTGTTTTCCTATGCCCGGATCCTGAGATAGTCTCCAGCTTCCATATCCCACCTGATATTGGACTTCTAATAATGATATGGGCCTTCACATGTGAGCTCCATGAAGACATGTTCTGCCAAGGTTGGCGGAGGAGGATCCAAGTTGCCAGCACAAAGCCCAGACTGAACACTTGTTGGATGACAAGGACCAAGTGCTCAATTTCAGTCGTGTCCCCGCAGCCAATTTACAAAATCTAGTGACCTCCCGATCATAGTAGCAAAAGATGGGACCTGTTTACTTTGAATTTCCATGGCTGATGTATTATTTCTGTGTGCATTCTCTCTGTCTCCCCCTGCAGGTCTTAGTAACATTATTGGAATAATTGTCTACATCTCGGCTAACTCAGGTGACCCGGGTCAAAGTGACTCCAAGAAGAGTTACTCATACGGTTGGTCCTTTTATTTTGGTGCTCTATCCTTCATCATGGCTGAGACAGTCGGCGTGCTCGCCGTGCACATGTTTATCGAAAAACATCGCAAGCAGCAGCGTGCCAAGACACTCATCAAAAAGTCCAGTCTCGGTTTCAGCCGCATCCCTACATATCGTTACCGTTTCGGGCGACGCTCCAGCGAAACCCCATCCCGCGATGTCCCCATGTTTACGCTGTCACGCGACTCTGACAAAACTTCCGCAGGGAAGCTGCTGGACTCTGATAGAGACTTCCTACACAACTCTAATGCGAAGGATGCAGCCAATCGAAGAACAACGCCAGTGTGACGTCGATAGATGGAGGAAAAACAAAAGGACTCGGAAAGCAGAGCCAGTTCGACAGAGGGATAGAAAACAATCAGCAGGAACAAAGCACACCGGAAGTGACATCAGAATAACTTTACGAGCCTTCTCTCCTCGAACAAACCCTCTTCCTCTAGTAATATATATTCCTAGCTAGTCATTGTTCGATCTTTTAGTTTTGTCGACTTGCTGAAGGCACAAGCACACAGGAAGTGCGAGTTGCACTGTCGGGAGCCTACCAGGAAATTCTTTGATTTGAACAAAAGAAAAATGATAATAATTCTATAATTAGATGATGTGACGGTTAAAGATTGTAATTTTTTGGGGGGATGCTTCTCTTTTATTTTTTCCTCTTTTTCAGTTCAGTTCATCAGTTCATCTTTGGAACAAATGCATTCTTTTCTCCAGGTTTCAAGGGTAAATCCCAGCATTATTCAATCCTACAATAAATGATGAAAATAAACTGGGTTCCACAGAGACCACATATTAACCCCTCTCTCTCTCTCTCTCTCTCTCTCTCTCTCTCTCTCTCTCTCTCTCTCTCTCTCTCTCATTGCCTCCCTCTCTCTCTCTCTCTCTCTTTCTCTCCCCTCACTCTCTCTTCCGCTCCCTCTCTGTCCCCCTCTCGCTCTCTTTCTCTCACTCTCTCTCCTCACTCTTTCTCTCGCTCCTTCTCTGTCCCTCTCTCTCCTCTCTCTCCCTCTCTTGCTCTCTCTCTCTCTCTCTCTCTTTCTCTCTCTCTCTCCCACTCTCGCTCTCTTCCGCTCCCTCTTTGTCCCCCTCTCTCTCTCTCTCTCTCTCTCTCTCTCTCTCTCTCTCTCTCTCTCTCTCTCTCTCCCTCACTCTTTCTCTCGCTCCTTCTCTGTCCCTCTCTCTCCTCTCTCTCCCTCTCTTACTCTCTCTCTCTCTCTCTCTCGCTCTCTCTCTCTCTCTCTCATTGCCTCTCTCTCTCTCTCTCTCTCTCTCTCTCTCTCTCTCTCTCTCTCTCTCTCCCCTCACTCTCTCTCCCGCTCCCTCTCTGTCCCCCCTCGCTCTCTTTCTCTCTCTCTCTCTCTCTCTCTCTCTCTCTCTCTCTCTCCCTCACTCTCTCTCTCGCTCCTTCTCTGTCCCTCTCTCTCCTCTCTCTCCTCTCTCTCCTTCTCTTCCTCTCGCTCTCTCTCTCGCCGCTCTCTCTTTCTTTCCCTCGCTCTCTCTCTCTTTCCATCTCCATCTCTCACTCACTCCTCTCTCTCTCTCTCTCGATCTCCCCTCTCTCTCTCTCTCTCTCTCTCTCTCTCTCCCTCACTCTCTCTCACTCCTTCTCTGTCCCTCTCTCTCCCTCTCTCTCCTTCTCTTCCTCTCGCTCTCTCTCTCGCCGCTCTCTCTTTCTTTCCCTCGCTCTCTCTCTCTTTCCATCTCCATCTCTCACTCACTCCCCTCTCTCTCTCTCTCTCGATCTCCCCTCTCTCTCTCTCTCTCTCGCCTTCTCGCTCTCCCTCTCTCTCTCCCCCTCTCTCTCTACTTCTCTCTCTCCTCTCTCTCTCCCCCTCTCTGTCCCTCCCTCCCTCCCTCTCTCCTCTCTCTCTCTCTCTCTCTCTCTCTCCTCTCTCTTTCTCCTCTCTCTCTCTCTCTCTCCCGCTCTCTCCTTCTCTCTCTCTCTCCTCTTTCTCTCCCCCTCTCTCCCTCTCTCCCACTACCTCTCTGTCCCTCTCTCTCCCTCTGTCTCCCCCCGCTCCCTCTCTCTCTCCCTCTCCTCCTCTCTCTCTCTCCCACCCTCTCTCTTCCCCCTCTCTCCCTCCTCTCTCTCTCTCCCTCTCTCTCTTTCTCCCCCTCTCTCTCCCTCTCTTTCCCTCTTTCTCTCTCACTCTCTCTTTCTCGCCCCCTCCCCCTCTCTCTCTCTCTCCCTCTCTCTCCCACCCTCTCTCTTCCCCTCTCTCTGTCCCTCTCTCCTCTCTCTCTCCCCACCCTCTCTCTTCCCCCTCTCTCTGTCCCTCTCTCCTCTCTCCCACTACCTCTCTGTCCCTCTCGCTCCCTCTGTCTCTCCCCCTCCCCGGCCCCCTCTCTCTCCCACTCCCTCTCTCTCTCTCTCTCTCTCTCTCTCTCTCTCTCTCTCTGTCCCCTACTTGCTTTCGTGCACTCTATTTCGTCGAATATAAACAGGGTTTTAAAGAAGAAGGCTGTTATTAAATGTCATGTACAGTCCAGTCCATTTTCCTCCCTGGTGTTATGTTCCTTCATTACTTCTAGTGCTATTCGGCATTATAATAACAACTGTATATGTATTTAATTATTATATTGTATCGGACAACAAATTAGCCGGAGTCTGCCGAGCTTAGGTAATTTCATTTGTAGAGTTGAAATGAAATAGAATATACTGTATTAGCTATCTTCTCATGAACTATTCATATTATTCATGAACTTAAGAAGTTCTGAAAAATAATTCTCCAAATAAGAAAAGACCTTCAAGTACTTTATACAAAAGAACTGTATGATTTCAGCAGAATAAATGTATTATAATAATTAGCACTTTTTCAACTCTACTCTCGAGTCATGCGGTATTCTCTCCATTCACTTATATAAATGTGATGTAAATACATAAATAGAATTAAAATACAGTAGTTTAGTGGTTCTATTAGCATCACACCTCCAAGGGCTTTTTTATTTAGAATAAATTATTTTAGCTTCCAAGGGCTTTGAAGATGTTCACATTAAACACAGAGAAACGCCCGAAGGAAAAACTAAATCACATTTAAATAGGACACACTCACATCCTTCGTGTATTAACGTGGCCGGACGAAATACTGCTAACATAGTACTGAAATTTACTGCCTTCTAGACTTTTATCTTTCGAAAATAAAAAGATAAATAATCTGCAAAGCCGTGCAGGTATACAATAACATACATTAAAAAAAAATTAATAAAAAAAAAAGTACTCATACATTTGCCAAATTTCTGCCTTTTCGTGTTCAAATGTGCATCTGTCATGTTTTGTTTGTCTAAAGGTCATGGGTCATGGGTACATAACCAAAAATTAGACGTCATGCTTTTCTAGAATAATGAGCATTTTAAAGTTTTATAATTAGTGTTATATTACACCACTGGCCATTTTAAGCTATGATCCAAATACACAAACTTCTATATGAGGGAAAATTTTATTACCTGTACTGCATTGCTAATCTACATCAGATTTAACACACTAACCCCACATTCGCACAACAAAGCAAGAGGTTTGTGTTGCACCGTTTGTCGTTTGCTCTCTCTCTCTCTCTCTCTCTCTCTCTCCCTCCCTCTTGTTCTTTATTCATATATATATATATATATATATATATATATATATATATATATATATATATATACATATATATATATATATATATATATATATATATATATATATATATACATACATATATATAAACTGATATGAATTGGGAATGCCACTAATTTAAGGCTTTTATTAAATATTACATAAAATACATGGGAACTGTGGGGCAGTGGTGGCCTGGTGGTATCGTACTGGATTACTGACTCCAAGGTCATGGGTTCAAGCCCCACCGTCAACAGGTTATCACTGTTGTTCCCCCTCAGTGCAGCTTACTGGGCTATCAAAGGCTGGCCATGTCTCTCACTGTCTGTAGTGAGAGACATGATGTAAAAGCCTCATAAAGAGTAGTTCCAAAGCCATCAGTGTGTTGCTGCCCTGTGATGGCCGGATGATGAGCTGTACAGCGTGTATTTTCCCCTTGCCCCAAAAGTCAGCTTAGATGGGCACCAGCCTCCCCGCGACCCTAATTAGGATTAAGCGGTTCAGAAAATGAATAAATGAATGAATTTAGGAATTCCATCCATTTCTAATCAGTGTCATCCCAAAAAAATAAATAAATAAAAAAAATCAGAGGCTTAAATGTAATTGGATTAGCTAACATAAATATAAACACAAGTTTAAAGGGGTGGCATGGAGGCACAACGTGTAGCACGTGCGCCTCACAGCAAGAAGGCCTGGGTTTGATTTCTGGGTCTGAGTGTTTCTGTGTAGAGTTTGAATGTTCCCCCTGTGCTCGTGTGGGTTTCCTCCGGGTTCGTCGATTACTTCCGACAGACCAAGAACATTCACAGTAGGCTAACTGGCTAGTCAGCTGAGATAGGAGCCGGCCTCCCCATGACCATTAATTTTAATAGTTGGACACAAATCTTTCATAGTCAGTGGCCTGCTGAAATCTGGAACCCAGGGACCACCAAATGCCGAGTTTTCCGGGCCTTAACTCCAGCTGCAATTAGTTGCTGCTTGTTTGTAAGTTTTATGCCTTCAGTTTCGTCTTCAATCAATGAAAAGCATGTTCAGTTGAGATAACAGACTCGGCCATTTGAGAACATTCCACTCCTTTGCCTTAAGAAGCTCTTGAGTTACTTTTGCTGTTTGTTTTGATTCCTTCTCCATTTGTACCATGAAGTTCCTTCCTGTCAGTTTTGCAGCATCTGACTGAATCTGAGTAGAAAGTATCACTCTGTACACTTGAGAATGTATCCTGCTTCTTCCATCAGCAGTCACATCATCAATAAACACCAGTGACCCAGCAATACATTTCGCCGCGTACCATGTTTGACAGTCGTATGTTATGTGATGATGTAATGTTTTGGATCATGACCCCTTCCCTTCTATCCCGTCGCCATTGTCTTCTCTTCCCATCATTCTGGTACAAATTAATCTTGGGTTCATCTGTTCAAAGATTCATGCTCCATGTTTCTCAGGAAGGTTAATCTGCCTTTACTGGTACTGAGAGTTATCATTGGTTTGCATAGAGGTAAATCCTCTGTATTTACATTCATACGGTAGACTTTGACAATCATAAGCAAACTTCTTTGTGAATGTTTTTAGATTCCAGGTTGGTTGTACTCCATGGTTTTAGAGGTCAGTTCAGTTTTTTTTATTTGCTGAGGCCTCCTTTTTAATAGTGGACCAAATTGATGATTTCGCCACTTGGTTCCAATTAGAATCGATTTCATGTATTGTATATCATTCGCCATAAAATAATCAGACAATATGGCTTAATTGGCCATGAAACTGCTTACTGGTCAACTGTCGAATTACCTTTAAGCCTCTAAGAATGGGGGATGGGGGGGGGGGGAGACTGATGTATAAAATTAGTTGTAATTCCTAAACGTGTACTGCGATACGTTTGTTAAATGCCTTAAACTAACGCTGAAAGTCTACACTGTAATTACATCATAACCGCTCCATTTCAAATCCATTGTGGTTGCGTAAAGATGCAAGTTTACAAAGATTGTGACACTGTACAAATACTTATGAATCTAAATGTATAGCGAGGTAAAATGTTGAATTAGAAATTCCTCTGTGTGAAAACTGGTTGATTAAATGTTATGTATTGGGCTTCGTTGTGGGCAGGCTAGTGAAGCAACAAAACTGTACTAGCGCTATACACTCACCATCCCAGTTTTATTTGTCTTCAGAAAGGGGAGGCTGGTGGTGTAGTGGTTAAGGTGCTGGGCCCAAGATCGAGAGGTCATGGGTTGAAATCCCCGTTGGACCCCGGCCGTGCTCGGACCCCTAAGCAAGGTCTTGACGACAAGTGCGCTTCTGTCTACTATACCAGTAAAAATATTGTGAAGGTAATCTGTGGTGGACTGGCGTCCCATCCAGAAGGGGTTGAACGCCTGGTTGTTTCACGCTACAGAAATCTGATATGCCAGTAGGCTCAGGCGTAAAAGTCCAACAGATTTTACCTTTTTAATGTCTCTAAACACATTTAACAAGAGGTCATTATATGACGTGAATAAATAGGGCTGGGGGTTCAATCCTCAGTACCACCACTGTCGGGCCCTTGAGCAAGGCCTTGAATCCTCAATTGCTCAGTTGTGTAAACATGATCATTGTAAGTCATTCTGGATAAGAGCGTCTGCCAACTGCCACAAATGTCGTAATCATTTAAGCTCAGCGTTTGTTGTTGTTGTTGCTGTTTTTTTCCCTCCCACGTTGTCGTTTTTTATTTTGCATAGAATTGAGAACGTCACGCTAATGCTTGTCACTGAAAGCACAGCGCCATGCTGTGCACGTATACAGAAAATAAATGTTTTCCTGTCACTTTGTCACTTTCCAGTGTGAATGCAGGGTATGGTAAATAAAATTTACAAGTGGTGAGTTGTTTTATAAATATGATGAAATTAAATTAAATTAAAAGGCCATACACTGTATGTTTAGCAAATCTGTAGGTACTCTACGAGTGTTATCGCAGATGCTAATCTTTAGTTACCCTATTAGCTAGTTACAAAAGAATAGGAATACTGAAGCCTTCTCTCTTCTAGCGACACTTTTGTGAGCTCGTGTTTGTGTACACTGTCCAAAACCATGCATTTATTTCTACTGTATTTTTATTTATTTTTTTTTTTAATCCCTGCAACATCTTTTACATACTGAAATTCTGTTTAATAATTTGACTACCAAAATTTGTTCAAAACCTTGCCATGACTGTTTGGATTATCGTTGTGCGCTATTATACACTGATGATATGATTTTATTTGTGTTCCAGTTTGTGCTGTTTTGTGTAAATCTAACGAGTGTTTAATGAGTGTGTTTAAACTTCCTGTAGTGTGCACTAGTGTGAAAAAAAAAAAAAAAAAAAAAAAAACTAGCTTTACACTTTTAAATTGTTATTTTGACCTGAACAAGACGGGTTAAAATGTCTCTTCATCATGACGAAACCTGTAATAGGACTGTTATTTCTCTTGTAAGCCCCGCCTACACTCCTCTGGCTCATCCAATCAGGAGTTTGTACCATGCATGTGACCCTATCAATGAAATTTCAGTTTTAGAATAAACATGCTGTAGTAAAAGCACATCTTTGAAATACTGTAGTTGAAATAAATTATTATAGCCAGACATATTTAAGAATAGACAATAAAGTACATTTTAAAATTACACTTTTATTATCTGTGTTTCTTTTAATCTTTTTAAGGAACAGTTGTCATGAAATGCAACAATAGTTTTGCATTATAACTTTCGAAGCAACTGTAAAGAAGAACATCTGGATGGTCCACACCACAGGGGTTAAAATCAAGGCCCTAACTCACTGCTGCCAAACCACTTAATCCACTTCAGGTCATGGGGGGGTTAGAACCAGCACTGTAGTGGTCAAAAAAATAAGTGAGTACACTATGGCAGGGAAGTTGCCATTCGAGGTCGTGAAGCGACTGAGGTGCACGGAGAGTGGAGAAGGTGCAGGAGAGGGTATGAAATTTGAAAGGCTGAGAGGGGCATTTTTGAGCATTTCAACTTTAAAGCAGTCAGTCTGAGTGATTATAAAATTCACAGAACTTGACAATTATATCTGTAATAAGCAAAAATAAAACAAAGAAATTAGTAAATAATACTGTATGTTCATTATCATTTACATATAGACATTTTATTGTTAAAATGTTAGTGCTGAAATCTATAATGAGTATGTTATATATGTATTTATCGAACAATTATCAAAAATTGCATAAAAAACACAGACGAGTTACTTGGTACATGTATTATTAGTGCAATATGCAAACCACAAATGACAATATATTATAATATAGTATTATATATACACTGCAAGACATTCGGCCAGTTCCAATGTTCCATATACATATGTAATTATAAACAAGTGTTGTTAGCGCTAATTATAATTATTCATTCCTTCAATAACTAATGGTGACTTATTAAATGAAGATATCTAAGAAAGTACTTGTTCAATATGGATCGGTATAAAATCTTGCAAGATTGATATTTTCATTGTAAAAATAGAAAAGTTTATAATAGATCTAAAGTATATAATATGTTTACAGCGTTAGCTTGGATTAGCCATTTAGCTATTACCAAAAAGTAAGATCTGTCAACAAGGACAAACAGAACATAAACTGACTGCAGAAATGCTGGTTTGATCCTAAAATAACCGTTTTCTGGGACGTAGGTCTGTCACCGGGTGTGACCGTGTGAACTAAACGGTGCGCGGACATTTGCTCACAGGACAATTGCTCACTACCTTCATGAAAAAAACGGACATTCGGTCACAACATCTTTTTTTCTTTGTTCTCATAAATGCATAATACAAAAAGATCACAATGTGTTATAAAAATTCTTAATTCTTATAAATACATCATGCTAAATTTACTCATTGTACATTAGGGTTAGATTTAGGATTAGGTATAGTTTTAGGGTTTAGGGTTAGGGGTTAAGGTTAGGGATTAGGGTTTAGGGTTTAGGGGTTAGGGTTAGGGTTAGGGTTTAGGGTTATGTTTAGGGTTAGGGTTATGTTTTAAGGTTAGGGTTTAGGGTTTAGGGGTTAGGGTTAGGTTAGGGTTTAGGTTACATTTAGGTTAGGGTTAGGTTTAGGTTTAGGTTAGGTTAGGCTTAAGGTTAGGCTTAAGGTTAGGGTTTAGGTTAGGTTAGGGTTTAGGTTATGTTTAGGTTAGGTTATGTTTTAAGGTTAGGGCTTAGGGTTTAGGTTAGGTTAGGTTTAGGTTACGTTTAGGGTTAGGGTTTAGGGTTTAGGGTTAGGTTTAAGGTTAGGGTTTAGGTTAGGTTCAAGTTAGGGTTTAGGTTACGTTTAGGGTTAGGGTTAGGGTTAGGGTTTAAGGTTAGGGTTTAGGGTTTAGGGTTTAGGGGTTAGGGTTAGGGTTAGGGTTTAGGGTTACGTTTAGGGTTAGGGTTTAGGGTTAGGGTTTAGGGTTAGGTTTATGTTGTGAGCAAATGTCTGTTTTTTTCATTAAGGTTGTGAGCATTTGTCCTGTTAGCAAATGTCCTGAAACCGAACTAAACACAGGCTATCTTAGCTTTACTTCCCGGGGACTTTGCTGGACTCGGCTTGCAAGCTTTCTGCGCTCTTTACACGAGTAAACCCGTGCATGGCTGTGACTGTATGCCTGTGGGGGAGATAATTTGGCTTTCTTTGTTTTGCACATGATAGCAAAACGAATGAAAGCCGGAAGTTTATTGGACACAAATCTTGAGCTCAGCTAGCAGTATCCACTCAGAGGTATCATACTATAAGGCTGATTCGTGGTGTTCATGGAATCATGTTTATGACTAGATTTACTGAAATAACCTTTGGCTTTGAAACTATTTATCGCTTCATCTCCGTCTGCTGTGATGGAACGCAATTCTAAAATGAGTACAATCCATAAGTTCTGTAAGTATTAGAAGGGCAAGGCCAGATCTTTCGTCTTTGTATTGAAGACATTTCAGCTTGAGATCAAAACATGAATATTCATTTTGAATATTTAACAAATAAATCATTTTTCTGGTATTTACACATGGTAAACAGCTCAGCCAATGAAATCAGCAACAGCGACAGAACAGACAGACAGCAGTGATAGATCTGTGAAGAAAAACTCCATGCCTTAAATAAGAAATATAGAGAACATACCACCATTGATGCAACTATCTGTGAGCACCAAGAGTCAAAGAGCCAGATTTAAATTTGCAAAGAAATTCAAAGAGTAGCGACAAAAGCTCTGAAAGGAAGAAAGGATCGCATGTATAATGTATAAGGTAACCTGAGCTGGCTCAATAAATATTAGGCTCATCATATCAAAAAGCTGCAGAACATTATTTTCATATCTTACTCCTTTTGTGAACCACTTACTCCTACTACTAAAGTCGCGGGGAGACTGGTGAGTAACTCAGCTGGCACTGGGTGAAGGCAGGGTACACCCTGAACAGCTCACCAGACCATCTTCAACTACGCACTGTGAGCTTCTGCAATATCATTCAAATAAAATGCGACAGTGTATTCGCCAGCTGTGTCTGAGTTTTATCGGCCAGGAGTGGATCAGTTCTAGAATTCACTACCTTTCTTTCTACCTGTACCCCATATACAGGGATCCATCACTTTCCGCGGTTAATTGGGACCGAGACCCCCGCGACCACCGAATTCCGCAAAGTAGGATCAACCCCCCCAATCCCCCCGACTGACGTATACGTACATGTATATGTGTATATAATATCAATAAATACAAATTCAATGCTATAAATGCTTATAATAACAATTAAACATTCAAAAATAATGCATAAGATGTAAATAAAATATAAATACACACACACAGACGTGCACGCACGCACGCAGGTGCGCGTGCACGCACTCAGATATACACCTCACAAAAATGTAAGTAGTTTTGATGGGAGGTTTTGGGTTGTTTTTTGTTTGATTTAGGGGTTTGTTTGTTTGTTTTTTGAATAATTGGCCTTGTTTTTGTGACATTTTCCTTAACTTTTCTCCCTATTCTTCCTTAATTTCCTTATTTTTTTAAT
>CM045740.1:11945724-12085724 GCA_024760905.1 Plotosus lineatus
CCTCATTCTTGTAGCACAAACAACATTTTGGGGTTTATCAAGGAAAATATGATTAGTGGTGACAACAGCTGCACTAAGGACAAGCAAAGAAAGACAACCCAGATTAGAGGTCAGTAGTAGTTCATTTACCATGTTAACTAGTGCTGTTTTAGCAGAACTAAGAACCTTTCTAAAACATTGTTAAGAATGCTGTCCCTGCATTCTTTGATTATATATATATATATAATCATTCATTTTAAAGGGTTTATGGGGTTTATCCAGTCCAAAGACTGGAGCCTTGGAATGAATTAGGCGTTTAACATGTAAGATGTGACCCCTACTTACGAAATCCCGCTATATGAAAAGGTCTCTGGAACGGATTAATTTCGTAAGTTGTGGGCCGACTGTATATATATATATATATATATATATATATATATATATATATATATACACACACAGTCAGCCCCCAATTTACAAAGACCCCTGGTTACGAAACCCCCGGATTACAAGAACCATTTTCTTGAGTTTCCGTGCCCGAGATACGAAACAGCCCCCTCTTACAAAATGGAATTCAAAATTCAAACGCGCCAATCAAAATTTGACGCGCGAGTTGCTCTCTCATTGGCTGTCTCTCAACATCCCGCCCCGCTGGCCTCCCAGATAGAGACAGAAGGAAGCTTCACACTTTAGTTTTTAGTTTAGTTTTTTTAAGTTGTTTTAATTCAGTAAATATTTAATAAATGTGGGTGCATTTGAGCTCATCTGGAATTCCGATCCCTCAAGAAATCAAATTAAAGTTGAGTTTGTCAAGCAGGGAATGCGCTTTGAATTCCACGTCTTGTGGGCGTGGCCCGCAGCACGCACGCGAGAGAGGAGAGAGCGAAAGAGAGAGAGAAAGAGAGAGAGAGAGAGAGAGAGAGAGAGAGAGAGAGAGAGAGAGAGAGGTCTGTGTTTGTTTAATTAATAAATATGTTCATAAAATGGTTTAATATGTTAATAAAATGTTTAAATGGTTTAATAAATAATTTTCTTTTACTTTTAACACATATTTCACACAAAATTGGTGTACTTTTATCATTTTTAAAGAGTTTATGGGGTTTATCCAGTCCAAAGACTGGAGCCTTGGAACGAATTAGGCGTTTAACATGTAAGCTGCGACCCCTACTTACGAAATCCTCGCGATGCGAAAAGGGCTCTGGAACAGATTAATTTTGTAAGTTGGGGTCTGACTGTATATATATATGTATGTGTGTGTGTGTGTGTGTGTGTGTGTGTGTGTGTGTGTGTGTGTGTGTGTGTGTGAAATACTGTTTTCACACTTTCAATTATGTTTCTTTAAATGGGGTTGCATGATCAAGAGCAGGGGTCATGAGTCTTATTTACAAAGGGCCAATGTGGCTGTGGGTTTTTATTCCAACTATCTATGAGCCTCAATTTCATTCCAACCATCCAGGAGCCTCATTGCACTTGTTTAATTAGTTTACTTTAGTCCCCTATCACCTATCAAGTGTGCCTCCATTTTGGTTGTAATTAAAGCCTGCTTCCATATTAACCCTTTGACAATAAGACTGAGGACTGATCGAGAGTGAAGCAGAACCTTGACACTATACATCCATCTGATCTGGTTGAGAGGGACCAGATGGCGAAAGAGTTAAAGTCCACAAGGATGGTAGAGACTAAATAAAATTGTACAGTAATTCACATTAGTATACACTTGATGTTTTATATATTTTATTAATTCTGTAAAGGAAATTATTTCGTCTGCATTTAACCCATTCAACGTGAACACACACACACACACACACACACACACACACACACACACACACACTTGAGCAGTGTGCTGCCCACACAATCGGGAGTGCCCGGAGAGCATTTGTGGGTTAGGTGCCATGCTCAAGGGCACATCAGCTATTTATGTGCTGGAAGGGAAGGCGCAGATCACGCCCCCACTGCCACACATTTTTTCTGATGGTTCGGGTACCGTACCAGTGACCTTTCGGTCCCAAGGTGGCTTCTCTAACCTTTAGGCAACAGCTTCCCCATAATGTGGTACTGTGTTGAAGTGCATATGTGGATTATGACTGGTACAGCATTGTATATTATCCATGTTTGATTTTAGGAAGGTTCTGTTCTTAAGCGTGGACATTTTTATGGAATGAGTCACGACCTTGAACAGATTCCCTCAAAACAAGGGAACCCAAACAACTGGCTTCTTTAACTGTCCTTTGCCTGAGTATGAATAGTTAGATCATAAGCAGACTGACGGAAGCAAAAATGTTGTCATCCGCAAACATTCCACAATTATTCCCTCATCTTCCGTGTGATTCCGTAGTTATTCCTCAAGTCTTCCTCCACTTCTGTATGCTTCTGGCAGGCCAAAATATTCCTTGAACGTGCTTTTGAACATGTGTTCCGTGGGGTCACTTTGGCGTACTTTGCCGTACCTGTTCCGCACATGCTGTGAATGTTCCAAGAGTTTAAGAATTTCCACTTTTCCGTAGGATTTTCACCCATTTTCCGTGTAAAAATGCCGAAGCTCGTCCGCAGACTGAATTCCGCACCTTTCCGCTACGATCCTTGCATGCCGTAGTCCCGTGAAATGGGGTATAAAACAAGTAATTTATGAACGAAAAAGTGATAGTGCCTTCCCCCATAGCAACCAGTTTCTAAGTAATTAATTACCATAATGGTAGGCCTCCGTCAGTCCCGAAGGACTATGGCTGCGCTCTGGCTGGTATCCCGGCTGGTGATACTCCCCAGTGCGCAGAGCCCGGGTAGGGAGTAATGAGGGACAGGCTGTTACCCAAGCAGCAAGTCCCCCGTCTTGGCGCCACCAGAAGGATCCAATGGAAAGGCAAGTGCCGATACGACTGGGTTCCGGTGCCGTTGCAGGAGAGACTCTACGGTCAATTTAGAACAGCCAATCAACCTACAGTGCACGTCTTTGGACTGCGGGAGGAAACCGGAGCACCCGGAGGAAACCCGCACAAGCACGGGGAGAACATGCAAACTCCACACAGAAACGCCCAGGCCGGGAATCGAACCCGGGCCTTCTTGCTGTGAGGCGGACGTGCTAACCACTACGCCACCGTACCGCCAATTACCATAATAAACATAATAATAAATAATGTGTCAGGCAGTCATTCATGCAATGGTATAGAAATGCATGCTCCTATCAAACAGGTATTTCAATTAGTGTACACAATTAGTTCTTTGTCAATTTTTTATTTATGAAACACTAGGGGAAAAAATTCATATTATCCATATTTGCATATAGCCAAAAATTATTAAATGATTAATATGTTTTAATGTTGGACAACTTGTATTTTTGTACATCTGAACAAACAAATGAAGGGATTGAGGACATGCGCAAGGGCCTAACAGTGACAGATTGGCCGTACCGTGACGTGAACCCCATGCCTTTGGATCAGTAAACCATGGCCTTCGTCACCAGCCATGAGCTACCACTACCCACCACTGTGTCACCTCTCCCACTGAATGCTGCATCAATTTTCATACAGATATCTGCAAGATTCTCGATTCGCACCATTCAGGCTGCCATTCGTCCGTTTATTCATTTTCTAAACCGCTTAATCCTAATTAGTGTCACGTGGAGGCTGACGTCCATCTCAGCCGACGCTGGACTAGGGTAGAGTACACCCTAGACAGCTCGCCAGGCCATCGCAGGGCAGAAACACGCTGACGTCTATGCAACTACTCTTGATGAAAGTCAGCAAGGCTTCTTTTACAGCCTCTCATCGCAGGGAGTGAGACATGGCCGACCTTTGATAACCCATCTAGCTGCACTGGAGACGGACAGCAGTGACAACCATTGACAGTAGGGCTTGAACCCCCAACCTTGGAATCTGTGATCCAACACCTTACCACTGTCCATCCCATTCAGGCTGTATGAATTAGATTTGCATTTTTATCACGTCACCTCATAGACGTCTCACAGGAAGTCTTTTTATATGAAATATTAAGGCATTTTAATCAGCGCGATTAAATACAAATTACAAAATACAATTTTTATTAAAAAAGGTGATTTGAAGACATGTGTCATAAATACTACCGTGTGTGTGTGTGTGTGCGTGTGTGTGTGTGTGTGCACGCGCTGCTTGTACCTCACAGAAGACCAACTTTTCCCATATCTCTTAAGATTATACCACTACCCCAATACACACACACACACACACACACACACACACACACACACACACATACACAGACACACATACACACACACACACACACACACACACACACACACACATACACATACACAGACACACACATACACATACACAGACACACACTCACACACACACACACACACACACACACATACACACACACACACACACACACACACAAACTGCAATCAGAAGCTTTTCATGACTGCATAAAGAAGAGAAGACCCCGCCTCGAACATCTGTCTCTCACACACTTTGATGTTCTAATTAGCTTCCTTTCATGGGTTTTTCCTCTCGTTTTACATCTCTGAAATTTGAAGAAATGCAAAAAGAGTGTTTGATTAAATCTCCTACTGGGTCGTTCCTGCAGAAGGGAAGTGTGTGGTGCTTTTGTTTCAAGGTACTCACTAAGAAGATCAATCAGTGTGGAATACAGCATCATGTGCTTTTCTGAAATCAGTTGAAATGTTCTATCATTCATTCATTCATTTATTCATTCATTCATCTATTCATCTTCAGCAACCTCTTTAATCTGGACAAAGTTGTGAGGGATCCAGACCCTATAAGTAGAAGGAATACACACACACACACACACACACACACACACACACACACGCTGTCGAGGGAAAAATCATAGAACCTGTAGGAAACTCAAATGCATATCAGGAAAATGTTTAAAAATAAATAAATAAAGGTACATATACAGACAGTAACCCAAGCTGGGTTCTGTGGAACTCTTGAGCTGTGAGCCCTCAAAACTATTGGCTTTGGGATGATTGTTAATATATTAATAATATACTGTACAACCCCAACTCCAGATGAGATGTTAGCATAGTGGTCAGCATACCTGCCTCACAGCAGTAAGGTGCTGGGTTTGAGTCCCAGGCTCGGTGACGGCACTTCTTTGTAGAGTTTGCATGTTGTCATCGTGCTTGTATGGGTTTTTTCTGGGCATTCCAGTTTCCTTACACAGTCCAAAGACATGCCCATTAAGTTAATTGACTGTTTCAAATTGCCCCTAGAAGGATAAAGCGGTTTGGCAAATGAATGAATTTGATCTGCCTGAATGCCAACAGAGAAAAAGTCTGCCAAGAATTACATATTACCGCCACCTGGTGGCCTACAGTAGAAAGCCAGCAGAGAAGAGATACAGGCATGCTTGAAAACTTTACCTTGGAATTGTTCATTCATTTTCTGAAGCACTTAATCCTAATTAGGATAGCAGACACCCTGGACAGCTCACCAGGCCATCGCAGGATAGAAACATGCAGACTGCTATGCAGCTACTCTTGACAAAAGTCAGCAATGGTTCTTTTACCCTCTCACCATAGACAACGAGAGACACAGCCGGCCTTTGATAACCCAATTGACTGCACTGGGGGGACAGTAGTGATGAGCTGCTGATAGTGGGGCTTGAACCTTGGGATCAGTAATCCAGCACCTTACCACCGGGTCATCGGTGCCATGCTGATAGTTCATCATGATAATTATGCAGTCTGACAGGTATAAAGTTAGGGAGTCTACTGGGGGGGTAAGTCTGTTGAGTTATTTTCACCCGAGCCTAGTGGCTTAGCCTTGTGGCTCATCAGGCCGGTGCTTATCCCCGGTTTCCGTAGCATGAAACGACCAGGAGTTCAACTCCCCCTGGATGGGACACTAGTCAGTTCAGTTCATTTTCTGTACCCACTTAATCCTTACTTGGGTCGCGGGGAGGCTGGTGCCCATTCCAGCCAACTTCGGCCGAGGGCAGAGTACACCCTGGATGGCTTTGCAGCCTACTCTTATCGAAAGTCAGCAATGGTTCTTTTACATGCCTCACACCATAGACAGTGAGAGACATGGCCGGCCTTTGATAACCCAGTTAGCTCCACTGGGGGGGACACTAGTCCATCACAGGTTACCTTCCCAGTATATTTTACTGGTACCCATTTATACTGCTGGGTGAACAGAGGCACACTTGTGGTTGAGACCTTGCCCAGGGGTCTCAGCACAGTGAGGGTCTCAGTGGGATTCAAACTCACAACCTCCCGATCATGAGCGCAGCACCCTAACCACTACGCTGCCAGTCCCACACAGTCTAATGGGGACAGTGAGGGAAAATGTATTGTTTCATCATCATATCACATGATCATCTTCTATCTATCAACACATTATAATAATTAGTTTGGTTTATGAATGAATGCATGCATGGATGGATGGATGGACGGATGGATGGATGCCTTTTCCACTTTAATCGCTTTGCCAACAGAAGATCTGTTTTTGTACACAATAAAATAAACCCTTCTCAGTGGATTGACAGTTCCTGAACTGTACCTACTGTTGGGTCAGTGAGTTGAGGATCTGGCTAAACTAGATATTGTACATTGTATACTCAATTATACAATTGTGTGTTTTGAAGTTACTGTATGTCCTGGGGAAGGGGGGGTGCACAATAGTGGTGTAGTGGTGAACATATCTGAATAATAGAAAGAAAGTCCTGGGTTCGAGTCATGGGCTCGGGAGTGTCTGGATGGAGCTTGCATGTTCTTCTCATGCTTGCGTAGGTTTCCTCTGGGCACTCTGGTTTCCTCCCACAATAAAAAACATGCACATGAGGCTCATTGGTTGTTCCAAATTGCCCCAGGTATAAGTGTGTGTGTGTGTGGGGGGGGGGCTTGCAATAGTCTGATGAGATGTTCAGAGTGTACCCCCACCTTTGCCCCAGTATCAGATGAGATGGGTTCCAGCCTCCCTGTGACATAAATACTGAGGATTAAGCAGTTGGACAAATGGGTGAGAGACTCTTCTTTCTTTTCCTTTTGACTGTTCCCTTCAGGGGTCGCCACAACGAATCATCTGTCTCCATCTCACCCTATCTTCTGCATCTTCTTCTCTTACACCAGCTACCTTCATGTCCTCCTTCACCACATCCATAAATTTCCTCTTTGGTCTTCCTCTAGGCATTCTGCCTGGTAGTTCCAACCTCAGCATCCTACTACTGTACCATTATATTCATTATCCCTCCTCCGTACATGTCCAAACCAAAGAGTGAGCATGAGTTACAGTGGTATGAAAAAGTATCTGAACCTTTTGGAATTTCTCACATTTCTGCATAAAATCACCATCAAATGTGATCTGGTCTTTGTCAAAATCACACAGATGAAAAAACAGTGTCTGCTTTAACTAAAACCACCCAAACATTTATAGGTTTTCATATTTTAATGAGGATAGCATGCAAACAATGACAGAAGGGGGAGGAATAAGTAACTGAACCCTGGAGACTTAAAGAGCAATTGAAACCAATTTTTACCAAACAATTTAAGTCAGGTGTGTGCCCAATCACTGACGAGTGGCTCAAAGCTGCCCTGCCCACTATAAAACACATACCTGGTAAGAATTGTCTTGATGAGAAGCATTGTCTGATGTGCATCATGGCTCGCTCAAAAGAGCTGTCTGAAGACCTGCGATCAAGAATTGTTGATTAGTATAAAGCTGGGAAAGGATACAAAACCATCTCTAAAACTCTGGATGTTCATCAATCGACAAATTGTTGTCTACAAATGGAGAGAGTTTGGCACTGTTGCTTCTCTCCCAAGGAGTGACCGTCCACCAAAGATGACACCAAGAGTTCAGTGCAGAATATTCAGAGAGGTAAAAAAAAAAAACCCTAGAGTGTCTGCTAAAGACTTAGAGAAATCACTGACACAGTCCAATATTGCTGTGCACACATCAACTATATGTAAAACAATGGCCAAGAATGGTGTTCATGGGAGGACTCCAAGGAGGAAGCCACTGCTGTCTAAAAAAAACATTGTTGCTCATTTTATGTTCACAAAAAGGCACTTGGACACTCCACAGAAGTTTTGGCAAAATATTTTGTGGACTGATGAAACCAAAGTTGAATTGTTTGGGAGGAACACACAACGTCATGTGTGGAGGAAAAATGGAACAGCTCACCAACATCAACACCTCATCCCCACCGTGAAGCATGGTGGAGGGTGCATCATGGTTTGGGGCTGTTTTACTGCCTTGGGGCCTGGACAACTTGAAATCATTAATGGAAAAATGAATTCAAAAGTTTATCAGGATGTTTTGCAGGAAAACCTGAGGCTGTCTGTCAGACAGTTGAAGCTAAAAAGAGGATGGATGCTGCAACAAGACAATGATCCAAAACACAGAAGTAAATCAACTTCAGAATGGTTTCAGAAGAACACAATACACGTTCTGGAGTGGCCAAGTCAAAGTCCAGACTTGAACCCCATTGAGATGCTGTGGCATGACCTCAAGACAGCGATTCATGCCAGACATCCCAGAAATCTGACTGAACTACAGCAGTTTTGTAAAGAGGAATGGGCCAAGATTAGTCCTGATCGATGTGCCAGACTGATCTGCAGCTACAGGAAGCGTCTGGCTGAAGTTATTGCTGCCAAAGGGGGGGCCACAAAATATTAAATGTGATGGTTCAGTTACTTATTCCTCCCCCTTCTGTCATTGTTTGCATGCTATCCTCATTAAAATATGAAAACCTATAAATGTTTGGGTGGTTTTAGTTAAAGCAGACACTGATTTTTCATCTGTGTGATTTTGACAAAGATCAGATCACATTTGATGGTGATTTTATGCAGAAATGTGAGAAATTCCAAAAGGTTCAGATACTTTTTCATACCACTGTATCTCCAGGTCATTGAATACCAAGATTTTTATGTATTAAAGACAAGAATAAGAAACTCTGAAACTACTTGGTCAAACAACTACATATTGATAGTGATAATGTTTGTTTCCGTAATACTTCTGCTTTCACGAAATGCTAAAGTTTCTCACATTGTTTATTGGGGTTTACCGTGATGAAATAGACAACTGCGAAAGCTAGCATTGTGGATGCTGTTTTCCTAATTTATCATTCATGACTCTAGCATTGATTTTTTTTTTTCCCTTGTGGATGAAACGGAGGAGGAAACTTTGTTTTATTTGAATATAACGCTTTAGAAATGAGAATTGCAGATGATTTCATCAGTCCAGTCTATCAGTTTAATGGCTTTGCTTCCCAAAAGATCTCCGTTTAGTTTCAATGGCATTCATTAGCAATCGTTTTCTCAGATATTTTTCAACATCTCTGTTAACACATCCAGTGGCACATAATATTTTTTTCCCCTCATTCCAGGGATTTAATCGATTTCCTTCTTGTTTCTGCTGGGGGGTTTTGCCACCACTATGCATGTACTTTCTATAAACATCTATGATGCTACGCTACATCCGCAGTTTGGTAGTTGTTGTTGCTGCTTGCCTAGTCTGCATCTTCAGCAGGTGTCTCAGGATCATCAGAGTGCCCCTTAACCTCAACTCTTCACCTGAGTGGGGCAGCAAGGACAAAAATTGTCTTCACCTGCAGACTGGCTTCAGGCTGTCTTATGAGTTGGTAAATCTGCACACTAGCCTCCTGGCCTATAGTTGGCTGTGTTTCAACTTTCTTTCCTCTTCATCCACAACCATCTTGAGCTTGACTGCGCTGAGGCACTGATGGTCTTCATTGCCTTCTTTGTGGTGGTGGAGGGAAGACCTAACTTGCACAGGAAGGTTTTTGTGGTTGTTACGACAAAATCCCTACATGCAACCACGATTGGCATCAGGTTTGCTTTCCAGCCCTTAACCCTTGCTTTGTCAACCAAGTCCTGGTATTTCGCTGCTTTCAACTTGTGTGAAATGTTGAGTCTTTCCTCCCAGGAGACTGTGAGCTCAATAATGTGGATGGTTTTCGATTTGCTTGATAGCAACAGCATGTCTGGGCGCGCTGTCGTGACTGCTATCTCTTCTGGGAATAGTAGCTTCTTCTGCACATCCACATAAAGTTGCCAGTTGGAGAAAGTAGATAAGATCGATCTAGTTCTTGCAGACTTGCTGGACTTGGACTTGTCTCCTTCTTTTAGAAACTGTATGGGTTTTATTGCGTTCCCTTTATTCTGGTGGTTGGCCTCCACTCTGCACTGGGCTACCACTATGGCAATCTCTCAGAGAACATTCTTGCCTCCACCTGTACCTCCCCTCCTGTAGAGCCTTGGGACATGCTGTAAGGATGTGGTTTAGGATGCATTTGATGGCTTTACATAGAAAGCATGACGTGTCTCCTTCCTTACCCCAAATGAGCAAGTTGGAAGGCGTAGGTAGCAGGTCTGATACAACACAGAGTAGGAAACTGAGTCGTCCTTGGTCTGTAGACCATAGGTCCTTCCAGGTTAATGAGCGTTCGAGGGCTGCTTTCCATCTGGTCCAGCTGCCTTTACGTACCTGTCGTGTTCTGCTTTCTTTCTAGATTGCTGGACAATCAAGTCTCTTCTTGTTTTTTTATCAGCCATGCTCCACCACTTCTCACCACAGTTACCAAGCCCCAATTGTCCTTTGCAAACTGTTCCCACTAACTCTTGATGGCATAGGTCCTCCTCAGCGACTTGGACTGCTTTATGAGGATTCCATTTTCTACTGGTCTTCACAGTGTCTCCTGGGTGGTGAACTGCTGGGTCTTTTGATAAGCAGAAGGTAGAAACACCTCGAGCTTTTGCAGTCTGGATTTCTTCAATTACCGATGATATTGGTAAGCCGAGTTTGGCTGACCTACTGTAGAAGTTTACAGTGCTGTAGCTTGGTGGAACCCCCAGCCACTTGCGGAGAAATCTGCTACACTGTTGTTCCATTGACTCTACTGTTCATAAGGCCATGTCATAAAGCAAGAATGGCCATTGCAGTCTTAGGACTATTCCGTACTGGAAGCACCACGCCTTGAAGCGGCCCTGAAGATGACTTTCATCTATCGCATGAAGCCATGTCTTCAGCGCTTTCTGGACATCTTTGCTGTTGTTCAGGTCCGCCAGCGACTAGTCGAAATTTTTTCCTTGGCACTTTATGCTCTCATCCTGGATGGTGGGAATCTTCTCGCCTTGGATGATGAAGATATATGATCCAAGTTTGCATTTACTAATTGTCAGGCTTCTTGACTTAGTTGGCTTGATTTTCATTCTGGTCCAGTTCATCATCTTTTCCAGGGCTGGGAGAATCCACCAGGATCCCGCTATTGACTCAGTCATGATGGTGATGTCGTCCACGAAGGCTCTGCATGTTGGGTGCCTAGTTCCGTCTACAGCTTTTGGTCCTCTACACTGCCTCTTTGCCAGTCTTTGCCAGCCTGTTGTGAAGTTGTTCATGGTAAATCGCATCTTGATGTTAATGAGATGGCTCATGACCAGCTTCACGATCTCTGTTGGAACGTGGTACTGCTGCAGAGCTTTCTCAATCAGTTGGTGGGGAATGCTGTAGTAAGCCTTGGCAATGTCCAGCAATACAACTGCTAGGTCCTTCTTGTTGCTCCTAGCTTCTTTGATCAGCTGGCTTGTCAAAGCTGTGTGCTCTAAGCATCCTGAGTGGCCGGGGACCCCTCCTTTCTGAACACTGGTATCAACGTATTTGTTGATCAGGAGAAGGGTGGTCAGTCTTTTGGCTACCACAGACCAAAAGGTCTTTCCTTCTATGTCCAGCAGCGAGATTTCCCTGAATTGGTCCAGCTTTGAGGAGCTCAGCTCTTTTGGTACAAAACAGCCTTCTGCCAGGGTCCATGCTGTTGGCAGCTGCTTTTTCTTTCAGATAGTGCAGAGAAGCCTACAGACACGGTTGAGAAGCTTTGGGCAATTTGGACAACTGATACCTACCTTTATGGCGAGATGCGGAAGATGGTACCCCACTCTGCAACGCCTGTGGAATCCGATATAAGAAGTACCGTGTGCGCTGTCTGCAGTGTTGGAACATTCCTCGGAAGGAGGCCAGCTCCAACTCCAAGTGTTTGAAGTGTGGTGATCTCCTTCATATCGGTTCACAAAGCAAACGGGCTGGGTGGTAAAACCGTTCTAATTCTTTTTCCAAGTGGTCTTGACTGTTCTGTTTCTAGTAGGTGGGATTTTATAATATATATATATATATATATATATATATATATGTGTGTGTGTGTGTGTGTGTGTGTGTGTGTGTCAGAGTTCTCAATTCTACATTATAAACCAGATTTATAAAGAGTGTATGCACTATTGTATACGAGATCATTTCTCAGCCGGAACCAGTCCTACACCAGCTTGTATCATATGGAAAGAATTAATTTACTGTACTGAATAAGCATGATTTTCTAAAAATTCATTTATCTTTTTTTTTTTTTTTTTGAGGGGGGGGGTGTCTGACATTTTTGCACCTAAGTTAGTCATACCTCATTCCCACACAACAGGTATTACCTTCCCACCGTTAACGAACTCTGAGGAAAAGCGCTATCCACCCTCTTGTATGAATGTGCTCACAGACATTGGCTGGCGATCGCTGTGAGTGATGGTCACAGACGGCTGTGGCATTAAACCAGATTTGAACTTTCACCTTGTCGATGCGTCACTCAGGAGACCCATTCATTAATCTTTTCTAGTAGTCCAGAGTAGATCTAAACTCTAGCAAATACAACTGATACAGTATTCGCAGTATATATGTAACACTGGTACAGAGGAGGGATAGTGAATATATTGGTAGCAGGATGTTGAGGTTGGAACTACAAGGCAGAGGCCTAGAGGAAGACCAAAGAGGAGATTTATGGATGTGGGAAAGGATGACATGAAGGTAGTTGGAGTAAGAGTAGCAGATGCAGAGGATAGGGTGAGATGGAGGCAGATAATTCACTGTGGCGACCCCTAAAGGGAACAGCCGAAAGGAAAAGAAGAAGATCCTAGCTGTGGGGCATAAGCACTAACAACATTGAACATCACACCTTCAATGTCTAACTTGAGACTCATCACTCTGTCTGACACTCTTTTCACTTCTAGAACATTCCTGACAAACCCCTCCTTCAAGATGACTCCTACTCCATTTCTCTTCCCATCCACACCATGATAAAACAGCTTAAACCCTGCTCCTAAGCTTCTAGTTTTGCTACCTTTCCACCTGGTCTCCTGAACACACAGTATGTCCACCTTCCTCCTCTGCATCATGTCAGCCAGCTCTTTAGCTTTTCCTGTCATGGTTCCAACATTCAAATTCCCTACTCTCAGTCCAAGACTCATGCTTTTCCTCTTCTCTCTGCCTACGGACACGCCTCCCGCCTCTCCTTCTTCGACCAAAAGTCGTCCAATTTCCACCAGCACCATGTTGGTTAACAACACTGATGGCGGTCGTTGTTAACCCGGGCCTCGACCGATCCGGTATGGAGGTAATATTTGTGATTTGCATTGTAAAGTTTGGCATTGGTGTTACGTCGGATGCCCTTCCTGACACAACCCTCTGCATTTATCCGGGCTTGGGACCAGCATGAGGGCGAGACACTGGTTTGTGTGCCGCCCCCCAGCTGCATTATTAAAATATACAGCATTATTGGAATAAAAATATCTGCATGTTGCATACAGCATGACTTCTTGATATGGGATAATTATATTGTTTTTAATTAATAAATAACGTATTTATTTTGTGCTATGCATTTATTAACAACAAATAAGTGGGGAACAAATACACTGATATGATGATATTATGCTGAGTGCCAAATAAACCCGCAGATCGTGCCATTAAAACATTTTCTTTATGCTCAAACCCCCCAGGAACCCTTTCCAAGATGGCGGCATGTTGACACCTCGATAGCCATGTACGACCAGTCCCCACTTTTCGCATGTAATTGTGCTACTTCCGGAAGTTAGAGCCTGTGACATGGCGGCCTCAGCGGGTAGTAGATGAAGCGCTGTTGAGTTTTGCACTTCTTTTTTTCGTTCAAGCACTTTATTATTGAGTTGATGTGATGTCCCTGACTCTACCTCAACCGAGGTGCCATTTAAAATCCCACATTTGAAACGTCCCGGCGTCACACGTGTATGACGTAGTTCCGTTGCCCCTGCGATTGTGTGTTGTAACCCCGCCGAGGGGACGGATTGTTTAGTGTAACGCGGATCGAAAATTCTAAGGTTTTTCTTCATAATATCTTCAGTATTGTTTGGAACGTTTATGTTTTCGTTTAAAATGGTAGTGTAAGGATTACGGAACTTGATATTGTGTTTATTGTTCGTGTTTTGTTTTTGTATTTTTTTTTTTCTTTGCGTGGTTTCGACCATTTCGGCCTGTTAGCTTGTGGCTAGCTTCCCTAGCCGCGTTGCTTTAGGCCTCTGCCGCTTTGTTTTCTTGATATTTTCTGGATTTCTCTTCGGACCATCTCTGGAGCAGTTAATAACGACTGATTTTTGATCGGGACTGTGTTTTTTTTCCTCATCATTGGACTACATTTGGAAATATTTGTTGAAATTGGACATTTGCTGGCCGACGCCTTGAAGCCTACTTTACTCAGGCTATTTTTCACAGCACGGACATTTTCATGAACATTAACCTCCCCTCACCGGACCCTTGTTTCTAGTTGTAATAATATTTTTAATTCCGGATTGATTGTAGTGTTTGGTATCATTCACGGCCTCTGGATCCATCACGATACACTACGGGTTTTCTGTAGTTGCTAATATCGCTGATGATGTTGGGCTATGGGCTGATTGGGGGTTTGTTGGCCTTGGCATAGGGAGGAAACCGTTAGCTCATTGTATTGATAGATAATCTGATCTGACAGGAAAACGTGTGTGTAAAAATGTCTTGTGTTCATTACAAATTCTCCTCTAAACTTAACTACGACACGGTGACTTTCGACGGGCTCCATATCACCGTGAGCGAGCTGAAGCGCCAGATCATGGGGCGAGAGAAGCTGAAGGCCGCCGACTGCGATCTCCAGATCACTAATGCCCAGACTAAACAAGGTAAGAACGATCTCCGACACCCCTGCTCATTGTTTCTCATTTTTCCTCAATATCTGAAATAATGAAAATGTATACCAGCTCTAGACAGTCATTTATGTTTTTAAAATCTCAATATAGTGTCTTGCAGCCTGATTGGTTAATGACAGTAGGTCTTTTTACTATTTTACTAGTAGAATTAATACTTTGGCTTTTGAAACCTCTCAGGAATTGTTGCCTGCTCTCTATTGGGGACGTTCAGATAAAGTATTCAACCCAGGGGTTCCCAACCAAGTGACCTCATTCAAGGGGTTTCGTGAAGTAGGGCTGTAACTTTTGGGGGAAAATTAAATTATTTGTTTGATTAAAGATTAATGATTCCACATCCTTTATTCTTGAACAAAGTATAAAATGTAGGGGGTACGAGGTCAGAGCAAAAGGGGTGCAGGAGTTAAAAAAAAGGTTAATAACCAAACTTAACCTATGAAACCTGTGCAGTTGATCTTCGACTGCTTAAGGCGGGCTATTGTGTTTTGTAACCCGTCAACGTCATTAATTATTCAGTTGTTTGTGTTTTTCCAGAATACACTGATGATGGCACACTAATCCCCAAAAATTCCTCAGTCATCATCAGACGAATACCAATCGGTGGCGTGAAAGCAGCCAGCAAAACACTATTCAAGTAAGTCAGCTTTTAAAAGTCTTGTGTTTAATGTCAGACTAGAGGTGTGCAACAGGGTTGCATCCTGGGATGGGGATAAGGGTTTTTGTGTGTGTGTGTGTGCATACACACATGCAACATATATATATATATATATATATATATATATATATATATATATATATATATATATATGTGTGTGTGTGTGTATGTATATGTATGTATGTATGTATATATATGTATGTATATACATATGTATATATGTGTGTGTGTGTGTGTGTGTATATATACACACACACACACAGGTCTGATCACAAAACTGGTACTGAACTGAATTGTGACATTGACCTTTTACATCTGCTGATTTAAAAAAAAAATCCATTTTTAAATGTATTAGGTCAATATACATTAACGTTTAAAGTTTGGTAGACGCAGGATAATATTCCTTAGAGAAGCAGCATCAGCATCAATTAATCATGTGGCCGACAAATAGTATGTAACATGGACAGAATGAATGACCTACTCACTTTTAATAACATTAGCCAATAATTGATTCTTTGCACTATACCAATTTATAGTGCTTGACACGTTTAACTTTTTCTTTTTTTTTTTTTTTCATCTGGTGTTTAAAAAAATGCCCAAGATGCACTATGTAACATGGACAGGAAAAGTTACGTATATCATTGATCCCATTTAAATCTAGTGCTTATTCACCAAATTTTGCCATGGGCATGCAGATTTCATTGTTCATTGTGCATGCACCTGCTTTTCCGATTCATGCGGTTATTGAACCTGTGGAGACCTGAGCAGAGGCTAAGCGGGATGTGAAAATAACGAGGTCTTTCTCTTGTCACAAAATTGAGCAAGAAAAAGATGTAAACTAGGAAGAATTTGAATTATTTAAAAAGCTGTGTTCACTATATGTACATATTTTGATATATTATGTCCCAGGCATGTACTAAAGATTTTGATGCATTGCTTCACAAATAAATTTGGACATGGGAATATTTATTCAAGTTTGAAGTTGGGTAGATGGAAAATGTACCTGTTTCGTGATCAGACCCATATACACATACCCATATCAGGCATGTATACCCCCCACACACATTATATTATGTATTTGTGTGTGTGAATATACAGTATATAAATGTTCTTGCGTGCAGTCAGAGATGACGCGCTCACATCAAATTCAGACTACATTAGTGAAATTTTCAGTTTCTAGTGTATTCCTGTTAATACCCACAGAAAGTGACCAACTTTAAAAATTGTCAGCAAAACACACAGTCTGTCACAGCAGTCACCAGCCAATGAATGAGCATCTCTGAGCTCATTCGTACAAAACAAACTGTGTGTGTTGGGCCGCCTCCAAAACACACATGCCCAGTAGTGCATTAGGAAACGGATGGCAGCACTGCATGTCACAGGGTGGGGGATCTTTTGCATGCTTGTACTGCCACCTGGTTGGTGGTGGTCATATATGATGGGGAGGCAAAACTTATACCAGGCGCATTGTGGGAAGGGATTACAGAAAGGTGGATGTGCCGATCTTTGTTATAAATGCTAATTATGTTGCTGAATGTCAGGCCCCTCACTGATCACTGTCCTTGTTTTGTTTTGCAGTGATCGGTTCGATTCGTCAGTTGGACCCTCCAAAGCCGTATGTAACACCAACTCATTTCTTCTAATCTTTCACACACGCACCCCACACCATTTGTTTTCTTTCATTTCGTGTGTTGTGTTAAGACTGCTAATTAAATTGATCCATGTGTATGGACGGGTGTGCCTTTGCTGCTACACTGTTTTACACACTGGAGGAATATACTGTACAGTTTGATGTACTGTCTGATCACACTGATCTTTATAAGATCTTCAAGTCTGTCTGTTGTACTTTGTACAATCTGTTTTTATTGAATGAATAATAAAAGTTCTTTTTTTTTTCTTTTTGTTTAAGTTTACCAAACAGCTTGAATGTCTATTTAAATAATTTATGCTGATTGTTATAACAATTAATGATAATAATAATCATGCCCAGGTGAAAAATACCTGATTGTCACTAATTTATTGAAGTGTCCAACCTCTCCCTTAAAGTATATTTTGCTGGTGCACTTTTTTTATGAAACGCTTGTTTTCCTGCACATAATGAATGTTGGTGTAAACATTATGGTGTGGATAAAGGCATGATGTGATGAACAGGGATTGTGTGGAATAAATGATGACGGAACGAGTGTGTGTTCCTGTCTCTCCATGACTGCGTCCTCAGTTACGATCCTTAAGTTCCAGATGTTTAAAAAATAAATAAAGTAATGCTCTTTTTTTTTTTTTTTTTTTTTTAACAAAAAGAAAAAAGAAAGACACAGTCAACCAAATTACTTCCAACCCAATAATTATAGCATTTACATAGTGATGAATTATAATATTATAGCCTTTTTTCACTGTTTCGTGTACCATGTTTAATTCAGTCACAGAATATGTGTCAACCTGAATTGCATCATGTTTAAAGCAGTAATGTTTTCATACAAACATGAGGTGATATTTTCAGCTCTCCTCCAATACTCTTCCACTTCTCCCAGCTGACTTCAGTGTTTCCTGTTTTTAATATTTGTTTTATATGTATAACCAATAACCTGCCTGTTTTTGTCCCGCAGTTGTAATCTAATGATGCCACTCTTTTAAAAAAGTAAATAAATGTCTACAGTACAAGAAAGGCAGCACTGCTGCCATTTACAAATAAAGCAATCTTTTATTTTTCCCAAGTGATTGCCCTTCGTTATCACAGCCCTTTACTTTATTCGTTATATATCGCAGTACGACACTCAATCAGGATAACATGTGGTAGTCGGTTTGCGTCGAGTTTAGAGTATCATGATATGAACTTGGTAAAACAAAAATTTACAGAATCGGGATCAGCTCTGATTTTGAGGAACTAAATAGCTGTCTACACCTGGTCATTTAACCAACGGTCACTTGTTATTGAAAAAAAAAAAAAATGTTTGTGTTTTGATTGGTTGATAACATCTATTTGTACTCTTAGTATTTATTTTTTTGCTATTCCCTAAACAAAGTAAATAAAAGGAGTCGGGTGGTAAAGCAAGCTGTAGCTATATTTCTTCTTGTGATAAACTTCAATTTTTGAATGTGCAGTCAATGCTATTGCTATACGGTGGAACTTCGGTGGTGGAATGACTCTTCAGTCGAACAAATCAGAGTTCAATCAGAAAATGTTAGGAAAATATACCTTGGTGTTTGAACAAATGATCAGAGTTTGAACAGAGCAAAGCAGAACGCTGCTCAGTGTCAGTACTTTGAACAGCCAATGAGAGTCTTGTACTGCGTTTATTCATTACATTACGGCTACTTTTAACCCGTAACCCTGAGTCCTAAGAAAAGCAGCAGTAATTCTACTGGAAAGAATAAGAGTAGTAAGAATGTGAAGAAAAGGGACAAACCACCACGCCCCCTCAAAGCAATAACCCCTCCCCCATCTCTCCCTCCCCATCCATCCACATACGCTGACATACCAGAAACAGAAAGGTATGTACTGTAAACATGCAGTGCATAATTAGGTTAATTTTATATGTTATGTTTTAGTCTTTTGTACATTAACGTATGTACAGGGATCCCTCACTTTCCGCGGTTAATTGGGACCGAGACAAACCCCCCGCACGACCGTCAAATTCCGTGAAGTAGGATCGACACCCCCTCCCGTGACATATGTATATAATATCAATATGTGGGGCCGGTGGCCTAGTGGTTAGAGTGCAGGGCTCATGATCAGGGGGTTGTAAGTTCAAATCCCAGTTAGACCCCCACTGTGCTAAGACCCCTGGGCAAGGTCTTACTGACAAGTGTGCCTCTGTTCACCCAGCAGTATAAATGGGTACCAGTAAAAATATACTGGGAAGGTAACCTGCGATGCGATGCGACTAGCATCCCGTCCAGGAGTTGAACTCCTGTTTGCTTCTCGCTACAGAAACCGGGGATAAGCACCGGCCAGATGAGCCTCTATTGGCTCGGTAGTAAAAAGCCATATAATATCAATAAATACATATTCAATGCTATAAATACTTATGCATTATTTTTTAATGTTTGTTTGTTATAAGATGTAAATTAAATACAAACCCATACAGAGGCGTGCAGCTCACATACGTAAGTAGTTTTGATGGGGGGTTTTTGTTTGTTTGGGGTTATTTTGCATAATTGGCCTTGTTTTTGTGGAATTTTCTCCTATTCTTCCATAATTTCCTTTTTTTTTTTTTTTTTAAATTTGTGGAATATCTCCTTTAAAAAAAAAAGTTATGCACTGAAGCCGCATGAATTAAAGCGCGAAGTAGTGAGGGATCCCTGTATTGTATATTAATATATTTCATAAATACACCTCGTCCTCAAATTATATTAAACTGTATTGACGGAAGTAAGCATTCATCTGAACGCATCAATCAAGGTTTAACGATTTCTGATGGGAAATATTGTTTCACTCTGAACAAATCAGTAATCGCCTATATTTTTGGAATGAATTGTGTCGACCAACGAGGTTCCACTGTAATAAGATTAAATCATTGACGCAAAAAAGCGGACACCAATAAAAATGGTGAGACGCTTGTGGACACGATATATAGTGTAGTTTAGATTAGAAATGTTTAGGCAGTGCACAGAAACGTCCGTCTCCTATGTACATTTCCTGATGAGAAGACATCCTCTAGTCGTAGGAAAAGATATTACTGTTTCAGAAGTGTCTACATTATTGGGCCACCTCAAGCAAAGGAAATGATGGAGCTTTCTGAAATTGTAAATCGGCATTCATAAAACATGCTGAAGGAAGGCCGTTCGGGCTAATGAGGTCAGA
Source organism: Plotosus lineatus (assembly GCA_024760905.1). Lineage (NCBI taxonomy): Eukaryota > Metazoa > Chordata > Actinopteri > Siluriformes > Plotosidae > Plotosus > Plotosus lineatus. The sequence goes on from CM045740.1 coordinate 11,966,149, forward strand.
TTTACCCTCCCCCGGAGGAATGGGTACTTTGGGGTAAGATGAGAAGCGCATGAAACGATGTACCCATCATGCATATCGACCGCTGTACAGGTCTCGGGAAGCATTATTATAATCTGGAGTCTTATTAATAATCCTATCGGTGAGTTCAAAGCCCACAACACTATGTGGCAGTAAAATGAAGTCGGCTGAGAACTTGAATGATCAGTTTATCCTATCAATGGACACCATGGATTCATCAGGCGTGAATAATCGGCATCACAGAATTCTGACCCGATCGAAAGTCCTTGTGTACCAGAAGAGACTTCATGTTGTGGTTCATCCTCCATCAACAAAGCATTTCTTTCTGGAAATAAACACTGTGGTTGTTGCATAAGTGTCGGAACAGTGCCACAGCGAAGGCGAGCTATAATCAGAGCGAAAGGCTGTTCAGTGACATGCACATCCAGGCACCGTTCAGCGGTGTAGCTCATTAATTTAGTGAACGCTTTATAATTAGCTTTATTTTGCTTTAAATAATAACTCGCCAGTCCTTTAAACAAACTTCATTCTTATCTTTGCGTAAATCATTTATTTTCTCACAGGCACGTAAACATCTAAGGACTTATTGAACAAAACTCATCTGGGACTTTTATCTGGATAAGACATGATTGAAATTGTTTTAGGTGCCTCATTATTTCGTGTTTATAGGGTCCCAAATTTGCAACTTCACAAAATTTTGGTTTCTGGTTAAACCCCGCCCCCATTGACACCGATACTTGACCTACCGGGGCCTGTCGATATTGATACTCATGTATTGTTTTGATATACGTGTTCGTTTTTGGGGACAGCTGTATACCAGCTTACTTTGTCAACGTGCTTCAATAGCTGTGGGTGTGCGTAATTTAGTTAATTATACCCACCCATGCCCATACCATACACCGATACACGTTTATTACACTTCCTGGAAGCTTATTGTGTGTTAAGAAAATTTATCACAGTTCATTCTTTTATTCTCTCTTTGACCTCAATGGACGTGTACTTTTTTTTTTTTCTTTTTTTTTTTTTTTTTTGAATTGCATGTCTTTCCCCTCCCCCTTTTTTTTTGGGGGGGGGGTGGATATGCTGTGTTAATCCTGCAATTGAAATTACACTTTGAACCCATCCAAAGATAACACACACACACACTTACACTTGAAGAGCAGCTAAGGCTTCGGTGCCTTGCTCAAGCGTGCTTCAGCCATGCAGGTGGAGGAAGCAGAGGGTGCTGCCGACGCCCCTCTCCGGTCTTCAAACGCTTTTAGGTTGCTGGTGTTGAATTTCGCAACACTAGTACCACCTCTTGGAATTATCTTGCATGATACAGACGTCACTGTTTTACTGGAAAGACTCTCCTATGCAAACTAATTTCCAAATTGCAAATCTGAAAGTAACCCGTGCTGGCCTCTCGCAACAGGACACTGGGTATTGTTCTTTGCTGCTTGAAACAGAAGCTGGCAGGATCAGAAGAAGAACTGATTTCCAGGACAGGCTTAATTTGTGCAACATTACTGTATCGGATCAGCGTATAGACGGGATACTCGCAGTCTGCCTTTTTTTTTTTTTTTTTTTTGGTGGTATCAGCAATACTTGTGATACTGATAGCTGTACCGGCACAACTATCTGATACATACTGGCACATACCACGGGATCCTGAGTGTAGTGAGTGTTAACTCTATCCCTTTGTTTTTAAAGTGTGTGTGTGATTGTTAAGAAACGTGAGACTTAAAGAATAGACAGTTATTAATGCTGGTATCAATTCACACACAACTTGTTTAGCCAAGCCAAAAGGTCAAGTTGTTATTGAACTCAAAATGACAAAAATTAAAAAACTAAGTTTTTTTTTTCTTTTTTTAAATTAACTTAATGACTAATTTTTGTAACTTTTACACAAGCTGATCTGATCTTTTATTGTTCGTACCACCTTTCTATCTTCTATCTGAATTTCTAAGAGAGACAATGGCATGCACTTTCACATAATATATTATTTTTGAAGTTTTGGGTATTTTTAATGGGAAATAATTGTAATGGTTAGTAATATTTATCTTTATGAAGGACAAGTATGATTATACACAGTAATGCAGGTAGTACTGGTTGGAATTTCTTGCCATCATGACATTGATAATTTGTTTTTGTTGTTTTTCCGTATTACCTTTATTGATTTGAGCTGTGCTTGTTTCCATGGTAACTGTACTTGGTCATTTTGTTGTGTATGATGACTGTCAGTTATGTTTGTATGAATGTGTTTTTTTATATAAGTATTTTTTCCAATTTAAATGTTCTGTTTATTCATTGTCATGGTTAACTGATTATTTATATATATATATATATATATATATATATATATATATATATATAAATAGTGTGTGTGTGTGTGTGTGTGTGTATGTGTATGTATATATATATATTTATTTATGTTGCTATCGAATGACTAATCGTCAAACAAATCTCACCCAGTATTATTTTAACTCTATGGTCTGTGTTCTAATTTGCAATGATGTTTCATCAGTTCTCACAGTGGCCCTCATTTCTGTTTATTTCTGACTAAAGCAAGTGTTGTTTGTATGATGCTGAACAACGTTTTGCTTCATCAATAAAATCCCTGCGTTTTGAAACGTTCCAATATCATCCATACAGCCTCGTTTGTTTTCACTTTTGTCCTGAAGTCGCAGCAGAAGAAGATCTTTGCATTACGGTAAAGTCGGCTGTGGCATGTGGTGGGATGTGGTGCTAATCCAACTAGCAAGGGCGAAAAGGTCGATGGTTGTACAGTTCCAGTGGAATAGTTTGAATATGTTGTTGAGTTCGAACGTTTTTACTGGTACTGTAAACCTGTGCTGTGTAAAACTTGTTCTTTCTTTCTTTATATTTAATACACATTTCTCTTTTAACACATTATGGCTCTTGGTGTTATTTGATTGTTTGGTGTTGTAATATAACTTCTTGTCCAATACGCTGTTTTGTTGTTGTTGTTTTGTTTTGAAACAGATTGATGATTCGCCCTCCATTTCTCTGGCCCAGCTCTCTAAGGTACATACATTTCAATCTGTTTGTTTAATGGTGTGTAGAAGTAGTGCATGTGTATATACACAGCAAAAATATAAACACAACACTTTTTGTTTTTGCTACCATTTTTCATGAGCTGAACTCAAAGATCTAAAAGTTGTTTTATATATTTATATATATATATATATATATATATATATATATATATATCCACCACCCCCCTTTCAGCTGTTCCCTTCAGGGGTCGCCACAGCGAATCATCTGCCTCCATCTCAACCTGTCCTCTGCATCTTTTTCTCTTACTTCAACTACCTTCATGTCCTCCTTCACCACATCCATAAATCTTCTCTTTGGTCTTCCTCTAGACCTTCTGCCTGGTAGTTCCAACCTCAGCTTCCTACTACCAATATACTCACTATCTCTCCTCTGTACATGTCCAAACCATCTCAATCTAGCCTCTCTGACTTTGTCTCCAAAACCTCTTACATGTGCTGTCCCTCTGATGTACTCATTCCTGATCCTATCCATCCTCCTTACTCCTAAAGAAACCCTCAACATTTCTATCTCTGCCTCCTGTCTTTTCCCCTGGGCCACTGTTTCTAAACCATACAACATCGCTGGCCTCAACACCGTCTTGTACACTTTTCCTTTCATTCTTGTTGATGCCTTCCTATCACACCGGACACTTCTCCAACCATTCCAACCTGCCTGCACACACGTCTTCACCTCTTTTCCACACTCTCCATTGCTCTGGACTGTTGAGCCTAAGTACTTATATATATATATATATATATATATATATATATATATATATATATATATATATATATATATATATATATATATATATATATATATACAGACGCTCCCCGACTTACGTTCGTTCGTTCTAAGTATTTTCCAATTTTACGTTTTTAAAGAAAAAAAAAGTCAAATTTTGAATTTAGCGTGCTCCCTGTAGTGCAAGATGTACCTACGTAGTACGCTGATGTAATGACGCTGCCTCCATTGTTTACAAACGACAGACTGAATGTGCCCCTCCTTCTTCTCAGTTCACTGCTTGTTACCCTTGTGTTCAGACATCATCTCTGTGATCTTTGTTTTACACTGTTTTGCGCACTTTTGTAACCCTAAGCAAATATGGTTGGTCAGAAGCGAAAGCCTACTAGTGATAGTGGTAATCATAAAAAGCAGCAAGCCATCTCGATAGAAACGAAGATGGCTATTATCAAGAAAATTGACGCTGGTGAAAAACACATGAACGTTGCATGTTTCTTCCAAATGGCTCCGTTGACTATCGGAACCATTTACAAGCAGAAAGATCACATCACAGAGAATGTTAAAGGTTATATTTGATACTGCATTAGATATTTGATGAGTGAATTTAGTTTAAAGTTATCTATTTGAAATTATTTTGCTTGAATTGAATTTATTTGAAATTAATGTTGATGATATTTGATATATTTGATAACATTGCAAAACAATATGTTTATAATAATTGATTTGGGGGTGTTTTATGAGATGCGGTAATGGTATTTACGGATGTATAGTACAGTATGAACGTCATACGTCACTGGAACATACAGTAACAACTTATGTTTTTTTTCACCTTACGTTCGGCCGTCCGGAACCAAACTAAAACGTAAGTTGGGGAGCGTCTGTGTATATATACACACATACTAGTCCTCAAAAAATTAGCATATTGTGATAAAGTTCATTATTTTCTGTAATGTACTGATAAAAATTAAACTTTCATATATTTTAGATTCATTGAACACCAACTGAAATATTTCAGGCCTTTTATTGTTTGAATACTGATGATTTTGGCATACAGCTCATGAAAACCCAAAATCCCTATCTCAAAAAATTAGCATATTTCATCCAACCAATAAAAAAAGTGCTTTTAATACAAGAAAAGTCAACCTTCAAATAATTATGTTCAGTTCTGCACTCAATACTTGGTCGGGACTCCTTTTGCGGAAATGACTGCTTCAATGTGGCGTGGCATGGAGCCAATCAGCCTGTGGCACTGCTGAGGTGTTACGGAGGCCCAGGATGCTTTGATAGCGGCCTTAAGCTCATCCACAGTGTTGGGTCTGGTGTCTCTCAACTTTCTCTTCACAATATCCCACAGATTCTCTATGGGGTTCAGCTCAGGAGAGTTGGCAGACCAATTGAGCACAGTAATACCATGGTCAGTAAACCATTTAGCAGTGGTTTTGGCACTGTGAGCAGGTGCCAGGTCGTGCTGAAAAATGAAAATCTTCATCTCCATAAAGCTTTTCAGCAGATGGAAGCATGAAGTGCTCCAAAATCTCCTGATAGCTCGCTGCATTGACCCTGCCCTTGATAAAACACAGTGGACCAACACCAGCAGCTGACACGGCACCCCAGACCATCACTGACTGTGGGTACTTGACACTGGACTTCAGGCATTTTGGCATTTCCTTCTCCCCAGTCTTCTTCCAGACTCTGGCACCTTGATTTCCGAATGACGTGCAAAATTTGCTTTCATCCGAAAAAAGTACTTTGGACCACTGAGCAACAGTCCAGTGCTGCTTCTCTGTAGCCCAGGTCAGCCGCTTCTGCCGCTGTTACTGGTTCAAAAGTGGCTTGACCTGGGGAATGCAGCACCTGTAGCCCATTTCCTGCACACGCCTGTGCACAGTGGCTCTGGATGTTTCTACTCCAGACTCAGTCCACTGCTTCCACAGGTCCCCCAAGGTCTGGAATCGGCCCTTCTTTCACTTTTTCCTTTCCACTGAGGTGGCTTGATACAGCACTCTGGGAACAGCCTATTCACTCAGAGATTTCTTTCTGTGTCTTACCCTCTTGCTTGAGGGTGTCAATGATGTCCTTCTGGACAGCAGTCAGGTCGGCAGTCTTACCCATGATTGCGGTTTTGAGTAATGAACCAGGCTGGGAGTTTTTAAAAGCCTCAGGAATCTTTTGCAGGTGTTTAGAGTTAATTGGTTGATTGAGATGATTAGGTTAATAGCTCGTTTAGAGTAACTTTTCATGATATGCTAATTTTTTGAGATAGGGATTTTGGGTTTTCATGAGCTGTATGCCAAAATCATCAGTATTAAAACAATAAAAGACCTGAAATATTTCAGTTGATGTACAATGAATCTAAAATATATGAAAGTTTAATTTTTATCAGTACATTACAGAAAATAATGAACTTTATCACAATATGCTAATTTTTTGAGAAGGACTAGTATATATATATATATATATATATATATATATATATATATATATATATTCTCAAAAGCCCGAATCTTTCAGATGTTGTTCACAAATCTGTCTAAATCCGTGTTAGTGAGCACTTCGCTTTTGCCGAGACAATCTATCCACCTCACACATGTGCCTTGTCAGGATGCTGATTGGACAGCATGAATATTGCACAGGTGTGTCTTAGGCTCGCCACAGTGGAAGTCTATTCTAGTGCAGTTTTACTGTACATGGTTGATCAGGTTGTTTATTGTGGCCTGTGGAATGTTGGTCCACTCCTCTTTAATGGCTGCTGGATATTGGTGGGAACTGGAACATGCTGTCATATACACTGATCCAGAGCATCCCGAACATACTAGATGGGTGACATGTCCGGTGAGTATGCTTGCCATGCAAGAACTCAGATGTTTTTGAGCTTCCAGGAATTGTGCACAGACCCTTGCCACATGTACTCATGCATTATCATGCCCACACATTAGGTGATGGTCATGGATGAATAACACAACAATGGGCTGGTGTGGTTATACGTGGTCGGTTGGATGTACCGCCAAGTCTTCTGAAATTAACATTCAATTTGTGGGCAACAGCTTTGATGGACGTTCCTGCAGTCAGCATGCCAACTGCATGCTCCCTCAAAACTTGCAACATCTGGGGCATTGTGCTGTGATAAAACTGCATATTTTACAGGCTAAGGCACACCTGGGCACACTTTATTTGGTGTGACTTGGATTTTTATCTCATTTGTACACCTGAGCAGTGAAGCTTTAAGGGCCCAGTATTGGCAGCTTGGTAGTACTGGGGCTTAAAACACTGCCAAACTTTTACCGAAAATGTTTCTACCCAAACCATATTTTTCCATTGTATTTTTTTTGTTTGTTCTAAAGGACAGAAACTGTTAATCGGTGTATTGTTGATTGTCAAGTATAATCAGAATATCAATACATGGGGTGTCAAAATTGTTTAAGTGTCTGACAACAGGGAAAGAAACCAAACGGAGATACTTGTGTGTACTGACACGGCGCTCCTTTCAGTGCAGATTGTCGATTAGCACGACATGGGAGTGGTGTGATCTGTTCGGGGTGATGACATGATCGCGAGAGGTTAACGCTGTAATGAAAATGATAGGCACGATATGCTTAAGCCTTTTGGAGGAAGTGGTATAATCGTTGTCCTGCTTCACAAACCCGGAAGTTACTGGCACGTGATTCAAATTTAGCCAATGGCTGAGAGCTTTTGTTTCTCCCTCCTGCTGATTGGTTGTAGATGATGCGTACACCTTTTTTTCTCCTTCACGCACATGTCATTAACGTGACTGCTTGAATTGTGAATTCACGTTTTTAGTGTGTTTTTAATTATTATTTAAGTCCTACGATGTCACTCAAACGCCCTGCATCTTCTCTAGCTTCTTCTCTTACTACATTGTCTGTCTTCCTTTCGGATTTTTCCCTTTTACTCGGGAGTCGCCACAGCGAATCATCTAATTCGCACGTTTGATTTGGCAGAGGGTTTTACGTCGGAAGCCCTTCCTGTCACAACCCTTTTTAGCAAGGGACAGAAACACGCTGACGACTTTGCAGCTACTCTTTACGAAAGTCAGCAATGGTTCTTTTACATGTACCTCTCACCATAGACAGTGAGAGACATGACCCGCCTTTGATAACCCAGTTAGCTGCACTGGGGTCTTCTCTTACTACATTAGTACTGTATTAATGAGTGAGACTGTCTATAGAATGTGTTTAAGAAGCATATTTTAGCACATGTAATATCATACATAGGGTTTTAAAATTGTGTCAGTAATTCGCGGCTTTTCAGGATCTGCAGGAAGGGGAGGAATGGAACCATTGCGAATCACGGGGGCCTATATATATATATATATATATATATATATATATATATATAGGAAAGGCATCCGGCATAAAACCTTTGCCAGAATACAGAATGTGAATCATCAAAACAAATTCCATACCCGATCGGTCGAGGCTCGGGTTAACAATGACCGCCATCAGTACTGTTAACCAATAGGGTGCTGGTGGAAATTGGACTACTGTTGGTCGAAGAAGGATAGGTGGGAGGCGTGTCCGTAGGCAGAGAGAGAAGAGGAAAGCATGAGTATAGGACTGAGAGTAGGGACTTTGAATGTTGGAACTATGACAAGAAAAGGTAGAGAGTCATCTTGAACGAGGGGTTTGTCAGGGATGTTCTAGAAGTGAAAAGAGTGTCAGACAGAGTGATGAGTCTCAAGTTAGAAATTGAAGGTGTGTGATGCAGGTCACCTGACCTGCCCCTGTCATAGTTAAAATAGGTAAAAAAAAAAAAAGAATATGGTTTGCTTTTATTTATTTATATATCTGTGTAGTATACACTTTAACTGTAAAAAAGCTGACTGCCTTCACCACCGTGTCGTGATTTCAACCATAATAATCTTATTTAATGTGTTTTTTTTTTTCCTTTTTTTGTTCCTGTGTAGTATATACTATATACTAAAACTATCTCATGTCGGACTCAGTGGATGTCAGCATCATCTACCTTGTCTGTAGCAAATAATTGTTAAATATATAATAGCATAACGTGTATTTGTAAACGGAGTAACTAGCATTAATATTTTATCCGTCAGTAAAATAAAACATTGTACTTTACAGACGGCGAATCTTGCGGAAGCGAATGCCTCAGAAGAAGACAAAATCAGAGCAATGATGTCCCAGTCCAATCACGACTACGACCCCATTCAGTATGTACATGTTCCTATTTTACTCAATAATGTGATTCCTGTTCGCTTTCCTTTCACAACCCCCCAAGCTGTACTGTTTCCTTCAGGAAAGTGGTTTTGTTCATCTGAACCATTCCAAAGGATTTTTTTTTTCCTCTGGCGATCGCAAGTTCTAATCCGGTTTAATGCCACAGCCGTCCATAGCCAGAAGTCCATGGGAGCTAATTCGTCGAATTCTCACAGCATACGCTCACTTTTCTCTCACTCACAGCGATTGCCAGCCAATCATGGGCGTCTGTGAGCTCACTCGTACTAGGAGCGAATAACGCTTTCCTTCCAAGTGTGTTAGACCGTCCCACAAATACGTATGGCACCGCAGTTCGCAAAGTGGCGACTGGCTAGCATTGCATGTGATGGAGGGGGCATTTGCATGCTTTCGCTCCTCCCTGGACGGTGGTGGTCATGTGATAGCGAAAGTAGTACCTGATGTGTAGGAATTGAAACCGACTAAATTAGGCAGAAAATTGAGAAAAAAATAAAAAGTGTGCGAGATTCAGTTTTATTCACTCGATGTTTCTCTTTTTCAGTTACACCAAGAAGCAGGTTGGACCTCCTCCTCCAAATTATACCTGCTTTCGTTGTGGGAAAAGTGGACACTACATCCGAAACTGCCCGACCAATGGGGTAACTGGGTTTTCATTATTATTATTAATAATAATAATATTCGCATTCTATTTTCACATGGCGCTGTGCCAAGGTTCCCCAAAATGTTGTGATATTTTTAGTGTTTTTTTTTTTTTTTCATGACGTTTCAATGGGTGTGGCATAGTGGGGTAGTGTTTAGACATCCACCTCACAGCAAGAAGGTGGTTTGATTCCCAGCTCAAGTGTTTCTGTGTGGAGTTTGCATGTTCTCTGTACAAGGTGTACCCCACACGCCTTGCACAGAGTCTGCTGAGATAGGCGCCAGCCTCTTCGCGACCCTAATTAGGATTAAGCGGCTTAGAAAATGAATGAATGAATGAGGGGCAGTGGTGGTCTGGAGGTAAAGGGTGCTGGATCACTGATCCTAAGGTTGGGGGTTCAAGCCCCACTCTCCACAAGGATGTCACTGTCCCCGTCCCCCAGTGCAGCTAACTGGGTTATCAAAGGCCGGCCATGTCTCTCACTGTCTACGGTGAGAGGTTCATGTAAATGAGCCATTGCTGACTTTCGACAAGAGTAGCTGCATAGCCGCCAGTGTATTTCCGCCATGTGATGGCCTGGTGAGCTATGGCTCATTTACATGAACCTCTCACCGTAGACAGTGAGAGACATGGCCGGCCCTCGCCCGGAGTCGACTGGGATGGGCGCCAGCCTCCCCCCCCCCCCCTCCCGACCCCAATTAGGGTTGAGCGGTTATAGAAAATGAATGAATCAATGAGCTTAATTGGACCCATCTATTGTGTTAGCAGGATAAAAGTTTTGAGGCGCCTCAGCGGATCAAAAAGAGCACAGGGATTCCTCGCAGCTTCATGATGGAAGTCAACGACCCAAATATTAAAGGTGCAATGCTGACCAACACCGGCACATACGCCATTCCCACCATCGACGCGTAAGTACAAGTTCTCTACTCTCCACATGTAGACGGTTTGACCAGACGTCAGCACACACGAGTCCATGGTGTTCCTGTTTGTAATGGTCTGAATTGATTTTCACAGTGAAGCGTATGCGATTGGAAAGAAAGAGAAGCCACCGTTTCTCCCCAAGGAACAATCTTCATCCTCGGATGACGATGATCCTGTTCCAGACGAGCTGCTGTGTCTGATCTGTAAAGATCTCATGACGGACGCTGTCGTGATTCCCTGCTGCGGAAACAGTTACTGTGATGATTGTAAGTCAGGACGGTCATGATTTCTCATTATATCAAATGTAGTGGTTTTATGCTGCACAAGGAGTTCATGTAATTATTGTAGTTACCGTAAGCGCCATATTGTGAGAAGGTAGTAGAAGATGGCGATCTATATCCATCAAAGCACATCAAATTTGGTGTCGTATAAATAAAAACCTAGCATGGTGGCTGTTTTCACAGGTATCCGAACCAGCTTGTTGGAGTCAGAGGAACACGTTTGTCCCACCTGCAACCAGTCTGAAGTTTCACCTGATGCTTTAATTGCCAACAAATTCCTCCGCCAAGTAAGAACGGAAGCATATCCATAGAAACACATGCTAGCGTTGGTGCGTTTTGTAATGATTTACTCGTCTCATGCACTCTTTTATCTACAGGCTGTGAACAACTTCAGGAATGAAACTGGGTACGCCAAGAGAATGCGCAAATCTGCCGCCCAGACCACTGGCCCTGCTTCGCAAACTCAGGCACAGCCCCGTGTCCAGCGTCCTGTTCAGCATTTCAAACTTCTCAATTCCCGCCAGCAGGATCCGCTTCGTGCGAACACGCCACCTCAGAACCCATCCCCTGCTGTAACGCCACCAGCTGCCGTCACTCAGCAGCCCTCATCGACACCTCCTAAGGCTGACGCATCACCTGTGGCCAGGAGGAGTAGCACCCCTCCTGTGTCGCCTGTTTCCCCTCCACAGCAGCCAAAGAAGGAGGATGTTGTCGTACCCAAGTAAGCTACTGACGAGCTAGAGATTTCTGCATTGTTGTAACATGACAGTTTAAATAAAGTTGAAAGTTTTGTTTCTGTTACTTTGGTTACGTAATACAAAGCTTTTGTTTTGTCGTCCTCTCCAGGGAGCCGGAAACCCAGCCGACGCCCATAGTGTTATCCGATAGTCTGCTTCCTACACCAGTTATTCCAAAGGTATTGCATTTGCTCATTGGTTCCCAGTTTGACTTTTGAAATTGATGCACATTGTATGCACAACATGGACTTTGTATTTGTTTATTTATTTATTTATTTATTTTGGTGTGGTTCCCTTAGGGGCTTCATGTTCCAGTAATCAACCAGCCACATGCACCCACACTTCCTCTCCCAATTCCCAGATCAGGTGAGGCTTTGTACACCTGTGTACATGCTCTCCGGATCAGACTGATACACTCGCTAACTATAATACACAAATTGCATGTTAAAATGTTAAAAATGTAAAAAAAAAAAAAAAAAACACCGTTATTGTTTTTGGTAGAAATTTCAACACACACATAAAAATTAAATTCTGATATTCTGAATATTTAAATTCTTAGCACTGCTGAGGTCTGCCACCCCAAGACTGCCAACAAGTCGGCCTACGTGGGAGCCGTGAGTATTTATTCATCATCCAGTGGTTTTTTTTGTTCTCTGTTTATTTATTTATTAACTGAATATGTTTTTAAAAGATTTCTCGATCGTCTGCGTGGTTCTCAGTTATTATTTCCATATTTCACTTAAATGTTCTATCAAAAATTGTGACCCATTCCAGACTAACACGGATTGTGTAGGAAATGTGAGATGTTAATGTATTTGGAAAGAGAATTGAATCTGCTCTAAAATGAGGGAAATACGCAGCATAGCGTTAGGATTATCGCATGAAAATGGGCTGCGTTATATCATATACACGTCGCTAATCAGGAAATGCTTCTTTTGAGAAAATAGTAATTACAGTTACAGAACCAGTTTCTGAATGTCCGCATTTAAACATTAAGAAATGAGATGAATCTGGCTCTCGACCAATCAGCATCATCGTACTAGCGTCTTCCTAACAAAAGTTCTACTAACATCGAGTTATGTCCGCTTTGAGGCTTTTAATTGGTTTATCTTTATATGATAAACCTCTATATGATCCTCCTGGAGGTTCTGTATGTAGGGAGAGAATATGGATAATACAGAAATGCCCTGAGAAATGGCGAGCGGTTTGAATACTAGTGAAATTAGTGGATTTTTCTGTTTTTTTTTTTTTTTTTTTTTTTTTTTTTTTTTTTTTTTATATAAACAACAGTGCTTCTCAAATAGTGGGGTATGATGCCGGGGGGGGGGGGGGGGGGTGTATTATCCTGGTGTTGGAATTTCTTTTTGGTTGTCTCGCTCTTTCTCTCGCTGGTTCTGAGAGAGAGAGAGAAAGAGCTAGTCATCTTGTGGATCAGTTAGACTGTGTCACCCAGAGCTCTGGATGGCTTGCAATAAAGGGTCACATCTCTATTCACAGGCTCACCGAAGCTTACAGAGCTGAACAATGTATTTATAGAGGTTTTGCAGTCACGTGACCACGCAACCATATGCCGCCATATTGGGGTTAAAATAAACGTGTACTTACTTTGGAGGTTCCTGTTTTTAGTGTGGTAGATTTTATATATATATATATATATATATATATATATATATATATATTATACAGATTCCTGGAGAGGGATGGTCTCCGCTAGGCCAAATCAGCCCAAGTCTCACCATGAAGGCACCCCAACGACATCCTCGGATGTTAAGGGATAAGTGAAGTGAAGAAGATTATATAAATATGAATGTCGACAGCCGTAATACAATCCCAGTGCTTTACCTGGTTTTACATACTCAGATGTAACATGTGCTTCCTAGATTTAACTGTAACAGTGTTTAATTCGTGTTATAACACACACTTACTTCTTTAATCCCATAATGCATTTCAGAACTGGAATGTACCAAGTTCCAGGGGTTTATCATTAACAATGAATGCTACACCAGATATCTATAATTATTTGATTAATCGCACATCTGATTATACTCACGAAAACCTGAAAAGTTTCAAAGGGCTTAGAATGTAGCAATCATTGTTAATGATATGGCGGAATGACAGAAGCATGACGTCAGCTGCAAAATCTCTATACCAGGGGTCGGGAACCTGTGGCTCTTTTGAGGACTGTATCTGGCTCTCAGATTAATCAGGTGGGCTTTCTTAACAGAGTAACGAATACATAATTTCACTGTCATTATAAAAAAAAAAAGCCACCAAATAAAACAAAAACAGATGAATAAATCTCACACATTTAAATCGATTCATCTATTTTCAATGCCACGTCACTGTGGCACAAAGCGGAGAGCCAATCCTTTCTGTGTGGGCGGGTCCGATACCTTGAAACTCTAATTTTATTGGACTCACACACTTTAGTGTTTATTTGACCGGAAGCGCGTCCCAAGTTTTGGTAATCAGCTGGTCTGCGGGTTGAAGTTTTTCCATGTCTGTCCATTTGTGTTTGCTTGCCAGCTGTGCTTGGCTTCGTGGAAATGAGCCGATCAAAACGAGGGCAATTTATCTCTTTACTCAAACAACACTCGCAGTCTGTGGCTGTTGTTATAATCCTATAAATTTAGAGTTTCAAGGTATCGGACGAGCCCACATGTTGGCGTACAGAAAGGATTGGCTCTCCGATGCGCGAAACAGTGACGTGACATTAAAAATAGATGTATAGATTTAAATGCGTGAGATTTATTCATCTGTTTTTGTTTTACTTGATGGCTTTTTTTATATTTTTATTTAATTGACAGTGAAATTATGTATTAGTTATTCTGTTAAGAAAGGCCACCTGATTTATCTGAAAGCCAAATACAGTCATCAAAACAGCCACATCTGGCTCGCGAGCCATAGGTTTCCGACCCCTGATATATATATATATTTTTATAATTTATAATTTTATATTTTTATTCACTTTACTTATATTTGCTAGTATATACTCTAGACCTTCTAAAAAAATTAGCATATTTTGATAAAGTTCATTATTTTCTGTAATGTACTGATAAAAATGAAACTTTCATATATTTTAGAATCATTGCACACCAACTGAAATATTTCAGGTCTTTTATTGTTTTAATACTGATGATTTTGGCATACAGCTCATGAAAACCCAAAATTCCTATCTCAAAAAATTAGCATATTTCATCCGACCAATGGGAAAAAAAGTGTTTGTAATACAAAAAAAGTCAACCTTAAAGTAATTATGTTCAATTATGCACTCAATACTTGGTCGGGAATCCTTTTGCAGAAATCACTGCTTCAATGCGGCGTGGCATGGAGGCAATCAGCCTGTGGCACTGCTGAGGTGTTACGGAGGCCCAGGATGCTTCGATAGCGGCCTTAAGCTCATCCACAGTGTTGGGTCTGGTGTCTCCCAACTTTCTCTTCACAATATCCCACAGATTCTCTATGGGGTTCAGGTCAGGAGAGTTGGCAGGCCAATTGAGCCCAGTAATACCATGGTCAGTAAACCATTTAGCAGTGGTTTTGGCACTGTGAGCAGGTGCCAGGTCGTGCTGCTGAAAAATGGAATCTTCATCTCCATAAAGCTTTTCAGCAGATGGAAGCATGAAGTGCTCCAAAATCTCCTGATAGCTCGCTGCATTGACCCCGCCCTTGATAAAACACAGTGGACCAACACCAGCAGCTGACACGGCACCCCAGACCATCACTGACTGTGGGTACTTGACATTGGACTTCAGGCATTTTGGCATTTCCTTCTCCCCAGTCTTCCTCCAGACTCTGGCACCTTGATTTCCGAATGACATGCAAAATTTGATTTCATCCGAAAAAAGTACTTTGGACCACTGAGCAACAGTCCAGTGCTGCTTCTCTGTAGCCCAGGTCTGGCGCTTCTGCCGCTGTTTCTGGTTCAAAAGTGGCTTGGCCTGGGGAATGCGGCACCTGTAGCCCAGTCCACTGCTTCCACAGGTCCCCCAAGGTCTGGAATCGGCCCTTCTCCACAATCTTCCTCAGGGTCCGGTCACCTCTTCTATATATACACATACACTAGTCCTTCTCAAAAAAATTAGCATATTGTGATAAAGTTCATTATTTTCTGTAATGTTCTGATAAAAATTAAACTTTCATATATTTTAGATTCATTGCACACCAACTGAAATATTTCAGGTCTTTTATTGTTTTAATTCTGATGATTTTGGCATACAGCTCATGAAAACCCAAAATTCCTATCTCAAAAAATTAGCATATCATGTTCAGGTAGTGTAAACGAGCTATTAATCTAATCATCTGAATCAACCAATTAACTCTAAACACCTGCAAAAGATTCCTGAGGCTTTTAAAAACTCCCAGCCTGGTTCATTACTCAAAACCGCAATCATGGGTAAGACTGCCGACCTGACTGCTGTCCAGAAGCCCATCATTGACACCCTCAAGCAAGAGGGTAAGACACAGAAAGAAATCTCTGAGCGAATAGGCTGTTCCCAGAGTGCTGTATCAAGCCACCTCAGTGGGACGTCTGTGGGAAGGAAAAAGTGTGGCAGAAAACGCTGCACAACCAGAAGAGGTGACCGGACCCTGAGGAAGATTGTGGAGAAGGGCCGATTCCAGACCTTGGGGGACCTGTGGAAGCAGTGGACTGGGCTACAGGTGCCACATTCCCCAGGTCAAGCCACTTTTGAACCAGAGACAGCGGCAGAAGCGCCTGACCTGGGCTACAGAGAAGCAGCACTGGACTGTTGCTCAGTGGTCCAAAGTACTTTTTTTGGATGAAATCAAATTTTGCATGTCATTCGGAAATCGCGGTGCCAGAGTCTGGAGGAAGACTGGGCAGAAGGAAATGCCAAAATGCCTGAAGTCCAGTGTCAAGTACCCACAGTCAGTGATGGTCTGGGGTGCCATGTCAGCCGCTGGTGTTGGTCCACTGTGTTTTATCAAGGGCGGGGTCAATGCAGCGAGCTATCAGGAGATTTTGGAGCACTTCATGCTTCCATCTGCTGAAAAGTTTTATGGAGATGAAGATTTAATTTTTCAGCACGACCTGGCACCTGCTCACAGTGCCAAAACCACTGCTAAATGGTATTACTGTGCTCAATTGGCCTGCCAACTCTCCTGACCTGAAGCCCATAGAGAATCTGTGGGATATTGTGAAGAGAAAGTTGAGAGACACCAGACCCAACACTGTGGATGAGCTTAAGGCCGCTATCGGAGCATCCTGGGCCTCCGTAACACCTCAGCAGTGCCACAGGCTGATTGCCTCCATGCCACGCCCCACTGAAGCAGTCATTTCTGCAAAAGCATTCCCGACCAAGTATTGAGTGCATAACTGAACATAATTATTTGAAGGTTGACTTTTTTTGTATTAAAAATACTTTTTTTTTATTGGTCAGATGAAATATGCTAATTTTTTGAGATACGGATTTTAGGTTTTCATGAGCTGTATGCCAAAATCATCAGTATTAAAACAATAAAAGACCTGAAATATTTATCACAATATGCTAATTTTTTGAGAAGGACTAGTATATATATGGCTCTCAGAGGATTAGATTTTAAGATGTCTTTTTTTTTTTTTTTTGGCTCTCTTAGTCAAAAAGGTTCCTGACCCCTGCTCTATACTATGGACTGCAGTCTGGGGGGGGTTACAGTATTAAGGTTGGGGGGTCATAAAACAATAGCACCATTGTCCTGCCTGAAGGTATGAGCCCAAGGTGTGAGACCATTTCTGCCCAAGGTGTGAGTCCTGAGTTCTAAAGATAAAAGAACAATTGGCTGGACAGGACACAATAGTAGATGCCAGAAGCTGATTACAGGAACAAATGGTTATTGTCCATTTGTTAAGTTTCTCAGGTGAAGAGGAATGATACAATACTCATAAGAATACTTTGTGCTTTTCCATCGAGAAACAAATATGAATACATAGTTAAAGGATATCAAACACAGAAATAGAAATTACTGCAACTCTGAAAACCTCTTTCACCTAGGGAGCATGCTTTTCTGGAATAGTGTATGAGAATTAAGTATAATTGCACCTCCACTTCAGTAGTTGGCAGTGGTGTTGTCATTGTCGTACTATGGTGTCGTGGTTTTTCGCACAAGCAAGCGATATGAAGTGCAGTAAACAACCCCTCAAGAACAACATGGAAATTTTTCTAACAGGAACGAAGAGAAAGGTGGAGAGAGACGGAGATATTAAGACAGATAAGTTGAACGAGTTTAAATAAGGATGTTTTTTTTTATTTATTTCAGGCACATTGGTGCACTTTAAATCTTTTCTGTTACAGATTAAAAAACAATGTTAATGAAGTTTTTCTTTATTGTAAGTTGAACTATATTTCTTTCTTTTTTGTTTTTAATGTTCATGAGAGAGATTTCCTTTCGGCTTTTCCCCTTTATCAGGGGTCGCCACAGCAAATGATTCGCACGTTTGATTTGGCATAGGTTTTTATGTCGGATGCCGTTCCTGACACAACCCTTTAGCAAGGGACAGAAGGATACAAAATGTTCTGCAGAGGTGTACTAATAACAATTTTATAGACAAATAATACTATTTATCGTCGCTCACGGGAGGTGGGGGGGGGGGCGTGAAATGCTTTTTTTTTTCTTACTGGAGGTGGTGCCACAGAAAATAATTGAGAAACACTTTTCCAATAAATTGGACATTGAACCAAGTGTGAGAACATGTGTTTATAGATATTTCAACTTTGCGATGATGCAGATTATGCTTTTAAGGATCTTCCCTTTATGCCATTTTCACAGCTCTTCAGTTTGTGATTTAATTTGTGCTATGCCGGAGCGTTGGCTTTTATATTTGTTTGGGCTTTTTTTGCTTTTTAAAGTGAGGGTGTTTGTTTGTTTGCTTGTTTTTGAGAAATTGCCTCATAAGACCGGTTTGTTATCGGAAGGTTACATTTATGATTGTAAGGACTAAAAAGAAAAAAAAACAAATCAAACCCTACAGGATCCCATCATGTGAGCGTGAGTCAGTAATCAACATACATGGCAAATTTACGTGGATCCGTGGAATTCCGCGTTTTTTTTTTTTTTTTTTATCTCAAATCGGTCATTTCTGTGAATCGTTTAAATCTGAGGAGAAAATTTTAGGGGGGTATAGGGGCACTTCTGGCAAGTTCACTTGCTTGTGCTTGAGACAAAGCGCGGCTTATCCAGACTTCCGAGCTTTCAAGTGATCAAGTGAAGGCTAAGTACTAAACAAGTATTCAACGGCGCCCTTGCTCACTTGAAGGACCCCCCCGGCTAAAGTTCAGCTGAAAATATATTTTGCTGTTGCCGTGTATGAATCAGTGATGCAGTTCTTGGCAGGTTGCTAATTCATACATTTTGGTCTATTTGACTGACTTGTTCAACTGAGTGATTCACACGCCTGAAATTCTGTTATTTGTTTGTTTTTTGGGGTCAATTTGTCAATCTAGGTCCTCAACCCGAGCCCGGAACCTCCCCTGTGACCGGCACACAAGGCCACCAGGTCCTCCAATCCAACCTCCCCCTGTCGCTCCAACCCTTTACCCCCCTGCTCTTTTCCCTCCTCCTCCTCAGCCTACTCTGCCACACCCAACCAGTGTTGTACCACCACAGTACCCAATCCCATTCCCTCAGGGGCAGCAACCTGCCCCTCCTTTCAACATGCCTCCTCCTGTTTATCCACCAGCTCCAACTAATGTACCCAATCCCTGGGTACCACCAGGTCCTCAGCCCCCACTCGCAAACCCTCCTCCGGGACCACCATTACCTTCATCACACTTTCTTTCCAAGGAGGAGTTCTATAGACAACAGCGGCGCCTCAAGGAAGAGTATGTTGACTTTTTGTTATTTACTTTGAAAGAGAATCTTATTAATAATTTCAAAGCTGGACCTCTGATGTCTTCTCAACTTAATTTTAATTTAGTTTATTTGTTTGCTAGTTTTTGAAAATATGGTTCACTTGTTGGTTTGCTGTTAGGGAGATGTCCAAGCTTGAGGAGTTTACCAATGACTTTGCAAAGGAGTTGTTGGAGTACAGGAAGATTCAGAAGGAGAGAAGACGATCCTACTCCAGGTACGTATTTTCTCACCAAAGATACTTTTACTGCTGTAGATGTATAGAAGTGGCACCTGATGTTAACTGATCTGGTTTATGCCCCCCCCCCCCAACCACACAGGTCAAAGTCTCCGTATCGCTCCTCCTACAGTGGCTCATCCTATTCCTACTCGAAGTCCAGATCCCGTTCTCGCTCCCCACGTTCTTATTCCCGCTCCCTCTCGCGGTCTCGCTCCAGGTCCCGTTCCCGCTCTCGCTCGCGATCGCGATCGCGATCCCGTTCTCGATCCTACTCTCCCTACCCCCGGAGAGGCAAAGGTCGTAGCCGCAGCTATCGTTCTCGATCCCGCACACCTCCGTACCATCGTTCCCGAACCCGTTCTCCTACCTATAGAGGGCGTGACGGAGGAGGAGGAGGAGGAGGAGGAGGAGGAGTGAGCGGGGGTGTCTATCGATCTCGCTCGAGATCACCGATCTACAGGACCCACAGTCCTGGCAAAAAACTGCCCGCAGCAACTCAGGTAGAGGAGCGCAAATACGGAGGAAGATACAGAGAGGTTCCTCCATATGACGCCAAAGCTTACTACGGCCGAATGATCGACCAAAGCGATCCCTATGAAAGGGAACGATATCGAGAGTGGGAGAGAGAGTACAGAGAATGGTATGAGAAATATTTCAAGAATTATGAGGGGCCACAAGGTGGTCAGCTCAGAGGGCGAGGTCCTGGTGGACGAGATCTATATTCTCCGGAGCGTTTCACGCCTCACAGGCCCAGAGATGGTTCACCATACGGTCGGGGACGGCGAGAGGATTACCCGCCGCATGGTGTGCCCCCGAGAACTCGTCCGTTAACATATCAGGAAAGGTGTGCAGAAAAGTACGGCCATCTTCATGTCAACAATCTGGCAGTCGGAAGAGGAATAAACAAAGAAAGCCTGAAACCCACCAAAGAGCGAGAACCAACCACAAGCACCGCTGTGGACTCTAAGGGCCTGAAACACAAGAAGCATAGGAAGAAAAGGAAAGGGGAGGAGGGAGACGTGTTTAGTCATTCTGATTCAATGGACGAATCCAAGAAAGACGAACGCAAAGGAGACTCGTTGCTTATGAACTCAAGTCGCGACGATGCCACACCTGTAAGGGATGAGCCAATGGATGGCACCTCTGTGCCCTACAAGGGTGCTTCAGACAAGGAGAAAAAAGAGAAATCTAAAAGCAAGCCTGAGAAGGTGAAACGCAAGGTCGAGAGTCTCACACAGAAGAAAGAAGCTCCGGCAAAAAGCGCAAAGCGTCCCAAGGAACGAGAGGCGGATGCTGGGCGGGACAGGGTCACTTCCACTGAACCAGCCATCAAAAGGATCAAAGAGGAACCTTCTCAGAAGCCTGATGCAAGCAAGCCACATACTTCAGAGAAACTCATGCTTCCTCGTAAACTGATGCAGTCCAGACCGGTCAGGCAACACCAAGACCAAAAAGCAGTCAAAGACGAAGTTAAAGTCAAAAAGGAACCGGTCAAAGACTTGAGTAAAGTTGAGAAACCTCCTGCTAAAGATGGGAAACCTAAGTCAGAAAAGCCCAACAAAACTGAAGAGAAAGCCACGGCGAAGGCAAGCGAGACGAAGGGGGAGAAACGCAGACGTAAAGAGCCCGTTACAAAGGAATCCGAGTTCAAGCCAAACATCTCTCCGAAGCCGGAAGCCGTCGAGATGATCATGTCGCCCAAGTCGAAGCTGGAGAGCGAAAAGCCGATGCAGAAGGAAAAGCCCGCCATTCCTTCTCTGATGGACATAAAACCCGAACCCCTTCGAAAGATCAAGATCAATCGTGAGATTGGAAAGAGGATCGTGAGTACAGAGCGACTTCCTTCAGAGGATTCCGGCACCGGGAAAAACAAACTGGACCAGAAGTCAAAGGTCAAGATACGACGCCAGGTGCACGGCACGGACCGATCTGGGTCCACGTTGGTTGATTACACCAGGTAAGATGAACGTTGAGGCTGTGTTTACTGTATTACTTAAGTTGTGCCCCGGGGTTCAGAGACGAGGCCACCACCCCACACTACACCCCACACCACATCACACCACCCCACACCACCCCACACCACACCCCCACCACACTCACACATCCCCATTTTTCCTGCTGGTTGGGGAACTAATCTACTCGAACCTTTTGGTTCCAAACACACTTTAGTAACCATTAGGCCATGACTGCCCCCACCGTTGATTTCACTACAGTGCAGTGGGAGGAGCTTTATACAAAACAGCCCATAATATCCTGGGGTTATCAATATCCAGGGATTCTAAACAGTAATGTGGTGCTTAAAACTACGCCATTCATTCATTATTCATTATTCACAGCATATCGACCTTGAGACTTTTTTGTGAGTTTTAGCCGTTGTTGCATAAAATGTTCCCATTAGTTCCGAAATTTAATTTGAAAAACCTGTAAATGTTGACATCACCCCCCCCCCCTTCCATTACATGTTTACCAGTGCCAGTTTGACGTACTAGTGCCAGTTTGATGTACCAGTGCCATTTTGACATGATGCACTAAAGTCCGTTATGTTTGCAGCACCAGCTCGACTGGAGGAAGTCCCATCAAGAGGCACGAGGAGAAACCGGACCTAAAGAAAACTGTGGTGAAAACTCTGGAGGAATACACCAATGACAGCTCAACACCCGCCGAAGACGAAATCGTCATGATCCAGGTACCTCGCTCCAAATGGGAGAAGGAAGACTCTGAGGACGATGACTCGAAGCTCACGAACGCTTCTTCTGGAAACGAGAACACATCCAGCGCCAGCCCTGCCGCTGTCACTGTTTCCAAATCTAATGACAAGGACGCTAATAAAACACTGTACACCTTTAAAGATGTACATCCCGAGGCCAAACCTACCAAAGAGGTATCGGGTGATAAGGAGAAAGACAGCGAGTGGGAACGGGAGCGCGATCGGGGCAAAGAACGAGAGCGCAATAACGACCGCGAAGTCTCAGACCGAAAGAAACCCGGCCCGCCGAGTCAGGAGAGAGGGAGTGACCACGGAAGCGAAAGAAGCTCCTCATCTCAATCCTCCAGAGACAGACCGACCGATCGGACCGCATCTACATCCCGAAAGGCTTCGAATAGAGAGAGCAACGGCGACAAGAAACAGGACCGCAGCAGCGGTTCTAAAGACCCCGCCGATTTCCGGCAGAGAGATGCGAAATCAAGAGAGCAGCTCAGGAAGAAGGACTCGTCGCCGCCACCTCCCCCCTCAAAAATACCCACAGACAGTACCAAGAGGGCGCCCGCTTCATCTCAGGAGTCCAAAACATCTGAATATAGTCCTTCCACAGACAGAAAGGTATCATCGCGTGACTCCAAGACGGCTTCCTCCGAGGACTCGAAATCGGCGGACAAGGCGGTACACAGAGAAGTAGCGAGACACTCCAATAACCGGAAAGACAAAGAGCAACACAAGCCGAACCTAAGTGAATCCAAGAGCGATGCGGACAGGAGCGACGCCCGGGTGAAGCCTCCTTCGGCGCGTTCCATGCGTCTGTCCTCAGACTTGACGCGGGAGACAGACGAGGCCGCCTTCATACCCGATTACAGCGAGAGTGACAGCGAAGCTTCCGATCCTGAGAAGGCAGAGCTTAAGGAAAAGGGACAGGAAAGCAGCATTAGTCCTGCGCAGAGTAGGAGCGCTAGCCCCACCGGAAGTCAGGCCCACAGCAGCCCGAGCTCACCAGGTAGTCAAGACAGCAAGAAAAAGAAAAGGGATAAGAAGGAAAAGAAAAAGCACAAGAAACACAAGAAACATAAAAAACACAAGAAACACGGAGGCAACGAATCCGAGTCGGACACCAAGGGACAGAAACACAAGCATAAGAAAAAGAAATCGAAAAAAAGTAAAGACAAGGACAAGGACGAAAAGGACAGCAGGACGAGAGAAGAGAACAAAACTCCTGTTTGAGACCTTGACGCGGAGTTATTATTTTTATACGGTACAGCAAAGCAACATTACTGTCCATTATTATTATTATTATTATTATTATTATTGTTATTATTATTATTATTATTATTATTATTATTGTTATTATTATTATTATTATTATTATTATTATTATTGTTCAAACTGCTGATCAGGTTGATCTGTTTGTTCTTGGTTGTGTAGTGAGTGATTAAACCTTTTGCTAAACTGCCACATGGAGAACGGAGCTGCTTTAACACTGAAGACGGAGGGAGTCGGATCGCGCTGAAGTTTTTGGTGCATATCAAATCTGTTCATTGGTTTCTGATGGTTGCTCTCCCCCGCCTTTTTTTTTGGCATTAACTCTGTAGAAGCTGTAAAACCAGGCACTTTAGTTAAGTGAACATATGTGGGCTCTTTTTTTTTTTTTTTTTTTTTTTTTTTTTTTTTTTTTTTTTTTTTTGATACATCTCCCTTTTATTCTTGTAATTGGAGAAGCCAGATCATTAGGACCATATGATCAATAACGTTAACCGATCCATCCGGGTATAACAGCGGTGATGGGAACGTCATGAACTGCTTCAGAGATGTTTGCACTGTGAAAATTTTCCTTTGTTTGAGTTTGTATTTTACATTCGCAGTCTCATGATGGTTAATTTAAAGTACAGTTTAAAAAGGTTTTTGATTAAAATAAAAAAAACATGCAAACGTTTGAGAGTCACCCCTGTTCAGTTATTTCACTACGATGACATCCGGTGATTTGTTCTTTGTTAAACAGCAAATAAATCTGTGACAGTATCACACACCCTCTGGCTTTTTCTATAATCAGGATCACTGGGAGGATGGAGCCTATCACAGCTAACACTGGGCAAAGGTGGAGTGCACCCTGAACAGTTCTTCCAGTCCATCTTAACTTTTAACGCCCAGCAGGACCATATGGTCCTCTTTCAAAAAAAAAAAAATGCTAATAACTACTAGACAGACGCATTCTAGACTTGTTGCGGCGTTACCTGATGCAAGCTTGATCCTACGTGCCCCAGTCAGCTGTGAGACGGCCTTGAGTGAGCAGGATTGTGTGGTTCACGAATTTGTGAGAGTTATTTGTTGTTATTATTATTTTTATTATAATTTTGTTGAAAGAAATGTGTTTAGGGTGTTTCCTTAGGCTAGCAATTGATTTTTTTTTTAACTGCCAAAAATAATTTAGGTCTTAAAGGGTTATGGTTACATGCTCTTACCCATTATTTTACAATTAGGTCATTTGGCAGACACTCAGTTTTTTTTTTTAATCCCGCTGAACAGTTGAGGGTTAAGGTCCCTGCTCAAGGGCCCAACATTACTCATACTGGGCTTGATCACCTGACCTTTGGTTTACTAGCCCATTGCCTTAACCGCTGAGTCACTACTGCCCACAGTCACACACAGGGGCAATTTGGTGCTGCTGATCAGTTTGTCACCTGCATCCATCACTATCAAAAAAGTAAACACACCCTGTAAATCTATCACATCGGACCGAGCAAGAAATACTAAACATTAGAAACGTAGGGTGTGGTATAACCCAGAAAATAACTATCAACTAAATGAATAACTATAACAGCTAATCAAACGACTATGTGATTGAAAATACGAAAAAAAAATTACAAAGTGCACGCATTAACTCCGAGATCATGAGCCCGAATCCGGGTTATTACTACAGTTCCGTGGCCAGGAGTTCATGGGAGCTAACTGACCGAGCGCTCACCCGAGGGAGGCACGACATGCGCCCACTTCCCTGTCACTCACAGCAAGCATCAGCCAATCATGTGGGTCTGAGAGGAGGGTGGGTGGATAGGGCTTTCCCTACAAGTGTGTGAGACCGCCCCCAAATACGCATGCGCAGCAGTTTGAAAAGAGGCCGGTGGCTAGTGCTGTATGTCATGCAGGGGGCATGTGTATGCTTTTGCCCCTTCCTGGTCGGTAGTGGTTGTGTGATAGTGGAGGAAATACCTGATGGGTGGGAATTGGATACGACTAGATTTATAAAAAAAAAAAAAAAAAAAAAAAAGTGGGCATGGCTTGTGTTTCAGGGCAAATTGTTCGATTGTAGAGCGGCGCCCTTCCAGCAGTCTTCGACCCTCTGACGCAAGCAGAAAATTTTTTTAAATGTTTCTGTGAAAACTTTGATCTCGTTTCAAAGATCTTGATCCTCAAATAATGAATGACCTGCATTCTGCTGTTGCACTAGTTATCCCTTTGTCATGACAGCAGTAAATTTTAATGGTGACAGCAAACTTTATAGTTCAGCAGAACTTTGTGTTGTTAGAAGTGACGATCACATGATCACCTGCTGCAGGCAGTGAGGACTCTGGGAAATCCGCCAGGTTAGTGAATGAATGCTGCTTATGCTTTCTGTGTTCAGTATCCGCCCATCATCCAGTACCATCCGTCCACCAACCAGTCAGCCAGTGCCATCCGGTGTACTTACCAACAACTTCGATTCACACTTTTTCCAGTCCTCGTCCAGTAAAGCGGTTTAATACACTGTTTATTATAAATGTTATAGCGATGTGATGTTTTTTGTTTTTCTACAACCTCTGTACATGACTGTAACAATAAAAAAAATTTTAATTCATATATAAATGTAGATGTTTTTACTATAAAATTGTACAGAAGTGCAGGTTATAGTGGTCATGAGCTGATTGATTAGTTGGAAGCCTGGTTCTTGTAGCAGTTATATTTGGTGGGAAGGAGAAAAAAGTCAAACTCTTAAAAATAATACAGTAATTAATTTTTTTTAAGACAATGATGGCATCACTACATGTCCATGCTTTCGCACCTCTCTGATTGGTGGTAGTCATATGTGATAGGAAGGCAGCACTTGGTTAGAAAACTAAATGAAAATATGAGTATTTGCTGTATTCCCCCCCCCCCCCCCTTACAAAGGCGCACTTACAAGCCTTTGACTCTTGAAAAAGCTGCCGGTGCGCCTTATGTTCCAGTGCGCCTTATATGTGAATGCCGCCTCGGCTCCATCTCACTGACACCGTCAAAACCCAAGTGGAGCAAATTAATTCAGAGTTTACTGTCATTCCGGTGGATGCACCAAAGAACTTCAACCGCTAGATATTGGTGTCCAAGTCGTAAGTTAGAGCGATCCGGGCTTTATGTCCAAATACTGGGATAAAGCACTGCTACAGATGTCCTCCTGAAAACTCGGATTAACCTTCTTGAATTTACACTGGTACAGCTCCTTAAGAGGAATGACCTTCGTTCGGTAATGAACATAATTCTGACCCACCCGCTGTATCTTTAAGGGGGCGTGGCTGAGAGGTCACGACCCAGGAAGACTTCTAATCTCCTATTGATCTGACTCCATGCATGAGGGAATACAGGGATCCCTCGCTACTTCACGCTTCAATTTATGTGGCTTCAATGCATCTATTCAGTGCATTTATATACACATATACATGTACATATACAGTCGGCCCCCAACTTACGAAATTAATCCGTTCCAGAGCCCTTTTCGTATCGCGGGGATTTCGTAAGTAGGGGTCACATCTTTACATGTTATATGCCTAATTCGTTCCAAGGCTCCAGTCTTTGGACTGGATAAACCCGAAGCTTCCTTCTGCCTCTATCTGGGAGGCCAGCGGGGCGGGATGTTGAGAAACAGCCAATGAGAAAGCAACTCGCGCGTCGTGTGAAATTTTGATTGGCATTTGAATTTTTAATTTCTTTTCGTAAGAGGGGGTTGTTTTGTATCCCCGGGACGGAAACTCAGGAAAATGATTTTCGTAACCCGGGGATTTCATACACAGGGGTCTTCGTAAGTTGGGGGCCGACTGTATGTCAGTTGGGGGGGAGGGGGGTTGTTGATCCTACTTCGTGGATTTCCGTTATTGCAGGGGGATTTCGGTCCCAATTAACAGCGAAAAGTGAAGGGTCCCTGTAATAGATAATTAAATATTATAATATAATAAAAAATGGGCTACGGGCTTTATGTCCAAACTCACACAACTGTGAAGTTCATTGTTTATTGTTACAGCTGAATAAGGTTGAGTTATTGCAGTGCTTCTCAATTATTTTCTGTGGCGCCCCCTCTAGGAAGAAAAGAACATTTCACCCCCCGGGAGTGACTATAAATACTGTAGTATTATTTGTCTATAAAATTGTTATTAGTACACCACTGTATGACATTGTATCTTTATGAACATTAAAAACAAAAAAAGAAATATAGTTCAACTCACAATAAAGAAAAACTTCATTAACATTTTTAATATGTAATAGAAAAGATTTAAAATGTGCCTGAAATAAAAAAATTAAAAAAAATCCTTATTTAACCTCATTCAACTTATTTATTTCTTAATATCTCCGTCTCTCTCCACATTTCTCTTCGATCCTGTCAGAAATTTTTCCGTGTTGTTTCCTGAGGGGTTGTTTACTGTACTTTATATCGTTTGCTCGTGCGAAAAACCGCTACACCATAGTAGGACAATGAGAGCGCCACTGCCAACTACTGGAATGCAGGTGCAATGACACTTGTGAAGTGTATTATTTTATATTATAACTGAACAATGATGAGCGTTATTGTGAATGAGTTGAATGAAGTGTGATCTGAATTTTGTATCGCTTAATGCACCTTATAATCTGGTGTGCCTTATGTATGGACGGAGACCATCCAAACGTCGTTGGTCAATATTGCGTCTTATAGTCCGGTGCACTTTATGGCCCGGAAAATTCAGCATGCCCCTGTAAATAAATAACTAAATACAGTCGGCCCTCTACTTACGAAAACCTCTGAATACGAAAAATCCAGGTTACAAAAAACATTTTCCTAAATTTTCACCCTCTGTATAAGAAACAAGCTCTTCTTACGAAAAGCGCCAAACGCGCCATTCAAAAATTCAAACAACGTGCGAGTTGCTCTCATTGGCTGTCTCCCAACATCCCGCCCCGCTGGCCTCCCATTGACCGGGAGGGAGCTGAATCTCCATAGTATTGTACCCATAAGCTTGTCACACGCGTAAAGGAGAGATGTACTGTTGGTTCGTGAGTTTCGAGAGTACTCATTGCAGCTTATTTGAGGAGGTCCGGATGAGCCGCGCCCTGTCTAAAAAGCTCCGGATTCGACCACGAAGCATTTTTGTGCACAGAAGTGGGCAGCTCCACAAGATCTCCGAAGCACGTTAATATTGAATCCGGACCTCAGATCTTTCAAACAGAAAATTCCGCTTTAAATACAACACCCCGTCTCAAAAGTTTCGTGGGCTGTGTGTGGGCGGAGCCTGCATTCGGCAGAGAGTGCACTCAAAGAGTTTGGTGTGTGAGAGACAGTGTTGTGTGTTAATAAAAAAATGTTTAATAATGGTTTAATTAATAAATGTTAAATAAAATGGTTTAATATGTTTATAAATATGTCGACTTCAGAAGAAGCACACACACACACACACACACAATCACTAGTGAACGTCCAGGGACAGAACATTGAGATAGTGAACAGTTTCAAATACCTGGGTGTTCACCTTAACAATAAACTGGACTGGTCCCACAACACCAACGCCCTGTACAAGAAGGGCCAGAGTCGCCTCCACCTTCTGAGGAGACTCAGGTCCTTCGGAGTATGCAGACCTCTGCTCAGGACTTTTTATGACTCTGTGGTAGCCTCTGCAATCCTCTATGCTGCCATCTGCTGGGCCCCGGGCAGCACAGAGCGGGACAGAAAGAGACTGAACAAGCTGGTCAGGAGAGCCAGCTCTGTCCTCGGCTGCCCACTGGACTCTGTGGAGGAGGTGAGTGAGAGGAGGATGGTAGCAAAGCTCACATCCATCATGAACAACAGCTCTCACCCACTGCACCAGACTGTAGAGAAGCTGAGTAGCTCCTTCAGTGGACGACTGAGGCATCCTCAGTGCAGGAAGGAGCGCTACCGCAGGTCGTTCATTCCCACCGCTGTCAGACTGTACAACGCCACTTTGTAACTGTCTGTGAAAATACCGGTTATGTGCAATAAAAACCCCGCCCACTTTAATCAACCACATCTACCCCACTGACTGTGAACCATATCAACCCATCTACTCCGCCCTCAGATACATATACACTTGAATATAGGCCAGTCTACAAAGTCGTTCCCTTCTTTTCTTTTATTGTTTATTAATTTATACTATTTATGTATCTATTTATTTATTTACTTATATAATATATATGTATGTGTATGTTTGTATTTGTATCTATTTTTGCACCCCCTACTGATGGTACCTCAAGAGCCTGTAACAGTGAATTTCTCCATTGTGAGATTAATAAAGCTGTATCTGTATCTGTAAAATGTTCAAATGGTTTAATAAATATTTTTAACACATTACATACAAAATTGGTGTACTTTTATCATTTTTAAAGGGTTTATGGGGTAGTGTTGGGAGCCTTGGAACGAATCATGCGTTTTACATGTAAAATGCGCCTCTACTTACGAAAACTCAAGGTTCCGAAAAAGGATCTAAAACTGATTAATTTCGTAAGCAGAGGGCCGACTGTACTGTTTCATTTGCTGGAGTTTATGGCCGAGTGTAATTCAGGTAGTAGGGGTTGAACAATCATACAATTCCGACTGCAGGTGTTCGTAATGTTCTTGCCTGGATTTTCTTCACAAAGAGACTCCAGTTTTCTACACATTAAAGGGTAAAATGCCTCTGAGTGTTGAAGTGAGTGTGACCCTGTGATAGTCTAGCCCAGGGCTGTCAAACTCGCACCAGGGCCATGTAGCTGCAGGTTTTGGTTTCAACCGGGCAGCAGCACACCTGACTTTCTAATTTAAACAAAAGCTTCGAGTCCTCAGGAAGTTGATTGGTCAATCTGTGTGCTCTGTACAGACACTGACCAATCAACTGCCTAAAGACTCAGCTCAGTCGTTTAAATGAGCAAAGTCAGGTGTGTTGCTGCTCGGTTGAAACAAAAACCTGCAGTTACACGACCCTTTGTGGGGTGAGTAGGACAAACTGAGGTCTAGCCAGACAGCCCTGGTGTACCCCGGCCTTCAGCCAGTGTCTGGAGAGAAAATCAAACTGAGTAACAATTACTACTTTATAACTGCAAAATCATGTCAGTTACAGATTCTGGAGGAAGAAGAAGAAAAGCCGAGACAATTCAAATGTTAAACTTTATTTATTGCGGGTTGCACCCGAGTTTATACAGCTTTGTATTCTGATATTAAGATCAGAACTTTACAAACAGTTAAATCAGTCTACAAGTAGAGGCAACATCAAAAAAAAAAAAAAAAAAAAAAAAAAAAAAGCTAAAAATCTATTCTACGGCTTTATTCCACTTAAAATCGGGCACTAAAATCAAAAACCAATCAACAGAGGAAAATAAAAACAGCATTAGAGGAAACATTCATCACTACAACAGTTTCTACGTTGCGTTCTCGTTATTATTTGTCGACTAAATATTGTTAACAATGACCATTACAAAGAAAGATTGTCCTTCAAAAAGTGCAGGTCCCCCCCCCCCCCCAAGCTAAACGCGTTAATGTTGATGCTAAAGACAACCGCAGGGACGCCGAGGAGACGTCCGGCTCGCTCACGTCATTTCTGCAACGTTTTTAAATCTTTGTATTTTTCCAGAAGGAAAACCACCGAAACAGTCCTAGCGAAGCAGTGCATATCGAGGATGAGCGCATGGTGTGAGCGGCACCACAACGGTGCACTTTCAGTTTAAAAACCTTGATTTTGTACATTTTTGTTGCTGAGGAGTGTCATGAAGTCACTGAATTAATTTTAAAAGATAACACTAA
This sequence comes from Plotosus lineatus, assembly GCA_024760905.1. Taxonomy (NCBI): domain Eukaryota; kingdom Metazoa; phylum Chordata; class Actinopteri; order Siluriformes; family Plotosidae; genus Plotosus; species Plotosus lineatus. The sequence continues at coordinate 11,997,500 of CM045740.1, forward strand.
ACATTAATAATAATAATAATAATAATAATAATAATAATAATAATAATAATAATAATGCTCCAAAGTCTGCTACAACTGGCCCGCTTTATTTTTGGAGAAGAAAACAAAATAATACGGATGTCAGTCATGGCACGTGTGTTTAAAGGATTTTTTTTTTTTTTTTTTTTTTTTTTTTAAACCCTTAAATTCCACTTGGGATTATTTTCGTTTACTTATTAGTAAGCATAAACACAGATTATTCTAATGGAAGCCTCGTCCTTCGCTGCATATACGTTCTCCGAATGTTCTTCAGGGTGGAAGAGTTTCACGTTCGGCCTCTTTGTGCTGGTTATTTATTTTCTCTCTCTCTCTCTAAAGCTTTTAGGGTTTTTGTCAATCGAGGATCGGAACGACGACAACCGATGGCGAGACGCTCTCACAGTTTAAAGTCGATAAATTGCAAACAGTAGGAACAATAATTAATAAGAAATAAAAACACAGCGACGATTCGCTCACAGAATCAATTAGAAACAAATCATTTCAGTACAAAAGTAGAATGTCTCTGCCAGATTACTCCCCGTCCCACCCGGCTTCCGTGACGCGTTAATGGGGATTGTACATTGCTATTCAGTTAGCATAAACACACGCGGTTTTAAAGAGTGATCCACTTCCTCGTGCACTCTGTCCCATAATTTGGCCTGACAGTGGATAACAGGACAAAATGAAAGACACAGTGGCGAAAGCCCCCCCCCCCCCCCCCACCTACCTTCTATTTCAGTCAGCAAATTATTGAGGAAACAAGCGCGAATCAGAACTATTTTTAAAGCTCAGAAAGGATTTTTCCTCCACATGAACACACAAACAAATAATAAAGGTACATGCTGGATAAACAGCGGGGTCTTAATGGACACGTAGTTAGAGTGTAATGAGTAACGGCGACCGTGACTGGGACAAAAAACATACACAGGAACAGTACGTTAAAGGAAATGCATGTACTGGGTATGGGGGTCCCGGAAGAGCCCGAGCTGTTCACTGGCACATGCGCAAAACTTTCAGAAGTATAAACAAGTGGAATTAACACTGCAGAATGACGGACTGAGTAACACGTGAACATCAATATATGCAAGTACGTGGGTAAACACACACACACACACACACACACACTCAAGTTTGCATTATTCTTTCATACAGAAAATTCCTCCCTTGGCAGATGTGTGTTTTTGTAGACAAAACCCCCCCCCCAACACACACGCACCTAGAAGACGCTAAATAAGAGTACTGTAGTCATGGACACTTGGGTGAGGTGTAACGGACATTATGGACATACACCTGCGTGCGCCCAAACGTTTGGAGCACCACACATCAACACCGTGCATGTGAAAAGAAACACACACACAATAAAGTAAAAGTCTATGGACAACGGGGTACAGTTAGAGTGTAATGTGTACACACACACACACACACACACACACACACACAAGTATAATCTTCCTCTCACTCTACAGCTGCACTCTGTGTGAACAGGCACTTTAGTCAATGACTGTACACACAAAGTGCAAACAAGGCATTTTAGGATTTTTTTTTTTTTTTGAATGGAAATGTGAAATCTTTCATAGCAGAAGCTTTTGATTAAAGTCGATTTGGTAAAGCGGTTATTAAAACAGTTCAATACTGGCACACGCAGCATAAAGTCGCAAAATAAAGGCTAATACTCACGGGTTTAAACACAGATCTCTCTCTCTCTCTCTCACTCACACACACACACACACACACACACACAATAGGGAGCAGAAACAGCTTACACACACGTTAAGGTCCATGGCTTCGCCTAATGCTGACATCACTGTGCATCAACAATGCGACATACGGTTATGTACATGACTAACGCGTGTGTTCAGGTTACATTCCCCTCTGAGGGCACAATCAGAGGCTCCAGCTGTTCACACACCGACACACCAGCGCTGAGAAACCAAAGGGAAAAAAATATATAGCAATAATAATAATAATAATAATAATAATAGTGATAATAGTAATGACACAAGCAGCCAGATTGATCCATATTGTAAAAGAACAGAGAGCTGTACACGTTACAATCATACTCGATTTGTAAACAGTTAAAAAGCCACGGTGTTGCATCATCTTCGGGGGGGAAAAAAAACAAACAAACAAACTACGCTTAATGAAATGTAGATGACTGTTAAAAGGTGAACTGACACTGCCGTCTGGGTCAATGCAGCATTATAAAGGCTAATTTACAATCAGCTTTTCAAAATGACTTTTGGGAAAAACAAGTTCTTTAAAACAAACAAACAACAAAAAAAGAAAAAGCAATTCCATCACAGAGCTACAGGAAATGCATAGTTTCTGCTTTTTCTTTCCTTTTAAACCACACTCAAACACTGAGGAGGGAAAAGAGCAGTAAGACGGAAAAAAAAAAAAAACCCAAAAAAAAACCCGGAAGAGCAGTAATACAGGGATCGCGCACGCGGGGCGAGGGGCAAGGGGAGGGGGCGGGGACTGAAACACAAAGATAAACATTAACGGATAAAAGACTAAACACGTAATAAGAGCAGAACATCCGACTAAAATAAGTAATAATAAACGAGTAATAAAGTAATAATCCGATTGACAGGAGGAGAGGAAGTGAGGGAGGAAGGGGATGAGCGCAGTGTGTAGAATGTCTCCAGCTTAAAGCAGGTATTTGGCAGAGAAATAAACGTACTCGCTCCAAGTAGTCGTTTCAGTGCTAAAAGTTGATTTTTCCTACAATTAGGAGTTTATTATTTGAGGGGAAAAACTGGCTATATTTCCTGAGAACCATGCTGGTTATTGAGCAGACGACAGGAATACATCGAATAACCGACGGCATGGCCGAACACTGATCAGTATTTCCCAGAGATACACCGCATCGTCTTCATCCACAACGGTTTCTGTACATCATTTTTTAAAAACTTTTTTCTTTTTCATATTTTTAATCCTTTTTTTCCTCATTTTATAGATTTTTTTTAAAGGTTTTTGTGCATTTTTGTTTATCATTTAAAATGAAGGAAGAATGAGTGTACGTTTCCCCCCTTCGAAAATCTGTAAACAAGAGGAACCCGACATGGCACCTCCAAAAAAGACCAAAAGTAATCGAAAGCCTATCTTCAAAGTGCCGTTTTTTGCGAGTCACAGCTGTGGCTACAGTTTCTTTAGACTGCAGAATGCTAAAATCTTTAGTTTTATTTTAAAACAAAACGCATACACACACACACACACACACACACACAAAAAAAAAAAAAAAAAAAAAAAAAAAAAAAAATGATAAATCGGTGCAATACTCATTTAACATGTAATATCACCATCAGGTAAATCCTAAAGGTCAGCATCTCATCTTGATCTCGGACTCCACAATACCACAATAAGGTAGGCGTACGTCAAGGCATAGTAGAGCGCGCACACACACACACACACACACACACACACACACACACACACACACACACCAACCACACATTAAGAACATCCTTGAGTAAACATCTACACTGGAACTGTCGGCTCCCTCGATATTGCAGTTATATACTGAGAAAAACCACATTCAGTGCAAAGTTAAAAAAAAAATAAAATAAAAATTTAAAATAAAATTTAAAAAAAAAGAGAGAGAGAGAGAGAGAGAGAGAGAGAGAGAGAGAGAGAGAGAGAGAAACAAAAAAGCGCCAACATTGTCAGCAAACATACACGCATAAAAAAATTAAAAGAGCTGGAATTCAAATAAAGACGAATAAGCTGAAAGATTCGTTTTTCCTGTATGTCTGCATGAAGAGCACAACCTGGAAGGTTTAAAACGCATCCTTTCACATTATCATATTGGCCTGCATGATTCAAGTATTCACACTGATATGTTTTTGTTTTTGGGCTAAAACAAAGTGGACATGTGTGCAGAGAGAAAAAAACATATATATGTAAATCAAAATAAAATAAAATAAAAAGGAAAAGTCGTAACTTGCTTCCACAGGTTGACCCCACCTCATTATGATTAATATTATTACGCTTGTAAGTGAAGAAACTAGTGCCTTTAGATTTTTTTTCTCCATAAAGAATCTATATAGTCATGATTCGGATGAGCTATGCCACGCTGAGGTCACAGGGTTTTTTTTTTTTGTGTTTTGACGCATTACATGGAGTCACCGCTTCCCGTCATATGATCCACGGGCAGGAAAGACGCAATAGAGGAAGGGCTGCTCAGCCGATTACCCCCCTCAGGGCAGGTGCTGGATCCCCACAGGCTGCTGGAGTAGCTCGGTGTCCCCCACAGTGAGGAGGACGAGTGTAGCTCACCCCCACCGCCGCTGCTGGAAAAGGCGTCCGACAGGTGTCGGCTCTGAGAGGACGCCAGTGCCTGCCAGCCCGTAGGCATGCACATTGACTGGCCTTGTGCAAAAAAGCGATTTATCTCATCCTCGCTTGCAAAGTCAGCCAGGATCGTAGTGTTCCCCAGCACACACCTGGAAGAAAACGCCGATGAGTCACCACACTGAAGCAGCGATTTCAAGGAGCATATGGAACAGCCAGTAGCCTGTACTTACATGTGCAGTGATTTCTGAGCCTTTACCGCCTCCTCCTTCGAGCTGTAGCAGACAAGAGCGTTTCCGTGTGGTAAATTCAGGTGGAATGTGATGAGTGGACCGTGCTGCATGCACAGAGTACGCAGGGTGGAGCCATCAATCTGCAACGTGCGCACAAACACACACAGAGAGCTCGGAATTAATTCACATACTACTACTTCTCCTTTCGGCTGTTCCCTTCAGGGGTCACCACAGCGAATCATCTGCCTCCATCTCACCCTGTCCTTTGCATCTTCTCTTACACCAACTACAATCATGTCCTCCTTCACCACATCTTCTCTTTGGTCTTTCTCGAGGTCTTCTGCCTAGTAGTTCCAACCTCAGCTTCCTACTACCAATATACTCACTATCCCTCCTCTGTACATGTCCAAACCATCTCAATCTAGCCTCTCTGACTTTGCCTCCAAAATGTCTTACATGTGCTGTCCCTCTGATGTGCTCATTCCTGATCCTATCCATCCTCGTTACTCCCAAAGAGAACCTCAACATTTTCATCTCTGCTACCTCCAGCTCTGCCTCCTGTCTTTTCCCCAGTGCTACTGTTTCTAAACCATACAACATCGCTGGCCTCAACACCGTCTTGTACACTTTTCCTTTCATTCTTGCCGATACCTTCCTATCACACATCACACCGGACACTTTTCTCCATCGATTCCAACCTGCCTGCACACGCTTCTTCACCTCTTTTCCACACTCTCCACTGCTCTGGATTGTTGAGCCGAAGTACTTAAAATCCTCCACCTTCTTTATCTCTGCTCCCTGTAACCTCACCATTCCTCTTGGGTCCTTGTCATTCATACACACGTATTCTGTCTTACTGAGGCTAACCTTCATTCCCCTCCTTTCCAGGGCATACCTCCACCTCTCTAGATTTTCCTGCACTTGCTCTCTGCTCTCACTACAGATTACAATGTCATCTGCAAACATCATAGTCCATGGGGAATCTTGTCTAACCTCATCTGTCAGCCTGTCCATCACCATGGCAAATAAGGGGCTCAGAGCTGACCCTTGATGCAGTCCCACCTCCACCTTGAACTCTTCTGTCATGCCGACAGCATACCTCACCACTGTCTTACATCTCTCATCATGTCCTGCACCACTCTAACATACTTCTCTGCCACTCCAGACTTCCTCATACAATACCACAGTTCCTCTCTTGGCACCCTGTCATATGCTTTCTCCAGATCCACAAAGGCACAATGCAGCTCCTTCTGACCTTCTCTGTACTTCTCTATTAACATCCTCAAAGCAAACATTGCATCTGTGGTGCTCTTTCTTGGCATGAAACCAAACTGTTGTTCACAAATGCTGACCTCTGCCCGTAGTCTAGCTTCCACTATTCTTTCCCATAACTTAATCATATGGCTCATCAACTTTATCCCTCTGTAGTTGCCACAACTCTGGACGTCTCCCTTGTTCTTAAAAATGGGCACCAGCACACTTCTCCTCCAGTCCTCTGGCATCCTCTCACTCTCTTAGACCTTGTTGAATGTTCTTGTCAGAAAATCTACTGCTACCTCTCCTAGACACTTCCATACCTCCACCGGTATGTCATCAGGACCAACTGCCTTTCCATTCTTCATCCTCTTCAATGCCCTCCTCACTTCACCCTTACTAATCTTTGCTCTCAACAGTTACCTCTTCTACTCTTTTTTTTCTCTCTCATTGTCCTCATTCATCAGCTCTTCAAAGTACTCTTTCCATCTTCCCAGCACACTTCTGTCATCAGTCAACACGGTTCCCACTCTGTCCTTACTCACTCTAACTTGCTGCACGTCTTTCCCATCTCTATTTCTCTGCTGTGCCAACCTGGATAAATCATTTTCTCCCTCTTTACTATCCAACCTCTGTTTGGCCTTTGACACCGCTACCGTCGCCTTACCCTGTATTGCTGTTTACTCTCTTCAGTCCTCTCAAATGTCCCACTTCTTACCTAATCTCTTCCTTTGTACACACTCCTGCATTTCCTCATTCCACCACCAAGTCTGGTGAAAGAGGAGTGTTTTCCGATAACAGAGCTGTGCATTTTCTACAGTGAGAGGTTGATGTACAGCAAACTACCTGAGGTGTGAGATTCTTGAGAACGAGCCATTTGGTTCTCCCTGAGCTGCTTTCTCCCCAGCTGGAGCCTTGGGGGGGGGGGGGGGGGGGGGGGGGGAAGACCCAAAAAAACACCAACACATTTCACGCATACTGGTTGAGGAAAAGCTTTATTCAAGTCATCATTACTATCTCGTGCTCATAATTTATACAAATAACATACTACTCAAAGCCATTATGAAAATCATCTTTTACCAATTTGTTTAGATTCAGGATGCGTGTTTTGCTCACCTGGGGTGTATCTGGGTTCGGAGTTTCCCCAGGCACCGAGTCTCAGTGTGCCATTGCCCCAGGAGGAGGGCTGTTTCGGCCCAGTGAGGCCCGGTGGGGGACGGGACGGAGCCGATACGCCTTTAGACGACAGAGGAACCTTCCACAGCTCGTGAGCTAAAGAAGAGTTGGACACTGAACCAGAAGACCATTTTGAGTCACTGCTTCTGGCTGCATGGAGAAACAAAACAAAAAACAATCATTCCACATTACCATTTGTGTATCTTCGCATTAGACACGGTTGTGTATTGCACCTGGCAAATGCAGAAAGGGTAAAATCTCCTGAGTATATTTTCAGGCCACAAGACATGCCGTGCCTAACCATTTGTGTGTAAATTAATATTTGTTTTATTTTTTAAATACTAAAAACAAAAGACTACAGTCATAGATGGAAACCAATCACAAAATATGTACAGGGACTCCCCCCCCCCACACACACACACCCCTGAATTCCGCGAAGTAGGACCGACCCCCGACTGACGTATGCAAACATGTATATGTGTATATAATATCAATAAATATACATTCAATGCTATAAATGCTTAAAACAATTAAACGTTCAAAAATAATGCACAAGAATGTAAATAAAATACACTGGTCCTTCCCAAAAAATTAGCATATTGTGATAAAGTTCATTATTTTCTGTAATGTACTGATAAACATTACTTTCATCTATTTTTAGATTCATTACACACAACTGAAGTGGTTCAAGCCTTTTATTGTTTTAATATTGATAATTGTGGCAAAAAAGTAAAGAAAACCAAAAATCCCCATCTCAAAAAATTAGCATATTTCATCCAACCACTAAAAAAGTGCTTTTAATACAGTTTTTAATTCAGTTATGCACTCAATACTTGGCCGGGAATCCTTTTGCAGAAATGACTGTTCAATGCGGCGTGGCATGGAGGCAATCAGCCTGTGGCACTTCTGAGGTGTTATGGAGGCTCAGGATGCTTCGATGGCGGCCTTAAGCTCATCCACAGTGTTGGGTCTGGTGTCTCTCAACTTTCTCTTCACAATATCCCACAGATTCTCTATGGGGTTCCGGTCAGGAGAGTTGGCAGCCCAACTGAGCACAGTAATACCATGGTCAGTAAACCATTTACCAGTGGTTTTGGCACTGTGAGCAGGTGCCAGGTCGTGCAGAAAAATGAAATCTTCATCTCCATAAAGCTTTTCAGCAGATGGAAGCATGAAGTGCTCCAAAATCTCCTGATAGCTTGCTGCATTGACCCTGCCCTTGATAAAACACAGTGGACCAACACCAGCAGCTGACATGGCACCCCAGACCATCACTGACTGTGGGTACTTGACATGGGACTCCAGGCATTTCCTTCTCCCCAGTCTTCCTCCAGACTCTGGCACCTTGATTTCCGAATGACATGCAAAATTTGCTTTCATCCGAAAAAAGTACTTTGGACCACTGAGCAACAGTCCAGTGCTGCTTCTCTGTAGCCCAGGTCTGGCGCTTCTGCCGCTGTTTCTGGTTCAAAAGTGGCTTGACCTGGGGAATGCAGCACCTGTAGCAGCGTTTTCTGCCACACTTTTTCCTTCCCACAGACGTCCCACTGAGGTGCCTTGATACAGTACTCTGGGAACAGCCTATTCGCTCAGAGATTTTTCTCTGTGTCTTACCCTCTTGCTTGAGGGTGTCAATGATGGCCTTCTGGACAGCAGTCAGGTCGGCAGTCTTACCCATGATTGCGGTTTTGAGTAATGAACCAGGCCAGGAGTTTTTAAAAGCCTCGGGGTATCTTTTGCAGGTGTTTAGAGTTAATTGGTTGATTCAGATGATTAGGTTAATAGCTCGTTTAGACTACCTGAACATGATATGCTAATTTTTTGAGATAGGAATTTTGGGTTTTCATGAGCTGTATGCCAAAATCATCAGTATTAAAACAATAAAAGACCTGAAATATTTCAGTTGGTGTGCAATAAATCTAAAATATATGAAAGTCTAATGTTTAGTGCATTACAGAAAATATTCCCCCTATTCTTCCTTAATTTCCTTATTTTAATTCGATGAATATTTTAAAAACAAAACCGCAATGCACTGAAGTGCAACGTAGCGAGGGATCCCTGTATTGTCTGTCCTCGGCTGCCCACTGGACTCTGTGGAGGAGATGAGTGAGAGGAGGATGGTAGCAAAGCTCACATCCATCCTGTTCAACAGCTCTCACCCACTGCACCAGACTGTAGAGGAGCTGAGCAGCTCCTTCAGTGGACGACTGAGGCATCCTCAGTGCAGGAAGGAGCGCTACCGCAGGTCGTTCATTCCCACCGCTGTCAGACTGTACAACGCCACTTTGTAACTGTCTGTGAAAATACCGGTTATGTGCAATAAAAACCCCGTGCACTTTAATCAACCACATCTACCCCACTGACTGAACCATATCAACCCATCTACTCTGCACTCAGATACATTTACACTTTAATATAGGCCAGTCTATAAAGTTGCTCCATTCTTTTCTTTTATTGTTTTAGTAAATTATACTATTTATGTATCTATTTATTTATTTACTTATATAATATATATGTGCGTGTGTATGTTTGTACTTGTATCTATTTTTGCACCCCCCTACTGATAGTACCTCGAGAGCCTGTAACAGTGAATTTCTCCATTGTGAGATTAATAAAGCTGTATCTTATCTTATCTTATTGCTGCAGCCACCCTGACACCCACTAGTAAGGCTCAAAATACAGAGTAAGCACTAGGTGGAGCTATAACTCAAAATATCCATGAAAAACAGAGGCCGCAACGACATGGGCGGTCGATCATACAACAACATCCATGTAATCTTGTCTGCTTACAATCTGATAAGCAACAGTAACAATTCACATTTTTACACTAAATTTTATTTGTATTACAATAGGCGAAATGGTGGTGGAATGGTTCGCACAATTGCCTCACAACAAGGTGGTCCTGTGTTGGACTCCCCAGCTCGGTAGAGGTGGTGTTCTCTGGGGTTTGAAATGTTTAGTGTGTTTATGTGGGTTTCTTCCATGTACTCTGGTTTCCTCTCATTGTCAAAAGATATACACATGATGATAATTGAATACTACACTGGCCTTAGGTGTGTGTTGGCGCTGCAATGATCTGACGAGCTGTTCATGGTGTGCCCCGAGTCTGCTCAACGACAGCCGAGATAGGCTTCGGTCTCCTTGTGACCCTAATAGGATGGAGCAGTTCAGCAAATGAATGAGCAAGTTTTTGCAGCCATCGTGCAGTAATGCTGACTCTACACTTGGTTGGTGCTTTGCTGGATGTTGTGGATGCAGCACAATAAAGTGAATAACGCCCCACAAACAGGGATACAGCCAGACAGAGACGGAAAAATAACTCAGGACAGTCCTGACCACCAGATCATATTAATCATTCATCAATCAATCAAGTACATTCATTACATAGCCCATACACGGTTCACTCGGTGTTTCATGTTCAAAAGGTGTGGGGGGGGGGTATGAATATATATATATATATATATATATATATATATATATATATATATATATACACACACACACAAACACATCTTCCACTTTCCCACATCAACAACTCATCTCAAAAATCCAACTCCGTGCATCCTACCTGAAGTGCTTTGTGCTGTACTGCTGAGGGAACTACTGTGGTTGGAGGCACGAATGGATGTCCAGGCACTGTTGGAAGGCAGCGTGGTGTTTAGTGATGAGGATGGACCTGTTTAAAGATAGAAAATGTTCAGAAATGTTGCATGAGGTTGAATCGCCATAAATAAGTTGGATCCTCCCCTCGGATATTATTTATAAAAATTCCGCTCTTTATTTCCATCAGAATTATTGCTGTACGTAATGATGAACTGGGATAACCTTCTATTAGTTCTGAATATACAAGGATTCTGGAAGACGCCGAAGCACCAGAAAAAGGTAAAATGACGCAGCATGAAAAAGTAGAACTGCTTGATATGATTCAGGAAGGAAAACAGGAAATGATTCACCGAGTTCAGTACAAGACACACTATAATCCATACACCAGAAGAACGACCGAGAAGTTGTCTCTCCATTTTGATATTAAAATGCCGTTTCAGTGAATAAAATCAAGGTTATGAAGATAATATGCTCATAAACAATGCAGGCTAGTCGCTAAGGAAGATCTGAAACAAGCACACTGATTGGTCAGCTCGGGCTTGCACATGCTCAGTGCCCGTCACACGTTAACTTCCGTTTATAGTTTATTTATAAGATTGTGAATACACAATTTCTGGAAAAGGAGACTGAAATGTCATCTGTGATGTCGAGCAGCATTAGTATAGATGTTAAATTCGACGCGAGAATTGGGCTTTGAAGATGCTGGAATGCTTGGCGTTCTTGGTTATTTCACAGGTGAGTATTTTTCTCTGCATGCAAAATTCGATTATGGAATTTTTTTGATTATTTAATTTGTGTATAATCTTATCTGGACTGGACATGCTGGATCATAGGTTGTTTAGTTTTGTACGAAAATTGGTCAAGACCTGAAAAATTCTTAAATGTTTAATTCCTTTTACATATAAACATACTGATGATGACTATGCTAGCTGTGATTAAGATTTTGATGTTGACGAAGAAGAGATATCTGTTAATAAAAATGTGCATGAGTGGTGTTTGTGAAGATGATGTGATCCTTTCTGTTCAGCAGGATATAAATGAAGATGATAATTCTTAGGGCAGAGTTGATGAAGATGACTTGTATAAAGATATCAGTTTTGTTATATAGTTTTCTTATACATAGTTTTCTTAATTTCAGTGTGATTGTTTGAACCTGAGAGTGTTTTTTTTCCAATCAGTATCATTTGAAAGCATTTGAACCTTTATATAATGATCATAAAAGATACATTCTGATCTTATTGGAATAAGCAGAAATGGGAAGAAAAAAAAAAAAAAAGTATTTTTTTTTTTTTTGTTAATTTTTGGGGGTTACCAAGGTGACTGATGGGTTAAAAAAGGGTGCATCAGATTAAAATGATTTCTCTTATCTCTTCCTAGACACGTTTTGTAAGAGTTGATATGGCTGAGGTGCATAAAAATGTTTGGTTGCTAAGGACTAATGATCTTGGAAGAAGGGCAATCTTTGTGCTCATTTTTCTCTAAAACGTTTTTTGACATTTTTAGTTGAATGCTGACACAAGAAATGGCATAGCCTGCTCAGTTTTCAAGGTATTGACAAACGTTTTGCTGCATTTTGCAGCTTTGGGCCTCCTCTATCTGACTGTATAAAAAGCTTATTTTTGGACCCAAGAGCCTACTTTCGGTGGAGTGGCTCACATGTTTGCTGTATAATGTTTATATTTAATGATCAAAAAAATCACAGTAAAAAAATTAAGTTTTTCTTAATCATGACTACATTTTCCTACTTCAATACTGTATTAATGAGTAAGACTGTCTATAGAATGTGTTTAAGAGGCATATTTTAGCGCATGTAATAGATACATAGTATTTTACTTCCGGTTGATCATTCGCACATGTAATACGATACATGGGGTTCTACTTCCGGGTACAGAACTCGCGGGTAATATTCATTCGCAGGAGGGGCCGAAACCAAACCCCCACGAACAACAAGGGCCTACTGTATTAATATGATTTGGGTCACGAGCAGACTGGGATCCATCTTAGGAAACTTTAGGTGACAAGCAGTTCACCACACCAACCACTCATACTCGTACACCTCTCGGGGCAATTTGGAACAGCCAGTTAGCTTAATGTGTATATACACACTTTTTTTTTTTTTTTTTTTTGACCGTGGGAGAAAACCGACACAAGCATGGGGAGAACATGCAGCCTCAGCATAGAAACGACTCTGCTTGGGAATCGAACCTGGACCTTCCTGTTGTGCGGAAATGCTAATAACTATCCTACCTTGCTGCACCAGGCAGGAAAGTAGTCACCTGAAGTTTTAGGGCGGTAAACCTCTTAAATTTGGTCAAGACAAACTCCAATGAACTAAAACCCTTTCATAGGAAGGAATGTCCAGCCTTTCCACACCAGGTGTCCCACTACAGAGAAGGTCTCATGAAGGATCGTACAGCAATTCCCTACATTTAGAGTATTTTTCTGAGTATTGGAGTTTGTGGATGTTGGTCTGTGTGGTAATAAGGCTGATGTAGGCTTATAGGTGGTACATTTGACTAACATCGAACAATTCTTCAGGTATAGAGTCGAAAATGGGAAGGCAGCCTCCCAAAGCAGCATTTCTCTCATGCAGATACTTACCATTGTTCCTGTCCCTGAGGTGATCAACATCCCGCACTGTGTTAATAGACAGGTTGTTAATCACACTACCAGGAGTGACGAACGGGTCCGTCTCAGGGTCGATGTTCGGGTAACCTTTCCATGGCTCACCGGGACGAAACTCTACAAAAGAGACAGGCATTCACAATACATGCCCTCATACATATTCCTTGACTATTTTAAAATTATTTTTCCTATTACATCAAGACAAGAAACGAATCCATGTCTGCTGCTCCGGGCCCTGCCCATCGGCACCATTATCATCGGGGGGGAAAAATGAGAACCATGCATGTCCTCTCGGCCCACCATTGTACTCGTCTAGTTTAAGGGTATAAGTGGTAAATAAGGGGACACCTGGGATTTGGACTAGTCGTGTGTCGTCAGGGTACAGATATTAAAAACTAGAGCACCACCGGTGGGGGAAGTTGCATCAGCCTCTGCCTCACCATTATTGACTAGGGGTCATTTTGTTGACTTCGACCTAGAATGAGCATGTTTTTGGCTTCAGTCCCAAATTAGTACCCTAAAAATTTGACTGTGATACAACAGGCAGTTCTTAAGAGATCGGTGTGTGTAGATAAACAATTGAACAAACTGATATAAGTGAAGCAGTAGCAGCCACACCACCATGGCTGGGGAATATTCCTGAGACTCGGACAGTGTTATGCTGTCTCACATGCTACACAATCATCGGATAGTTTTGATTTTTTTGGCCATACTGTATTAATCATGCAAGGGAAATTATTTCCTCTAAATTTAACCCATACAAAGTTAGCGTGTGCACACACAGGGGTGCCAGTACAGCAGTTTAGGGGGGTTAGGCGTCTTTCTCAAGGGCACTTCAGTCATGAATGTGAAGGAAGGGAAAGTGCACCCCCCCCCAAAACACTGTTTCCTGCTCATTCGGGAATCGAACCAGCGACCTTTAGGTTCCAAAGTCGCTTCCGAAACCATCAGGCTACAGCTGCCCCATAATGTGCCACAAACCAAAAACCTGTCCACACACTGCAACCAGAGTCTAAAAAAGTACTGATGTATGCATTGATGCAATCAACTACAAGCACTCACACATACTGACGTATTTCGATAAAGCAGAAAACAAGAAGGCATCCAAACCTGGTGGCCAGTTGACATTAGAAGATGCATGAGGTGATTTGGCACGAGTGGGCCAGCCATCCCCCACTGAACCAGGGGGGCTGATGGGAGAATTACTGGAGTTTATAAAGTCATACGGACCAAAGGGAGGGTCTTCAATCCTCAGTGAGGACATAGCACCTGCAAGACACAATAACTTTAGATTATTTTAAACGTCCCTCTGTGCACATGGTCCTTTAAACTGTACAACCCGTTGAGCTGAATGGATTTGTGACATTTCCTCTGATAAGCAGTGTAGTAATCTGACAGCCATCAAAATTCACAATATTTGACTCACCAGGTTTGCTGGGGTTTTGATCGAGTGGCGAGTTAATGGAAACGTCCATGGCGGTCCACTTCTTGAGACGGGACTGTGGCTCTTTGAACCCAACACTACCAATATCGGGATTGTTTACATTCAAGTTTGAAGACAAGCCTATTGGGATGACACAGACAGATGGTTGAGTTGTATGTAAAGGGTTACAACGCTTAAAATAAATAAGTAAATAAAATCAATCCGGCTGCTTGTCTGCACAGGATCACTGACCTAAAGGGAAATTGGTGTAGGAACTGAGAGTGTGTTGTTCTTTGTGCAGGTCAGGTGTGTTCAGGCTGATGAAGCTGTCCATGTAAGGTTTGGGCTGGTGCAGTGTTGCAGGCTGTGGAGGGGAGTGTTGCTTCAGAAGGGGAGGATCAACGTGACGAGGAGGCGGGACCATGGCAGGAAAACCACGGACCTGAGAAAATAAATCAAGTTTTACGGTGAAGCTCTGATGATTTTCAGACTGAGTGCAAAATAAACAGGGAGGCTTTGTAGTAAAGCGGTTCCCTCCATCTTCAAATATACAGTAGGCCCTTGACTATTCGCGGTTTTGCACTCACAGTTTGAGTATTCGCGGACTGCCGAGCAGCTTGCACGTGATTCAAATTCAGCCAATGGCTGTCCTCCTTCCTGCTGATTGGTTGAGATGATGTAACGCCCCTTTTTCCTCATTCGCACACAAGTTGGCAATGAACCTTTTTTTAGTGCGTTTTAATTACCAGTTAAGTTCGATGATGTCATAGATGTATAGAAATAACTGTGACACTTGTTTACTTTCAACTTTGTGGCACCAACTTTGGGAAGAAGCTATACAGGGATCCCTCGCTACTTCACGCTTCAATTCATGCCGCTTCAGTGCATCGTGGTTTTTTTTTTTTTTAATATTCATTGAATTAAAAAATAAGGAAATTAAGGAAGAATGGGGGAAGTTAAGGAAAATGCTGCAAAAACAAGGCCAATTATGCAACAAAAAAAAAAACCCTAAACAAACAAAACAACCCAAAACTAGTTACATCCTACTTTGCGGAATTCAGTGGTCGCGGGGGGATCTCGGTCCCAATTAACCACAAAAAGTGAGGGATCCCTGTATACAGGTCTGAGGGTCAAGTGTTCATGTTTCAAAAACCTTTAATATCTCCAGGACGATATTTTGGTGTCCTGTTTCTCGATTGGCCGCGGAAAGAGGCGATGCATTTGCTCATGACCCATTAAACCTTAAAATAATTTCATCCATTTACATGCAGTTTAGTCTTTCAGCTGGTATGCAGCAAAATAACACGAGTGAGAAGTCAAGTCAGAAGTCTGACTGAGGACGTATCAGAATGACATCGCCTCACCTGCTGTTCTTGGGTTTGTCGGTTGTTGCCGGTCATGACTCTCTGATTCTGCGCTTTCTGCTGGATGAGGAGACGCTGCAGCACACAGAGGAGACGGCGTAAATGCCGGTGGAATAAACAATACAAATATATCTGCACTGTAGCGTAGCATACATTCCTTCAGCAGCATACACTATTCGCACTGACCATCAGTACTTAAAATTTACTTGTAATAACTTTAATCTCCATTAAATCATCCAGTTGCTTTTTTTTTTTTTTTTTTTCAAGCACTAATGGAATTTGTGGCTCGATAAGCAATCCTAAAACTATGCTCACCACAAATACCTGATTAAAAAAATGTAAAAATACTTAGAAGTGGGTTAGAGGTGGGTTGCTTTTACCTGCAGCTGACTTATTTGATTAAGCTGGGACAGCTGGTTGAGCTGAGAAAGCTGACTGAGCACAGCCATCTGCTGAGGACCAAAAATTGTATTCAGACCTGCATTATTGTGTGAATACTTCAACAACGATGGAGGGACCTAAGGTACACAATAACAAACAGAGTTAAACAAACTACATGAATTTGAAATATAAATATAGCTTGTTAGTATCTTCTGACCTATAAATCATTGTACAGAGCCCATTACTGTTATGGCAAGAACCACACGTGTACAAAGACACACTCACCCACTCACTATCGACAAAACCCTACACTACTCCTAGGCTGATAAATAGTCCACCAACCCAAATATCTGGCTAATAGTAGCCCTTGAGCTATAAACTCGCACAAAACATGTCACTAAAAAGACCTGCAAGAAAAATACTGCGCTGTCGTTTATGTCTCTAACGTATAGAACGATAGTGTTGTGATTGTTTCTGAAAAACCTCAATGCTGTTGATACCTGAGAGGGGAGCAGTGAAGGAGGCACTTGGTTGCGTAAATTGGACTGAGTCGAGTTCAGAGCTTGTGCTGGAGGCTGCTGGGAGTTTCGACCTTGTGCTGCTGCATTTCCACCTCCGTACATGTTAACATTCTGCAAAAACACAAAACTAACCAGCCTTAGCACACAAAGTAAACATCCCTAGAAAGCCATGAACTTTAGTCTCAGACCAGACATCGGTCAGGACACCTACACTTGAGCACAAGCGTAGGTGGCAACTCACCTGCCTGCCTGAAGCAGGGTTAGAGGGGGCAAAGTTCAAACTTTGTGCATTTTGTTGCTCATCCATTACAGAGTTATCGTAGGGCAACGAGAGCTGAAGGCAAACAGATGAAGCCACAGGCAGCACAGAGAAGCAAGGGGAAACAACAGAGAAAAGCAGCAACACACAGGAGAGAAAGCGGAGCGTTAGTGCCAAGCTGGAATGCTAATATATAGCAGATTATACAACGTTAGTGTCTTCAGGTTTATTAATATGTGATGAGGGTTTCACCCAGCAGGGTACAAAATTTTTCATTTTCTGCTTTTAATTTTCTCAAAATGCCTTTCTTGCTGTGCAGCCTATGTAATGAATTGCCAGCTCCCAAACGCTGCATGCTCAGAACGTTCCATAGTAATATACATAAACACTGCAGTATGCAGAGTACCCAATTCCCATTATTCTCTCAAATCCCGATACCGCAGCAGTTGAAATATATACCACATTATACATAACCAACATGCCAAGTGGGCTTAACAGAGTGTAAATCATGCAGCTTCTTAAAACCCACAATCCCATAAAAGTAACCAGCAGCAGACATGCAATCGCACACAAGTCCGAAATATGCAGGTCGAGCAGCAGGAAATATCAAGGTGAAACTCATGACCTACTGCAGAGGGCGCTACAGAGGCATAACAGCTGTTCAGAGCAGCAGAGAAACTGCACAGCAGTTTGAACATTAAAAGCTTGCTGACCTTCTCCATGTATGAACTGCGATCGATAGGTGGATCTTTGTGGGTTGGGTGGCGTGGCGCTGAGGGCATGTTAACACTGTGTTTATCCACATCCATCCTCTTATCCATCATTCCTGCACATAAACACAGACCACTGGTTTAATTACAAAAGTCACTTAAGTGGAAGGCAAAAAGAAAAAAGAGAAAGTCAGTCAGCCCCGCCCACTGATGGTTATTTGAATGGTATGCTAATTTTAACCTGTATTTGCACACAAAACTTGGCATGTTCGGTGTGTATTCACAAATCCACTGTCAAGACAGTCTGAACCTGAACTACTGCCCTGTACAGTATTACAGGTCTCTCCAGTGTTTGAACATGTGCACATTACTTACTTGTCGAAGAACTCAGCAGCAGTTTGTCTCATTTATATACAATTTCCCTGCATTACAGCTTTTGGCGCATGTCTCACAATGACGAGCTTGAGAATTTTGGTTTTATTTATTTTTACTTTGGTAATGTAGCCACAAAATTATGAATATGCAAACTGGTTTCAGCTTATTTTATTTGCATGATCAAACAATGTAATTTTATATACAAAATACATGGCATGAAAATCTAGAAATGAAATTCATTTGGGTTAAAACTGAAGGTGGCCCTACATGAATTTAAACCGTCAACTTTCATTTACACCTACTGAAATGCTCTTTTTATTTAGCTAGGTAGAAGTGGAGTCATAAAGGAAAAAACCTACCTGAACTAATGTCCATCTTATTGCTCTTTAGGGAGTCTTCAGAATCCCGCTACAAATAAACACAGACTGGATCAGTTCACACTATCAAGTGAAATCCACAGGATGTAATGGAAGACATTTTACTATTGCAAAGCTGTGTTTACTTTTCAAATATATAAAATCCCATTGACATCTTTGATATTCTTTGTTATATTGTTAAATTTCTCAGAAAATGTCTGCAGTAGAGACCCTGAAGCTTCGGTCTATATAAGCAAAAAGCCAAAGTAGCCTTCATTCTACATGCTGGACATCACTTTCTAACTTCCATTGTGTTTGAATACGTAGGACAAAAACAGGCTGCAATGTGAAGCACTGAACTAGCCAGTACTGCTGGAACGTTCTGCGCGTGACAGAGGCTTCACAGGTATTGCATAAAGAAACATGCTTACAGGGAAATTCATGCTGTTGAACTGCTTCACAAACGGGTTCATCCACGGATCGTCAGGTTTCCCAGGTCCTTTATTCATCTAAAGGAAAAGATTCAAAATGAATGGAAATAATATTCAAATAGATAAACTAAAAAAAAAAAAAACACACACTGATGATTTCAGTGATTGTTATTAACCCTTCACTGGGCAATGCGGCCGAAAGCAGCAAATTTATTGATCTGGCAAAACGGTCATAGTGACTGTTACTTTCGCTTTTCGAGAACTTGCACGACTACCGTTTGTATACTCCCAGATTATTCGAATGTTCAATGTTTGAGGCCTCTATCAAAAAAATCTAAAAAGCCTGAAATTTTGTAAGTGAAGGATTATATATATGTAACACAAAGATGCAAGTTTTGTAAGGACAGCTGCTTCCCTCAACACTTCGGCAAAAAACTCAACAGTTTGTGTAAATGCTCTGCTTGTACATAGTGCATACGATGGCCAAAATTTATTTCTTCAGGTAAATGTGTGTTCATACTTGGACAAGCAGATACCCAAAAAGAATACCTCAAGTAAGCCACAAGTCTGGCTTTATTTCTCTTCATTTTGATTTTCATGCATGTTCCTACTAAAGTATGTAATTGTCTGTTTTTATTTTTTCTATTTAAAAAAAACACTTCTAAAAACTAGCAAATGCTGGACTTCATAGTATCGTGTATATTTGGGACACATTCAGAATATTCTATGATGTCCGGCTGACATGCCAGTTCTAGCTGTCTAATTAACTTTAAATCATGACTATAGAGCAGTGGCTCTGTGACCCAGAGATCACGACACGTACACCCAGGAAACATACTTTTTTGGCCGTACAGTCGGCCCCCTACTTACGAAATTAATCCGTTCCAGAGCCTTTTTCATAACGCGGGAGTTTCGTAAGTAGGGACATGTTTTTACATGTAAAACGCCTGGTTCGTTCCAAGGCTCCCAAGACTACCCGATAAACCATTTAAAAATGATAAAAGTACACCAATTTTGTACAAAATGTGTTAAAAGTAAAAGAAATTTATTAAACCATTTAAACATTTTATTGACATATTTATTAATTAAACGCTTTTTAACACACACCTGTCTCTCTCTATCGCTCTCTCTCTCTCTCACACACACACACACACACACACAGTATACATTAAATGTGTATTGTATGCACATTAAATGTTTATTGTGGCGCTGCGGGCCACGTCCACAACCAGGACGCCTGAGCATTTTAAGACGTGGAATTCAAAGCTTGACAGATTGGAGGTCCAAACTCAACTTTAACTTGATTCCTTGGGGGATCGGAGGTCCAGAAGAGCCACGTTTTGCTCACATGCACCACATTTATTAAACATTTACTGAATTAAACCACTTTAAAAACTAAACTGTAATTGATTTTATTTAATTTTATTTTTCAGTATCAAATGGTTCAAATTGTTCGTCAAAAATTTTTACAGTTTAAATAAGGATACTTTTTTTTATTTCAGGCAAATTGATGCACTTTAAATATTTTTGTTTATAGACTAAAATTTTTAATAAGGATATATTGTCATGGAGAGGATTACTTATAACAATTTTTAAAGAAATAACACTATTTATATTGGGGGGGGGCAGAAATGTTTTCCTCTTCCTTGGGGGACGACTGAAAGTAATTGAGAAACACTGCAATAGAGTGTATATATCCTACAGGGTTAATACTTTCAGAGAGAGTAGCCAGAAAATTGAATCAAGCTTTATGTCCACAAGCAGTTAAACACCAGTGCCTGGTATACTGCCCTATGGAGCTACCTTAGGAGGGACCTTCTTAGAGTAGGACCAGTTTCCTGACTGGTTCACTTCCTGCGGTGTGTTATTCCACATGCCGATCTCAACCTCCTCCTCCTCCTCCTCCTCCTCCCAGTTAGAGGGTGCTGACATCGCCATCTCCCCATCCCAGCTGCTCTGCACAGGCTTCGGTCCTGCAGCACGAGCACAGTAAAACAAGACATGGTGATGAAGTGAGAAACATGCAACAGGGGGAACAAACCCACCATTCTGTCTTCCAAACAAGTAAGCACTGTCGTATGCAACCAAGAAGAGAGAGTACAAGTTAAAGCTCACTAATAGCCTGGTCCATAAAAGAAAGCTAAACTTGGGATGAAAAGACAAAGCATAATCATAAACAAAATTACTAATATTAGCTTCAGTCCCAGACATACCGGATTTGTGCTGTGACTGGGAGTTCCACCCATTTCCCGTGTTCTCTCTTCCTGGATTTTCCCAGTTTGACCCAGAATCCATCGGTTTTCCCCAAGCAGACGTGCCAGTGTCCACTGCAGGCCCTGCCCAGGAGGAGGACTCCCCCTTTTGAGGTCCTGTATACGGCTCCCCCCATCCTGCATACATACAGGTGGTACATTAGAAACACTGCACAGAAGCTCACTTGTGCAGCTACAGTATCTTGTGTCTTGAATTTTAAGGATCGGGAGCTGAATTTTGATCATTATTTCATTAAGATTGATAGAGATAACGAAACTTAAGTAATCCAGATATGGCATCCGTTAGTTATATTGAAACAAATACATTTTATTCAATGTTTTTTAAATCACATTCATCCTCAGTTCTGTGCAAAGTAATGAACGCTGACCTCCAACCCCAACCTGCACAACAGCCCCCCATGTAAACAAACTTGTGCACTTATGTAAGCACTGTTTACTCTCCGGTGCTGCCGATTGGATCAGTTTGCATCTGACCACTGGGGTTCCTGCACTTTCACCGTTGTGTGCATGTCCTGCATTCCTCTGACAGAAATAGCTCAGTTCAGTGTGCCCCGCTGCTCAAGTTGCCAGCATATGACTGTAACCTTAGCCTGGTCTCACCAAGTACAGCTAAGCTTATCCAGAGAAACATCATGTTGACCTTTCAAGGCAGAAGTTGAGGCAGTAGTACAAATCTGTGTTGCACACATCACTTGATTCTTCACCAGAGATCAAAATTTCTGAATTGTAAATTTCCGAGGGGAAAAGACAACGACTATATAATGGCTTTATTAAAATGTTTAACCCATCAGTGTGCCATAACTAATTGGTCTATCCATTCCTAACATTCCTCCGACAAGCTGTTGTAGGACTCAAGGCACATATTGAGTAATAAAACCTGGTTTCAAGGCTCACTGCTTTTGAACTTCCAATTACTTAATTTTAGTACAAATTTATTTTTGCCCCTTAAAAATGGTTTATATTGGCCTTGGCCTACTAAAGACGTTATTAGCACATACTATATGGGAAGGACGCAGTCTGATTGGTCTGCTCTCTGTGGAATAATGATACATCCCCAAGTGTGTTGAATCAAAATGGCGGACCCTCACCGAACCTCGCGGTTACTCAGAGCATGCGAAAGTCACAGAATAAATTTTTGTGTAGCATATAGTATTACAGCTTGGGGCAGTGGTGGTCTAGAGGTATAGGGAACTCGATCGCTGATCCAAAGGTTGGGGGTTCGAGTCCCACTCTCCATAAGGTTGTCACTATCCCCCCCCCCAGTGCAGCTAATTGGGTTATCAAAGGCAGACCATGTCTCTCACTGTCTGTGGTGAGAGGTTCATGTAAAAGAACCATTGCTGACTTTCGTAAAGAGTAGGCTGCAAAGCTGTCAGCGTGTTTCTGTCCCTTGCTAAAAAGGGTTTTGACAGGAAGGGCATCCGTCGTAAAAACCTCTGCCAAATCAAATGTGCGAATCAGATGATTCGCTGTGGCGACTCCCGAGTAAAAGGGAAAAAGCCGAAAGGAAGACAGAGACAATATAGTATTACAGATTAATAAATTTAAAAGCTTCACTAAACTCATCTGACCTGCCTCTAGAATAGTAAAAATATGTACAAATAACGAAATAAGAGCACCAGTGGAGCGGAATATGCCGTCACAGTTAAAATACAGGCACAGCAAAGGTTGTTGCAAATGTCAACGGACAGACGAACAGCACCAAATCATCATACATCCCGTCAAAAGAAAATAGCTTGTGCAATAAATTTTAAAATTCTGAACGAGTTTTCATAAAATTATGTTTAGCCTACATAGTGCTCAACTCTGATCAAAGCACATAAAGCTCACCTGAGCCACCTCTGTAAACAAAATATATATAACTAAACATAAGAGACTATTTAGTTTGATTTTTAGGATGCAGTGTAGTACACACTAAAGCAACCGTTAGACTTCATCTCAGTGGCCATCACTGAATTGATCCTCCCCCTCTGCGAATAACTGTTAGACAGTACTTATACCTGCTTAGCGCTGAAATGTGCCAAACTCGGCCATTTCCTCTCCTGATGTTTCCTAAAAATCTAAACTGGTTAACAACGAAAGCATTGCCGATAGCATCTGGCTCCCACCTTAATCTCATGAGCATGCAGAAGTCCCTCATTACTTCAAAAATTTTGGAAATTTCCTTTATAAATACCACATTACTGCTGGATTGATCGCGCCCCTGGCTGCCCCTTTAAAGCGGTGAAAAACTATCCAAAATAAAAAGTCCTTGGTGTCTTCTGAAAGAAAATGCTTCTCTTTTTTTTTTGTCTGTCAATTGTAGTCTTGTGTGGTCTCCTTCCCCACTTTATACATTTGACAACACTGTTGTACAATTTCGACATTGCAAGCATATATGGAAGGAAGACAACTCAACTATGGCTTTTTAAGACAGCACAAGCACTCAAAAATAATGAAAGAGAAGGCAAAGGCAGGACAGAGAGTGCATGTAGGAGGGGAGAGCTTGTGCAGAGAATTCCTAAGGCATGACTACAGTGCAGTAAATAAATACAGAAGGCGACTCACTGCCAGTAGAGATTTTTTTTTTTTTTGGGGGGTGGGGTGGGGGGGGTGGTTTTAAGGGCACCATACCTGAGCTGCAGCTTTTCTCCTTTTTCCCCACAGAGCTCGAAACCGGGGGAGGTGGTTGCTGTGGCAAAATATCCTGCTCTGCAGAGTTATTATTGTTCCACATGTTCACATTGCTGTAGTTGTACTTGCTTGGATCTCCCCATGCAGAAGTGCCATCGTCAATCTCCATCCGTCGTCGAATAGATTCAGGAGATGGCTCTTCCCAACCTGTCGGCTGTTCTTCGTTTAGAGCAGCAGGTATCGGACCCCCTAACCATCCCGATGGCTTGTTTTTGGCTCCAGTTTGAGAGCCGTTTCCCGCCCTGAAGGTCCCCACGTTGGCATCAGGGCCTTTTCCCCACTCTGACTGGTTGCTGGATTTTGTAGCTTCACCCCAGGCTGGGTTGGAGTGACTTGGTTTGATTGGCTCACCCCAACCTTGGTTCTGATTGTTAGCTTTCACAGAATCTCCCCACCCACTTGATTGACCACCCTTGTCAGGAGTGTTAGCACCTCCACTTCCTCCCCAAGTGTTGCTCGTGTTACCACGCCCTGTCTCACTCCATCCTGAACCAGAGCGTTCGCTGTCGCTATCCCAACCTCCAGATCCAGACGTCTGTGGATCCCCCCAGTGGTTCCCTCTTGACCTTTCTCCACCCCATCTTTCCCCAGAAGAGTCACCCCATCCCTGTTTTGTTTTTTGCCCATTACTCCAAGAAGAAGATTTGTCATCTTTACCATTACCCCAAGATGAATTACCCTTGTTCATATGGGCTGAAGAGTCTTCCCAGCCATTCTGAGCTTTACTTTCCCTCCAACCAGGGGTGGGCTTCTGCTCACCCCATTCAGACACACCAGCATCATTAGTGTTGGCGCTGGCGACATCTCCCCATCCGCTTTGGAAGCTTGACTTCTGGGTGGCAGCACTACCCCATCCTTGTGATCCATTTCCAGCCATCTTCTTGGCGCTGGATACATCCCAGGCAGTGTTTTGCCGGACTGGGGTCTGACCCCATCCTTGGTTGGAAAGCACCCTCGGGTCCATATCTGATCTAGAGAGAGCTGCTTGAATCAGACTTTGCTGGTTTCCCCTCCTGCGGTTGCCATTACGCTGTACATCCTTCTCATTTATCGAGTCTTCCCCACTTCCTTCGCTGCCTGTGGATTTGTTCCATGTGCTTCCTTGGGACGACTGACCACCACTTCCTATCCCAAGAGCATCATCGTCCAAGGACTTCCAACCATTTGTTCCGTTCCTGCTCCCACTTGTGCCATCACTGGAATGCTGATTGTTGCTGGGCAGTGTGCCCCACTCCCCACTCGAAACTTTAGTGCCAGTGTTTGAAGACGATGAGGACGACGATGAGGACGAGGAGGTGCTACCCCAGGGACAAGAGGCTCCGGCAGCACCCATGCTGTTATCTGCTCCCCAGGTCAAATTTTGAGAGGCAGAGGACTGAGAGTCCCAGTTTCCTCCACAATTGACTATACCATTATTATTATTTTTAAAAGCAGCAGCGCTCGCAGAAGATCCATTAGCTCCGGACTGCATTAGAGTTGCATTCACAGTGTCGCCCACAGCTTGGCCTTTTGGGACAGAACATTTGTCTCCAGAATAAGTAGTGCTGGGCAGAGCACCCCATGCTGTACCGTAGGACTTGCTGTTTATCCCCTCGCTGTTGCCATGCTGAGAAATGGAAGTGCCATTAGAGACCGGGGATGTTCGGAGCTGAGGGGAGCCCCCTGTACTCACAGGCCAGGATCTTTCATTCATCTGCAGTGAACCTGTAGCGTTTGGTAAACTAGAGATCATAGGGTTAGTAGTGTTATTTGGTCCGTTAAATTCAGTGTTAAGATTTTGAGGCTGCCCACTCAGAACCTTGCTTGTACCATTGACTTCAGATTCAACCACTTTTTCCTGCAGGCTTCCCCAGGACATCTTAGAGTTACCACTCTGCAAGTTGGGCACTAGACCTATGGTGCTTCTTTGAGTGTTCGTGCCCCCATTCCCATTGCCCAAAGGCCCATGGGAGTTGGAAGCAGCATTCTGCAGAACGGCCCAGGCACCATGGTTGGCATTTGGATTCAACGTGCTTGAATTCACACCATTATTTGAAGGACCTTGGTTACCCCACGCATTCATTTGTCCATGGCCACCTTCTACCAGCTTGTCACTGGAGGACTCTCCAGTACTTTGACATGTGCCCAGCATTGAACCCCAAGGACCCTTAACACTCCCATTAACCACATTATTGCTGCCATTTGCAATCATAAAATGAGAACTTTGATTGCTTCCTTGTCTATTGCCGTTGCTGTCTCCAACAACCCCAGATGCCATCATACAGAGGTTTTTCTCGGACCCGGAGCTGGAGACTGAGTCAGCGTCCATACATTCTGAGGCCAGCTCTGGGTCACTACCAGTGATTGAAGGCCACGCCCCCTTATCACAGCTATCTACAATAACTTTTCCCCAGTTACTGTTTGTGTCACTGCAGGGTGATCCAGAGTTCCAAGGTGAATTCTCATACTGTGGGTCCAGACCAGCGTGATCCAAACCTGCAAACACAAGTTATAAAAGGCGTCATAAAACTGACGGGTCAAAATATAGTTATAGTAACAAATACCTCTTCTAAGGAAAGCTTTTTGGGACACCTCTGGACAAATATTTAGAAATAGCACAAAATTATTAAAAAACAGCTAGGATAAAACAGCCTTTGAGCATTCCAAAAGGAAACCCTCAATAAAAATGGGTCCTGGTTCCTGTCAAGGTTTCGTCCTAACATCTACTGAATTGAATATAGCTTTAAGTGCATGAAGGCTAACATGAGTTTCAGTGGACACACAAAGTCAGCTGCCTCTGCAACAACTGACAATACCATCATAGCTCTTGAAGCACATTCTCACACCTACAGACTAACTACAAAAAGCAGACTGGTGAGCTAACACGTACAGATTGGAAAGTGTGACATTGATTGACGGGGAACAAGGTGAAAAACCGTCAAAGTAGTGTTTCTATACATAAATAATACGTTAAACACTTCAAAAATAATAGCCAGTATAAGGATTTTCACCTTGCGACTTCAGAGATTAGTAAAACTCGGTAGAGCTGCTGAACCATAGCTGTTCATTGACCGAGACTCTGAACTACTCCACTGTACGTTTTAAACTGGCAGACATTTTGCGCCATGGGAAGCGTCTCATTTCAGCTTGGCTGAATAAGAAACAGTGCTCACCATTTTGTTGAAGCAGCATGACGCTGCACCATGACAGAGGATCAGACAGTTTGAGTGAAAAAGATGCAGAGAGACTGTGAGAACACAAACTGTCTTTGAGGATGTATGGACATTATAAAAACTTTGATGCTAGCCAGCCAGACAAGGTGACAACACTCATGAGCGTGTAAGTTCAAGTGAAAAGATGGAATGTTGAGCATTCCTCTCCTTCTTCCAGCTAAGTTTTTCTGCTAGTCTGTGCTTGCCACACCAAAAAAGGCTGCCAAATCTCAGTGAAGAGCTGCCCCTGCCAAGTATGAGGTTGATCTTGCCATGTTTGCTAGCAACAGATGGACAAAGAGATAAGTAGACAGTGAAGAGTATATTCATTTTGCATACAAATTAACTGCGCTATAACCCTAGTATAAACCTAATTGTGGGGATGTGCCTAATTAGACTTAATCAGAAGGTCACTAGTTGGTAACAGATGGTAGTTTAATATACATCTGTACACCACTATATTTGCCGTCATCTTGCAATATTCTCAGAATGCAACTTCAAACATGTAAATAAAAACCACCTGATAAACATACAAATTTTCAGAGCAACAGGAGAGTTTATAAGGCTTTACTTTCACGCAACTTGAGTCTCACTGGTTGTGTGTGCGGTACAAGTTTGAATGACAGCCAGCAGGTCAGTAAACTGCTAGTAACCAAATAAGAGTTTCTAAAGCTACATCCACACAGCAAGCAACAAGTGACACAGTAGTCTCCTTGCTGCTGACCTGCATGAAAATTCTATGGAAGCGAATGACAAGACCAACCAGGGCTGGTAAAATTTCATGCAACAAAAACCCAGCATACATCACAATAACATTTTCTGTAAACTCAAAGAATAAAGAAACCTTTTTTTAATGAATAAATTACAGTTTAAGAATGTTAATCAAGTAATATTTAAATTCTAAAATGAACATCTACAGCTATTTCGTGGTAAAAGATGTACTGTAAAAGCTACACGAATAAATACATAAATGTATAATTGCGCAGAAAACTTATATACAAACAAGTTTGACATACACAATTATAAAACGGAGTAGAATTTTGCAATTACAGTTGGCCCTCGTTATTCACAGGGGTTCGGTTCCGGCCCCACCCGCAAATCCTGTACCGCGAACCCCATGTATCATATCACATGCGCGAATGATCAACCGGAAGTAAAATACCATGCATCTATTCCATGCGCTAAAATATGCTTCTTAAACACATTCTAGAGACAGTCTTACTCATTAATTTAGTATTAATGTAGTAAAATGTAGTAATGATTAAGAAAAACTTTACAATTTTTACTGTGATATTTATTGATGATAAAATAAACATTTTACATTTCACAGCATATATATATATATATATTAATTAGATGGGGCTCCCTTGAGGATGAAGTCGTGGAGTTATCAGAGTCATGTTCTTTCTTTGTTAATTTTGTTTGTACGTGTTTTGCACTATGCTTGTCTATGACCGGGCGACCCTACTACAGCTATGACAACGCAGTCCTTTTGGCTGTTTAAAACTGAGCAGGCTCAACTCCTATCCTGAGCTAACATGCTATGGCAGCTCAATGCTAGCCACTCCCACCCCCCCACCCCCCATCTAACAATAAGCCCAGGTGGAGATGTGGCAGGCGGGGAGGGGCTGAACGACGACTTCGGCGATTGGTTAGCAGTGGAAGGTTAGCATTTCCGGTCATACTGCGTGGAAATGTTCAGTCTCTGCGAAATGAGATGGACGAGTTCATGCTCGGATTGTAATGCCGAGGGATCTACAGTACTGCCCTATGCTATGTTTCTGTGAAACATGGCTGGAGGTGAGTACACCCTTCAGTGTTGAACCCTTGGGGTTGAACAATTCTCTGGGGAAACAAAATGACTGCCACTTCTAACTTTGATGTTCCACATTCTCAGAGCAAGCTTTAGAGATAATCTACAGTCAGTACACCAGGTTTATTTAATGAAATCCACCATTCTTCCACCTCCGGTCCTCCCTGAAGGCAATGTACCCGGCTGGTGTAGTCGCCTCATCGGGTGGACTTGGGTGGTCTCCTTGAGCCATGTTTCACAGAAAGACAGCATAGAGCAGTCCTGAATCCCTCTGCGATGCAATCCGAGCACGAAGCTCGTCCATCTTGTTTCGCAGATACTAAACATTTTCAAACAGTATGACCGAGTGCATGAACCTTCCACTGCTAACCAAGCGCCGGAGTCGTCGTTCAACCCCTCCCCACCTGGGCTTATAGTTATCCGGGGAGTGGCTAGCATTGAGCCACCATAGCATATTAGCTCAGGATAGGAGTTAAACATGCTCAGTTCTAAATGTCCAAAAGGATTGCGCCATCATAGCTGTAGTAGGGTCGCCCGGTCATAGACGAGCATAGTGCAAAAAAGAAAACAAAAACAAACAAAACAAATTAAAACAAACAAAGAAACAATTTGACTCCGAGAACTCTGCGACATCGCCCTCTAAGGAGTGGTCACGTTCAATATAAAAAGAAACGAAGCATAATTATTCAAGCTTAATCTCACAAACAAACATTAACTTGGGTACTCTACTGGAATAATAATTGAAAAAGACCAATACTACAGTGCTTTAAAACAGTTCAGATGATTATTCCTCTTCAGGCACTTCAGAGGAAACTGTCGTTTCTTCAGGAGAAAGTCTTATTTCTTCAGAAGAGATGGCGCTTAGCCGGCATTTGAGTGGCATCATAGAACTTAACTGGTAATTAAAACACTAAAAAAAGGCTCATTGACAACTTGTGCGCGAATGAGGAAAAGGGGCATATACATCAACCAATCAGCAGGAAGGAGGACAGCCTTGAGGAGGATTGGCTGAATTTGAATAATATGATAGCTCGGCAGTCCACGAATACGAGCATACGCGAGTGCAAAACCGTGAATAGTCAAGGGTCTACTGTATATAGCATTTTTGAAATGAGATATTTTTAGACAAGCTAAAGCCTAGCATACAGGTGGTCGCCGACTTACAACTCTGACTTTACAACCACTCATGACAAATTTTTTTTTTTTTTAAATAAATAGTTAATATACTCTGGTATCGTGTGGAAACATTAAACATCAGCCTAGTGAAGCTGATTCTAGCCTATTTGAGGATCAAATAAGCGCATATAAACATGTGTGTGTGTGTGTGTGTGTGTGTATATTATATATAATGCAGCCATGAGGCGGGGGAAGGGGGGGGCACTAACCAGTGTCTCTCCCCCTTATGCCGGTCCCAAGCCCGGATAAATGCAGAGGGTTGCGATAGGAAGGGCATCCGGCGTAAAACTTCTGCCACGTTTAAAAATGCAAACGATCAATACAGAATTCATACCGGA
The DNA here is from genome assembly GCA_024760905.1 of Plotosus lineatus. Taxonomy (NCBI): domain Eukaryota; kingdom Metazoa; phylum Chordata; class Actinopteri; order Siluriformes; family Plotosidae; genus Plotosus; species Plotosus lineatus. The sequence continues at coordinate 12,027,986 of CM045740.1, forward strand.
TCGGTCGAGGCCCGGGTTAACAACGACCGCCATCAGTGCTGTCAACCAACAGGGTGCTGATGGAAATTGGACTACTGTTGGTCGAAGACGTCGAAGAAGGAGAGGCGGGAGGCGTGTCCGTAGGCAGAGAGAGAAGAGGAAATGCCTGAGCCTAGGACTGAGAGTAGGGACTTTGAATGTTGGAACTATGCAAGGAAAAGATAGGGAGCTGGCGGACATGATGCAGAGGAGGAAGGTGGACATACTGTGTGTTCAGGAGACAAGGTGGAAAGGTAGCAAGGCTAGAAGCTTAGGAGCAGGGTTTAAACTGTTTTATAATGGTGTGGATGGGAAGAGAAATGGAGTAGGAGTCATCTTGAAGGAGGGGTTTGTCAGGAATGTTCTAGAAGTGAAAAGAGTGTCAGACAGAGTGATGAGCCTCAAGTTAGAAATTGAAGTCGTGGTGGTCAATGTTGTTAGTGCTTATGCCCCACAGGCAGGATGTGAGCTAGAAGAGGAGAGATTCTGGAGTGAGTTAGATGAAGTGATGCAGAGTACCCCCAGAGGTGAAAGAGTGGTCATTGGAGCAGACTTCAATGGACATGTTGGTGCAGGCAACAGAGGGGACAAGGAAGTGATGGGCAGGTTTGGTATCCAGGACAGGAACACAGGACAGATGATCGATTTTGCAAAAAGGATGTAAATGGCTGTGGTGAATACTTTCTTCAAGAAGAAACAGAAGCATAGGATGACTTATGAAAGCGGAGGTAAGAGCACACAGGTAGACTACATCTTGTGTAGGCGATGTAATTTGAAAGAAGTCAGTGACTGCAAAGTAGTAGTGAGTAAGAGTGTTGCCAAACAGCATAGGATGGTGGTGTGCAGGATGACACTGATGGTGAGAAAGGTGAAAAAGGCAAAGGCAGAGCAGAAGACAAAGTGGTGGAAGCTGAAAAAGGAAGAGTGTCGTGTTGTCTTCAAGGAGAAGTTGAAACAGGCTTTGGGTAGTCAGGAAGTGCTTCCAGAGGACTGGACAACCACAGCCAATGTGATCAGGGAGACAGGTAGGAGAGTACTTGGTGTGTCCTCTGGAAGGAAAGTAGATAAGGAAACTTGGTGGTGGAATGAGGAAGTGCAGGAGTGTGCACAAAAGAAGAGGTTAGCCAAGAAGAAGTGGGACATGGAGAGGACCGAAGAGAGTAAACAGGAGTACAGGGAGACACAGCGTAAGGCGAAGGTAGCAGTGTCAAAGGCCAAACAGAGGGCGTATGATGACTTGTTTGATAGGTTGAACAGTAAGGAGGGAGAAAATGATCTATACATGTTAGCACAGCAGAGAAAGAGAGATGGGAAAGACGTGCAGCAAGTTAGAGTGATAAAGGACAGAGAGGGAAATGTATTGACTGATGACAGAAGTGTGCTGGGAAGATGGAAAGAGTACTTTGAAGAGCTGATGAATGAGGAAAATGAGAGAGAAAAAAAAGAGTAGAAGGGGTGACTGTTGAGGACCAGGAACTAGCAAAGATTAGTAAGGGAGAAGTGAGGCGGGCATTGAAGAGGATGAAGAGTGGAAAGGCAGTTGGCCCTGATGACATACCAGTTGAGGTATGGAAGTGTCTAGGGGAGGTAGCAGTAGATTTTCTGACAAGAATATTCAACAAGGTCTTATAAAGTGGGCAGATGCCAGAGGAATGGAGGAGAAGTGTGCTTGTGCCCATTTTTAAGAACAAGGGAGATGTACAGAGTTGTGGCAACTACAGAGGAATAAAGTTGATGAGCCATACAATGAAGCTATGGGAAAGAATAGTGGAAGCAAGACAAAGGGCAGAGGTCAGCATTTGTGAACAACAGTTTGGTTTCATGCCAAGAAAGAGCACCACAGATGCAGTGTTTGCCTTGAGGATGTTAATAGAGAAGTACAGAGAAGGTCAGAAGGAGCTGCATTGTGCCTTTGTGGATCTGGAGAAAGCATATGACAGGGTGCCGAGAGAAGAACTGTGGTATTGTATGAGGAAGTCCGGAGTGACAGAGAAGTATGTTAGAGTGGTGCAGGACATGTATGAGAGATGTAAGACAGTGGTGAGGTGTGCTGTCGGTGTGACAGAAGAGTTCAAGGTGGAGGTGGGACAGCATCAAGGGTCAGCTCTCAGCCCCTTCTTGTTTGCTATGGTGATGGACAGGCTAACAGACGAGGTTAGACAAGAATCTCCATGGACTATGTTTGCAGATGACATTGTGATCTGTAGTGAGAGCAGAGACCAAGTGGAGGAAAATCTAGAGCGGTGGAGGTATGCCCTGGAAAGGAGGGGATTGAAGGTTAGTCTTAGTAAGACAGAATACATGTGTGTGAACGACAAGGACCCAAGAGGAACTTTGAGGTTACAGGGGGCAGAGATAAAGAAGGTGGAGGATTTTAAGTACTTAGGCTCAACAATCTAGAGCAATGGAGAGTGTGGAAAAGAGGTGAAGAAGCGCGTGCAGGCAGGTTGGAATGGATGGAGAAAAGTGTCCGGTGTGATGTGTGATAGGAGAGTATCGGCAAGAATGAAGGGAAAAGTGTACAAGACGGTGATGAGGCCAGCAATGTTGTATGGTTTAAATGAAGATGAAAATGTTGAGGTTCTCTTTGGTAGTAATGAGGATGGATAGGATCAGAAATGAGTACATCAGAGGGACAGCACATGTTGGATGTTTTGGAGACAAAGTCAGAGAGGCTAGATTGAGATGGTTTGGACATGTACAGAGGAGGGACAGTGAGTATATTGGTCGTAGGATGCTGAGGTTGGAACTACCAGGCAAAAGGCCCAGAGGAAGACCAAAGAGAAGATTTGTGGATGCGGTGAAGGCGGACATGAAGGTCGTTGGAGTAAGAGTAGAAGATGCAGAGGATAGGGAGAGATGGAGGCAGATCATTTGCTGTGGCGACCCCTGAAGGGAACAGCCGAAAGGAAAAGTATATATATATATATATATATATATATATATATATATATATATATACACCCAGTGCAGCTAACTGGGTTATCAAAGGCGGGCCATGTCTCTCACTGTCTATGGTGAGAGGCATGTAAAAGAACCATTGCTGACTTTCGTAAAGAGTAGGCTGCAAAGTCGTCAGCGTGTTTCTGTCCCTTGCTAAAAAGGGTTGTGACAGGAAGGGCATCCGACGTAAAAAACCTCTGCCAAATCAAACGTGTGAATCAGATGATTCGCTGTGGCGACTCCCGAGTAAAAAAGGGGGAAAAGCCGAAAGGAAGACATATATACACACACACACACACACACACACACACACACACACACACACACACACACACACACACACTACTCTTCCTCTTCCCATCGTTTGAGCCGAACAATGACTCTGCTCTGGAGTCAACTCTTGATTCTTCGAACCATGAACTGATTCAATAGAAGTGACTCTTCCCTCGCGTCCATTGTGAAGAGACGCATTAAGTTGAAAGTACATGTACGCTAGTCCTCCCACTCCATATATTAATGTCTGTCTGTCTTCCTTTCAGCTTTTTCCCTTTTACTCGGGAGTCGCCACAGCGAATCATCTGATTCGCACGTTTGATTTGGCAGAGGTTTTTATGTTGGATGCCCTTCCTGTCACAACCCTTTTAGCAAGGGACAGAAACACGCTGACGACTTTGCAGCCTACTCTCTACGAAAGTCAGCAATGGTTCTTTTACATGCCTCTCACCATAGACAATGAGAGAAAGGGCCCGCCTTTGATAACCCAGTTAGCTGCACTGGGGGGGTGACAACCCTGTGGAGAGTGGGACTTGAATCCTCAACCTTTTGGATCAGCGATCCAGCGCCCTATACCACTAGACCACCACTGCCCCGGCACTCCATATATTAATGTCTAAAGAACGATAAAAAGATTGCAAACAAAATTTTGACAAACTTGTAGAAAGGTCCAATATCCCGTACATACTAGTACTAATACATGTACTGACTTGCGTCCAAACCATCTTACGACCTGGCGGTCAGAAACAAATGTGGGTGTAAATCGGACATTGCCTGTGTATGATATCGCACAACTCTAAAACCTAACGTGCAAATTCAAATTTCTGCCTCATAGAAAAAGTAACTACTAGCAAACAAACAAGTCATCCATGTTCCGCATCCATTTCCCCTTCAGGAAATCAGCTTTGACAGCATTCAAATTGTATTTGCATTTGGCTTGACCACTGGTTTGTGTGTGAAAGCAGAGTTTAAGCTGCCATAACAAGGTGTTTAAAAACAGCACTTCTGAAAGATTATATAAATATACCCATTAGGAGATGTGATTTCTGTTTTACATGTAAACACGGGACTGATCCCACCAGGAACAGCACCATTTTCCCCACCATTATAATAAAATTCAGAGTAGATTGTATTACGGAGTCATTGAAAGATTGTTACAGTAAAATTCTAACATACTTGGAATTCCCGGGGTACTATCATTAAAAAAAACAAAAAACAAACAAAAAAAACACAATTAAATCAGCAACGCACACACCCACAAACCAAAAGCACACTACAGTTAGCAACAAACACATAAAAAACAAAGTGTCACCTGTTTGGTTAGTGGAGTGGCTGACCGAGTCCCGAATGGGAGCCATGCCTAAGAAACAACAAAAATATACTATGAAATACCAAGATTTCTCACTACAGACACAACAATGTGTATTTTGTGTGCATTTATCCAGTCATCTTTTGTGAGGCTTTATATAAAGTTACATATGGAAGCTTCAGACCAAGTACCACAGCTAAACTTCATTTTAGTTTTTGCCTGCAATTAGAAACGTACGGATCCTCCATTTTTATTCCACCAGGTTCAGACTTGAGGCAGTCTTGTTGTGAGCAGTGCTACCAAATACTATTAAAGTCCCCTCATGGTGAGTTTATAGTTCATTCACCCTTACACAAATGCATATAGTACCTACCCAGGTGTTCAACGGCAAAACCTGATGCTCATCAAAGTCTATTCCAAAAAATAAAAAAAATAAAAAAACACAGTAACAAGAATGTGTGCTTACTTCCGCCATGAAGGTGCTACGTTTTAGCTTTCATTGCTCAAACTTCACAACAATACAAGCATGTTCACCTGACAGGAAGTTGAATAATATTCCCAAGAACAACAGACTGATGCTTTTTATTTCGTTTAAAAGGAAGATGTGCTTTTTCCTGTATTTTGACCCATAACTATTGTCACCGTGTTGAATAGCAGCGTTACACAGACACGTAAAAAAAGCTTTCGCAGATAAGAGTCGGCCCATAATTTACGATAGACCCCTTTGTATGAAATCCCCGGATTACGAAAAACATTTTCTTGAGTTTCCATCCCCGAAATACGAGACAACCCCCTCTTACGAAAAGAAATTCAAATGGACCAATCAAAATTTCACACGACGCGGGAGTTGCTCTCTCATTGGCTGTCTCTCAACATCCCTCCCTGCTGGTCTCCCAGATAGAGACAGAAGGAAGCTTCACTCTTTAGTTTAGTTTTTTAAGTTTTTTTAATTCAGTCAATGTGTAATAAATGTGGATGCATTTGAGTTCATCTGGAATTCCAATCCCTCAACGAATCAAATTAAAGTTGAGTTTGTCAAGCAGGGAATGCGCTTTGAATTCATGTCTTGTGGGCGTGGCGCGCATGAGAGAGACAGAGAGAGAGGGAGAGAGAAAGAGAGAGAGAGAGAAAGAATAACGCTTTAGTTTTTCGTTTAGTTTTTTAAGTTGATTTAATTCAGTAAATGTTTAATAAGTGTTGGTGCATTTGAGCTCATCTGGAATTCCGATCCCTGAACGAATCAAATTAAAGTTGAGTTTGTCAGGCAGGGAAAGTGCTTTGAATTCACGTCTTGTGGGCGTGGCGTGCACGAGAGAGACAGAGAAAGAATAACGCTTTAGTTTTTTTAAGTTGTTTTAATTCAGTAAGTGTTTAATAAATGTGGGTGAATTTGAGCTCATCTGGAATCCCGATCCCTCAAGGAATCAAATTAAAGTTGAGTTTGTCAAGCAGGGAATGCGCTTTGAATACCACGTCTTGTGGGCGTGGCCCGCACAGCGCGCGAGAGAGAAGGAGATAGAGAGGTGTGTGTGTGTTAATAAAAATGTTTAATAATGGTTTAATTAATAAATGTTAATAAAATTTTAATAAATGTTTAATATGTTCATAAAATGGTTTAATAAATAATTTTCTTTTACTTTTAACACATATTTCATACAAAATTGTTGTACTTTTATCACCTTTAAAGGGTTTATCCAGTCCAAGGACTGGAGCCTTGGAACGAATTAGGCGTTTAACGTGCAAGATGTGACCCCTACTTACGAAATCCCGTGTTATGAAAAGGGCTCTGGAACTGCTTACTTTCGTAAATTGGAGGCCGACTGTATTTTGAACAGACGTGTGCATCATTGTGTGCTGGACAATTTACTTAGTGGTCTCTCCACCCATCCCATCTTAGCTGTGGAATGCCAACCAATCAGAGCAGTGTGGGTACAGCAAGCAGAAAGACAAAATGGGAAGAGGAAGCCAAATAGGCCTTCCAGCATGAGCACTCAGTGTTCCAGGGGATGTGGGGACACAGCCTCTTGAAAAAAGGTAGTGGTGGCTCAGGGGTTCAAACCCCTCAAAACTAACCCATCACTGTTGGGCCCTTGAACAAGGTCCTCAACCCTCATTTGCTCAGTTGTATTTGTAAAAAAAGAAAAGAAAGAAAGCAATAAGTAAAAGTCGCTTTGGATAAAGGCATCTGCCAAATACTGCTAAAGTGAATGAAAAACGTAAATAAAGATTGAGTGTTTGGATAAGGAATCCTACTCTAATGCGCCACTGGTCTCTGAAATAAAAAGGGTATAATATCTGACCTCTAATCAGTCCAGTTTCTTATGTATGCAACTTTTAAACATGTTTGAATGATTTCATATTTTAACCCTGGAATACAATCTGTCTTTGCCATTTTTCGACAAAAAAATCTAGCATTTAAGACCATTACCTCACAATCACAATACATAATTCATACCAAGACCAGAACTGTAAGCATGAACATCAAGCAATTAAGCTTTCAAGAGCAGCCGAATAACAAGGTTCTTGACTTATTCAGCATGTTTCAGATTGTCTTGAACTTGATATGACTTTACAAGTTTAAAAAGCACATTTACTCTATTTACATTTACACATGACGTACGCTCATCACCAAAAATCAAACCTGTGGTTCCATGTATCCTATTATGATTCACCACTGTTATTGCCCACCCCATGGTTCCCACGTATTGGAACAAATGTCATTTAAGGGCTATTCAAGGAACAAGGTTTCGTTTTCAACTCCTGTTTAAAAAAAAAAGTAAAATACAACAAGAAATACAGTGTGACTTCCAATGCGTGAAATACAATAATTTTAATACACTGTAAATCAGGCACCCTGTGTAAATTAATATACCGTATTCAACGTGATAAGTGTCTGGGGCGCTTAAAAAATTGGCAGATGGCAAGTTAAACCAATCAACACGAACATAAACAAAAGCACATGGCCAGGAACGTCTTAATTTATGTAGTTAGTGAGCAGGAGAATCGGGTGAAAAATACTCGTCATCACTTTCTGATAGGCCCATATCTGGCTCATCGCTCTATTCATTCAGAGCATCCCATAGTTTTGTTGAAGCAGTTTTGAATGATTCATTGGTTATTGGACATTTACCAAGAGAAAAGCAAAATATTTTCCTGGTTTTTAAAGCACGGCAGAACAATCAAATGTGTTGTTACTGATGAACATTATAGACATTCCCCAGTGGCAAGGGGTCTTGAAATACCGTGCAAACTCACTTTTACAGGCAGTGAACACCTCATTTTAAGGATACAGAAACTGATTGAATAAAATTGGTAAGTTTGATCTACGATTTTGCTCCCAGTACACATGGGCGGTTATTAGACACAAGATCAAAAATACGGGAAAAGGGGGTGTTTATTGCATTGAATACGGTATGTAAGAATACAATAAACATTCTTAAAATGTAGTTTTACAAATGACTGCCTATTCAATGTAATAACTAAATACAGTGGTACCTTAGTACTCGGATGCTTTAGAGGTCGAACAAACCGGACTTCGACCAAAAAAATCCAGACTTGTTTTTGTTCCGGAAGTCGACCAAAATCCGGAAGTCATATGCTTAAAAAAAAGCGTGAGAAAAAACAAGACCAAGTGGGAGGGGAAATGCACGCTTTCTGGAAGTTGTTGATACTATGCATCACCCTAATAAAGCAGCATTGTGAACACCTTTCACGATGAGGTCATGAGCCACTTCCGTAAGGTTTTGAAAAGGCAGAAACAAGCCAGGTTAGAAATGTTCTTCAAGAAAAGAAAGGGACATGCTGAAGAAGAGTCATCCACGCCAAAGCAAGTTGTAAGAGAAAAAACACATTTGGCTGATTCACCTGAAGCTGTTATGGAAGGCGATCCTTCTCCACTCTCCCTCTCCAACATTTACATATGCCAACTGCTCACCACCACAAAGATAAAAATTATCTTTATTGTTCTTATGCTTTAACTGTACTGTGGTTTTTATTCTAGTGTGTTATGGTCCGTGTTGTGAGACTCTGGTTTTGGCGGCTCTAACTCTCTCTTTCTGCATGCAGGCACTGGAGAGGGGCGTGGCTGTCACACACGGGCGGAGCGTGAAGCACACACCCGATTCCACTCCATAATCACCGGGCTATAAAGATGAGCAGCGCGATCCTCCCGGTGCTAGAAGATTGACCCTCTTCCCTGTGATCTCTCTGGTTCTCAGCTCCGTGCACAACCAGTTCCTTTAGTTTATGATTTCCATGTTTCTCCACATCTCTAACAGTGACTACGATTTCCCCGTGCCTTCCCTGTGAACAATAAAGCTCCTCCGTTTTCATCACACTCTGTCTCCTGCATTTTTGGGTCTGTCTGAATGTTCGAAAATCTTCTAGCCCTCCTGTGATGCCAGGGACGCACAGAGTGTGATGAAAACAGAGAAGCTTTTATTTTTCACAGGGAAGGCACTAGAGCAAGGGGAAATCGTAGTCACTGTTAGAGATGCGGAGAAACATGGAAATCAAACTCAGGGAACTGGTCGAACATGGAGCTGAGAGCCAGAGAGATCACGTGGAAGAGGGACAATTTAACATCGGGAGGGGCACACTGCTCATCTTTATAGCCCGGTGATTGCGAAGTTGAATCAGTGTGCTTCACGCTCCACCCGCATGTGACAGCCATGCCCCTCTCCAGTGCCTGCAGTGCGAGAGTTAGAGCTGCCAAAATCAGAGTCTCTCACAACACAGACCATAACATAGTGTATTGTATGCAATAAATTTTCACTTAATTTGCGGACCTATGGTACGAGTTATAGTACAATTGACTTCTGTTCAAAAGACGATGGAACAGATCAAGACCATTTACATTATTTGTAATGGAAAAAATAGATCCAGAATTCAATCAAATCAGAATTCAACCAGCCGTCAGTAACGAATTCTGGTCGAGTACCGAGGTACGACTGTAAAAGCAATTTAAATAATTTATCATCTTACTGGGAAATATGCAATAATTTTAATCGGGGGCAGTGGTGGTCTAGTGGATAGGGCGCAGGATCGCTGACCCTAAGGTTGGGGGTTCAAGTCCCCACAGGGTTGTCACTGTCCCCCCAGTGCAGCTAACTGGGTTATTAAAGGCGAGCCATGTATCTCACTATCTATGGTGTGAGCCATGTAAAAGAACCATTGCTGACTTTCGTAAAGAGTAGGCTGCAAAGCCGTCAGTGTGTTTCTGTCCCTTGCTAAAAGGGTTGTGACAGGAAGGGTATCCGACGTAAAAACCCATGCCAAATCAAATGTGCGAATCAGATTATTCAACCTCAAGAACGGGGAAAAGCCGAAAAGATGCAGCAATAATTTTAATAAACTAGCAAGAGGAACACAGACTTTCTTAAATGTAAACACTTTCTTCACCTTTGGTTTTGGGTCAGCATCTGTACTGGTTGTGGATCCACTAGGCGTAGTCATGGTAATGCTAAAGTTAATGCTTGTAGCAGTTGTTCCGACTGCATTTTCTTTGCAATAGTCCGTTATCAGACAACCATCATGCTCCTTGGTTCTTGAAAGTCTTCAAGTGCTTTTTGAGTGGGCGACATTTGACTTTGTGTGACTTTAATGTTTCTCCTCAGAGCACCAACTCCAATTTTTTTTTTCCCCCGCATGCCTTGCAAAACGTGTGATGCCGGGTTTTGCCGATACAGTGATACCTCTGCTCACGAACATAATTGGTTCCCAGAAAGTGTGTGTGAGGCGAAAAGTTCGTCTTCCGAACATTTATTTCCCATAAGAAACCATTAAAATGAGAATAATCCGTTCCCAGGTCCCCATAAAACATAATTTTCTACTAAATAAGCCTTAAAACTACACAAAAATATACCTTATTTTATGTATAATAAATGTGCTATTGTAATTAAAGAAATAAACTGTACTGTATAATAAAGTCGTTTTATTTACCTTTGTGATGGTAGTTGATGGCTTGATGGAATGGAGTGGGAGGAGGAGGGAGGGAGGGACTTACTGTTTGGAAGGAGAGTTTGGAAACGCCTACTGTTTGGAAACACCCTTAGCCACACACGCACCCTTAATAGCTTCCTTGTTCTTAAGGATGGGAGCAATGGTAGACTTAGCGCATTGGTACTGGGACGCTGAGTCACACAAACGCACACCTCGTTCGTGTTTTTCAATGATCTCCGCCTGTGGTGGGGTCTTTTTCGGTTCCATAATAGCAAAAGTACACTCAATATGGTCCAAAATGTCTAGCAAACACAAACCACTTCCGCATTCAAAGAAAGGGGTGATTTAACTGTGACGCCGCGAGCGTGCGTCAGCTTCTCCTGGCCGCCCCCGTGGCGCTGTTCGACCGCGTGGTTTGATTCGTCCGCCGAAAACTAGTTCGTCAGCAGAGACTATATGCTCGCAAATTTAATGTTCTTGAGGCGAAAAGTTTGTGAGCTTAAGTGTTCGTCAGCGGAGGTTTTACTGTATCCATCCAATCACAATAGTCTTTGTTCTCCAGCCACTCTGCTTTAAATATACAGTAGGTCAGTGACTATTCGTCGTTTTGCACCCACGGTTTGAGTATTCACTGACTGCCGAGCAACTGGGACGTGATTCAAATAAAGCCAATGGATGCCCTCCTTTCTCCCGAGTGGTTGAGCTGATGTTCCGCCCTTTTCCCTCATTTGCGCACAACTTGTCAATGAGCCTCTTTTTTGTGTGTGTTTTAATTACCAGTTAAGCTTTATGATACCACTCAAACGCTGTGTAATCTGAGCATGAAGCTCGTCCATCTTGCTTCGCAGGGACTGAACATTTTCAAGTAGTATGGCCAGAAGTACTAATCAAGCCTCTGAGAGCGCCGCCTGGGCTTAGTCGGTAACCGCTAGCATTGAGCTGGCATAGCATATAAGCTCAAGATAGAAGTTGTTGCGTGCTTAGTTGCCCGAAGCTGAAGCTGATCATAGCTGTTGTAGGGTCGACCAATCATAGACGAGCATAATGCAAAACGTGAACAAACAAATAAAACAAATTAAAACGAACAAAAACAATGACTTTGACAACTCCGCAACGTTGCTCTCTGGGCAGCGCCATCTTGGACACGTCACTCCAAGTTCAATGTAAAAGGACATGAAACGTAATAAAGTTTATCCTTTTGGTATCGTTTGTTAAACATGCTACAGAACATAAAATCTCACGCACAAACATTCTCAGAATTAACTTAGGTACTGTACTGGAATAATAATTGAAAAAGACTTTAAAACGAGTGCTTTACAACAGTATATGCTGTATAATGTTTATATTTTATCATCAATAAAAATAAGAGTAAAAGTTTTTCTTAATCATTACTATATTTTACTACATTAATACTGTATTAATGAGTAAGACTGTCTATAGAATGTGTTTAAGAAGCATACTTTAGCGCATGTAATAGATACACAGTATTTTACTTCCGGCTGCTCATTCGCGCATGTGACGTGATACATGGGGTTTTACTTCCAGGTAAAAAACTCGCGGCTTATCTCGATTCGTGGGAGGGCTCGGAACCGAACCCCCGCAAATGTCGAGGGCCTACTGTACACTGACCACCTGGCATTGTGGCTGTTGGTACAATACAGTCCTCTTAAGCTTTTACTAAATATTTATTCATTCATTCATGACGAGCGCAACGGTTGTCTGCAATGCCATTACCAAACTGCCGAAAATGGGATTCAATTGCTGTAAACACAGCTAGACCCAAAGCTAAAAACAGAAGTACTGTTCAAGGACAGAGTAAGAAAAAACTGGTTCTCTTCAAGGGGTGGCCTGGCAATTCCAGGGCGCTTGAAAAAAAAATTTTTTAAGTACTTTTCAAGGTATTCAAGCTCCCGTACCAACCATTCCACTACTTATATACTTTATTTCTGGAGAAATAAGTAAACGCAAGTCAAGCTTTAGTGCGGTGGCAACAGAAAACGGCTGTATCTTGGACTCTGATCTATTCGAACAGGGAGGGGCGCTGTGGCATACTGAAAAGATGAGAGGGCGATTGGCTCCAGAAACAGGACTTACCTCATGGCTTAACAAGTGGATCTAGCTCAACAGCCATGTCGGCTTCGACCAAACACTATTCACCCTGCAATCCCCGAAAAATACACATGTACTTTTGCATGAGGCATTGGTTTCACGTTAAAATCAGCCATATTCCACTTGATCATATAAAATTCTACTCTCTCAACTATTTTAACCTGTATGTAAATTAAGTAATTACCATCTAAAACCCCAACATTAGGCCATGTGTCAATTATTGCAGTTGTAGTTACATCATCCTGCCATCCAAAAACCAATTTGCACCAGAGTACTTCCAGCACAACAATGACCAATAGAATAAAGTGCGATAAATCAAAACAAGGTTTGTCCTGCGGCATGATTTAGTACCTTGGTCACAACAGATCCACCTGGGGGATCAGCACTGAACTTTACTTTCAATTTATTATTAAAAATGTATAAATTTAATAATAGATGGTACCTCAGTATCTGACTCATTCCTTTTATTTACGCAATTTTAAGTCACTACACTTATTACCCATTTTAGATAAGAACTTATCATTAAGGAGTGAAATAAAAGGAAATGGTAATGAAAACACTAATCATGTGTCATGCCTGGGATAACTGGTCCAAATAAAACTGGTTAATACCCGAGAGGCGAGCTTTGGTGCAATATACTTCAGGCCCCTCGGCGTTTTGCTTCCCTCTGTGAACAGACGTGAGCTGCACTTGAGTTCCCAGGATGGCGGCGACTGCCGCGGTACGGTGCTAAATTTTCAGCAGTTGCTTCCGGCTGAGATGTGGCGGGCGTTGGCGGTCTCTGGGCCAGTTGGCATCGCTGATGGCGCAGGATTTGACAGAGGTGGTGCTGTTTGCGATCGGCAGACTGAGGCTGGCAGGAACTGGACTCCGTATGTTCTGGCACTGCAGCACAAAAAAAGAAAAGGCTTTAAGGAACAAACATTCCAATTCAGCCCTAATTAGTATTCTTACTGGAACGACGGCCATGTTTGATGCCGCTATTTCTTCGAAGTGGAATGTTTCCATCTGAGAAAGTCAGCCATTTTAACATCGCCGAATGGCTTGAGGGATGTGATTTGACTGATTATTCACACACCTTTAGTGTTTAAGAAAGTCAGAGAGACAGTATGTTTCCCCCAGTGGAGCTAACTGGGATGGAGGCAGACAATTTGCTGTGGTGACCCCTGAAAAGGGGACAGCCGAAAGAAAAAGAAGGAGAGACAGTATGTTTAAATGCTTGACTGACTAACACAACCAACTGCATTTCAGATAGTAACACGAACCTCAACCTCCCACCAGCAGTGTCAACAGGAGTACACTGCAGGGTCATCACCAAAAAGCATCTGATGCTTACTCATACTAATGTTTAAAGCTCAACAAATAATGTTCATCCATAACAGGCTGTTAAACATAAAGCGTTACTATTCCAGAGGTTTATATTGGACTGCAGCGTCTCTGATTAATATCTGAACTATTCATAACCAAAACTTGAGCCTAATTCTAAATATTTCATCATATGAGAAAATATTCCTAACTCCTACTGATGAAGAAAATCTAGATAGCATATAAAGATAAAACTATGAGCACACTGATGTCCACAACAGTAAGAGACATACCAAAAAACCCTCAGAAACACCTATTATTTACTATTTCATTGGTGCTTGAAGGACTTTAGGTAAGCTACTCTCCATGACCTTAAATAATCTCCAAAATCATTCATGTGCCGGTTCTAGTGACCAATTCCTGACAAATCCTTCAAACGTTCAGCCAGACGTTTTTAAGAAATCACGTCAACAAGACATAAAACCCAAAAACGGGTATAAAAATCTCACATTTGATTGTACTAAAGAAAAACAGGATGATCTTCCGAGTGACGCATCGGCAAGGTGTGTGACTTAACCCGAAGATTGCAAGTTTGGATCCGGGTTAATACCACAGCCGTCCATGGCCAGGAGTCCATGGAGGCTAATTAGTTGTGCTCTCACAGGAGGGAGGCACGGCATATGCTCACTTCCCTGTCACTCACAGCGATCGCCAGCCAATCATGAGTGTCTGTGAGCTCATTAGTACAAGGTGACTGATAGAGCCCCCCCTCACAAAACACACACACACACACACACACACACACACACACACACACACACACACACAGAGTGTGTTAGACCGCAACTAAATGCGCAGGTGCCACAATTCAAAAACAGGTGGCTGGCTAGCATTGCATGTCACAGAGCAAAACCTGACGGGTGGGAACTGGATACGATTAAATTATGGAGAAAATGGGGTAAAATTAAAGGGGGGAGAGGAGACTAGACTTTTTGTTTGTTTGTTTTAAACTTTGTTCTACATGTATCATCTTTTGCAGGAACTGAAGATTTTAGACTGAAGAATTCCAAACTGGTCCAAAAATCATTGCAAAGCAACCAAATGTATGCTGAGAGCTCTTACTTAAAGACTACTTGTAATTCATTCTATCAGATGGTAATTTATTCACCGACTTAAACCGGAATAAAACTGCTTTACATTATTAAATCGTACAGTTGAGCATGGGGTAGGGAACAATCGCGTCCAGTTCAGGTCTGTATTACGCTGGAGGCCATTTTCCAGAAAAGTCATGAGTCGTTTTGAAACCACTTTGAGACGTCATGAGCAGAGGCAACTTGCACTTAGCTCACGGCTTTCACTGACAGCTACTTCACTTGTGGGTGCACGCTGAAAAATCAGGCGTTATGGTAACACTCTATAGGCAGGAAATTAAGAAACCAAGGGCCCACGATCCAATCAAAATCTGTCGTATGGACATCCGCTATGGTAAGAGCAAATGAGTGAATGTATAAATATTGATATGGTGCTCAACCAAAACTTGCAAGCTCAAAAGTTTTTACATACTTTCAAAAGCTGTACAACTTTATACAGCTAAGATGTATTGGGGGGGGGGGGGTTTGTAAATATTAAATAAAAGCTGCAAGAAACATCAAATTATTTTTTTAGGTTTTATTATTTCTTCCCATGTAAACATTGTTCTTTTGCCATTTCTCACCACTTCGCCAGTACACCTACTCATTCACCCAGTCAAACAGTCATGCGTTGGGTCGATGAGAGGAAGAAAACAAAAGTTATCCTTCAGAACAGACAATGTAGTTCCGCTGTGGTAGAAGGCAGTGAGTGTTTAAATGATGTTACGGTGTTGTATTTACTCCAGATCTCGCTATGCTCTACTATGATGCAACTGGGTTACATAAGTGGTATTTTTGTTATGGTAAAAATATACAAAATACACTGTCTTTGCAGTATAGCCTAAATCTGCAGAGTAAACAGACAAGGGCAAAAGAAAGTTCGGAATGATCAAACTTTCCATTTGGTCCTGTTGTTAAAAAACAAAAACAGTAAACACAACAGAATCCATGTCACGCTTTGTTTACATTAGTGTGAGGCAGTTCAGATTTTTTTTTTTTTTTTAAATACACATTGACTGGATGATTGCAAACAGTATTGCAAATTACCGGCAAGTTCCTTCTACAGCAGTTTCTATCACGGCACAAGGTTTGGAGTCATGTAGCATCTGCAGCTTTAAAAATCAACTGAATGTAGGCTGGCTGCTTAGGGGTCATTCAACATTTTCCTAAGCGTACAAAATGTACGCTAGGGGGGAGGGGGTAAGATGTCTGTGTATGCTTTTTAATAATATAAAAATGTCAATCAACAATAATACATATGCTCGTGAATTTTTTTTTTTTTTTTTTGTGCATGTACGTTTGCAACTCTCAAAGTGCGATTCGCCAACCACCTGCGGTGTTGCATATCTGCAAAGTCTGATGAATACTACCCAACCCGGTATCAGCTGCTGAAACATCAGAAGGCAGCTGATCAAGGGCGTCGGCTGGGGAGGGGGGGTTTGCACAGGGTGCACGTGCACCCCCCCCAGCAGGAGTTGCGTTCCGCTGGACAAGAAATTGTGTATTCAGAATCTTATAAATAAACTTAATGACTGTTATTGACCCCCAGTGCAGCTAACTGGGTTATCAAAGGCCGGCCATATCTTCCACTGTCTATGGTGTGAGCCATGTAAAAGAACCATTGCTGACTTTCGTAAAGAGTAGGCTGCAAAGCCGTCGGCGTGTTTCCGCCCTGCGATAGCCTGGCGAGCTGTCCAGGGTGTACTCTGCCCTCACCCGAAGCTGGCTGGGATGGGCACCAGCCTCTACGCGACCCAAATTAGGATTAATCGGTTACAGAAAATGATGATGATGATGATGACTGTTATTGAAGAGAAAGTCGGAGATAAGTTCCGCATGACTAGAGTCAGCAAGTAAACCGAAATTTAACGTGTAACGGGCACTGCGCATGTGCACGCCCGAGCTGACCATTCAACAAACAATATTATCAGTAAGCAATAATAGCTGAACACCGTCAATCAAAGTGCGAGTGTGAGAATAAAGCACAGTTTGTTAGTACCACCTCCAGCTCCTGCACATGTGTTAGAACACAAATATTGACACAGAGAATGACTGGCTCAAATAATCTGCAGCCTCATGCTCAGTACCTTTATAAAATTAATAGTATGTTTTTGTGCTGTAAATATGTATTAATATTTGTTTGTGCCTTGGAATAGATAAATAACTTTAGCTCAATTTGTACATGTATTTAGCACATGTACTTGCAGATGTAGTTTGAAATATATTTGAGAATGTTTTTGGTTGAACTATAATATTTGATTCACTTCTGAGAGTATAATAGATGAATCGTCTTCTGCTGAAAAACTGTGCGTGTTGTTGGCATGAGATTCCATGTTGTTTATATCATATGCTGTGATATGCATGCACTATATTTTGTGTGGTACTTTGTATCAACTCAGTGACGTCACGGTAACTTTGTGGAGGCGGGCATTTAGCAATGGTGGCTTTCGGGTCGATAACTTATACGACAGACATTTTGAATTATATTTGAATATAAAATAATATTATAACAATGTAATTTTTACTATTAAAACCAAATGTCTTAAGATTAATATTAAAGCAGGTGTCATTAAAAAGAATTCTTTAAAAGTATATATTTTTATTGTTTTCATTATGATTTGACTGGTGTATAAAAGCAGTATTGATCAAGAAAATACAGTGATTTATTTTATAAATGAAGTTTGACCATTATTTTGTTTAATATCGTGTTTAAAAATCCTGCTGAGAGATCATCAACATTTATTTGCACGCTTTCGGAGGGGGGCAAAAAAGCTTACTCTCTGTACGCTTGGGAAAATGTTGAACCGCCCCTTATTCAGAATCTGATGGAAACATTTCCGACTTTGGCGCTGATCCGCAGAACATCAAATTAAACTCAAAGTCTTTAAGTGTTTTCATGGTAACGCTATCAATAAGTATCTCATGTCAACCACAGTGCACAGGTTTCGCACACATAAAACTAATAACTTTATTTTACACTAGTTTTTAAAATAAATCTTTGGATTGTTAATGGTTGCAGCTAAACTCCACTAGTAATCAGGTTAAAGTATTTTTCCAGTGGAATGTTAGGAATGTGCATCACCAGGAACCATCGGATATGATAATCCCGATACCTAGCTGTGCGTATTGTGATTCTTTAAAGCCGGGAACTCAAACTCATTCCACGAAGGGCTGCAGTGGCTGCAGGTTTTTGCTTCAACCAAGCAGCAGCAGAGCTTTAAACATTCTGATTCATTGACTAAAAATTTCACCCACTCTTTTGGCACAAATTAAGTTTTTAACCAGAAAGTTTGCCAATTGTTAATTCCACACAAAGCTAAGAAATACTTTGCTGCTGGCTAGTGTGCCACCTGTAGGACTACAAAGGAATGGCCGTTTCATCACCTCGAATTCAAAAAAATAAAAATAAATAAAAATAAATAAAAATAAAATATCACCACACTAGAGCATCACAATACATAACTAAATCAATTGCCCTGCATCTCTGGTACAGACATGAAACATTTGCCTGACATGCCCCACGATTCCATTTCATTTGAGATGCTGCACCATCCTTAAATTTTCACTGCGAGATATTCTCAGCAACACTAAAAATCGTAGCCCTGATCTCATTACTTTTACCCCAGCTCCATCTTAATCATTCCGCTTCAGAATTTCCTGAACTGAACCCTCCCTCCCCCATTCTTTCCTTTTTTATTTTCCTACAAACATTAAAATGCATCCGAGATGGTACAACCTACTGTGTTTAATTTAGATACTGACAAACAAGCAATGAGGTAATGAGGGTGAGAAAGCTTAGGATAATCTACTTACAGGATCACAGGGGTGAATTCTGCCACTCCAGACAAACTGCTATAATGCAATACTTGTACTCAGCTTACCCTCTACAAGGTATAGCCAATACATAAACATTTATAATCATTTTCATAATGTTAGAAACACTGCCCCTGACAAAAAATAAATAAATCCTAAAATTCAAAATGTGACTTTTAGTCAACACACAAGTCAATCACGGGTTAAATACTGCATGTTAGAAACACCCAGTTCTTATGCAAGCAACAAGGGATGGGATTGCAAAGGTAGTTGTCACATCAGCAAAACTGAGTGTCTCTAGACAGGAAGCCAGTCATTCCGAATGCATGCGCTAAATCGGGGTTTCCTTTTCCTGTCGTTACTTAAGCATTTAGCAACAAAAATAAGCCGGGAATCAGTCGACCCTCAGGTTAGATATAACTGATGTTGCACCTGTTTGTGCTTTACTCATCAACAGCTACTTTTAATCTTAATGGCATGCAACAAATAAAAACCTCACATTTCTTGTATTAGCTTATCATGTATCATAATATTTTACATCTTAACAAAGTGGTTCTCAAATAGTGGGGCGCAATATGATGCCAGGCGAGCGTGTATGACCCTGGGGGACATGCTTTTCTGGAATAGTGTATGAGAATTAAGTGTAATTGCACCTCCACCCCAGTAGTTGGCAGTGGCACTCATTGTCGCGCTATGGTGTAGCGGTTTTTTGCATGAGCAAACGATATGAAGTGCAGTAAACAACACGAAAAAATTTCTAACAGGAACCAAGAGAAAGGTGTAAAGAGACGGAGATATTAAGGAATAAATAAGTTAAACAAGCTTAAATAAAGTTTTTTTTTTTCCAGGCAATCAAGTTTTTCTTTATTGTAAGTTGAACTCTCTGTTTTTGGTTTGTTTTTAATGTTAAAGATACAATGTTATGCAGAGGTGTACTAATAATTTTCTAGACAAATAATACTATTTATAATCGCTCGCGGGGCACAAAATGTTTTTCTTCTTCCTAGAGGGAGCGCCACAGAAAATAATTGAGAAGCACCATCAAAGCTCAATCCAAACAATTTAAAATACATAAGGTTTTGAAAAAAAATTTCAAATTTGACTACAGTATGCCGTTGACTATTCGCGGTTTTGCACCCACGGTTTAAGTATTCGCTGACTGCCGAGCAACCGGCACGTGATTCAAATTCAGCCAATGGCTGTCCTCCTTTCTCCTGAATGGTTGAGCTGATGTCCTGCCCCTTTTTCCTCATTCGCATACAAGTTGTCAATGAGCCTCTTTTTTTGTGTGTGTTTTAATTATCAGTTAAGCTCTATACCACTCAAACGCTGTGCGTCTACTCTGGCTAAGCGATAGAAAACGCTGGATGTCTCTTCTGAAGAAATAAGACTTTCTCCTCAGAAACTACGGTTTTCTCTGAACTGTTGTATTAAAATCTTTTTCAATTATTATTCCAGTACAGTACCTAAGTTCATGTTTATGCGTGATACCAAAGGATAAACTTTACAGTACCCTTCATGTCCTTTTACATAGAAGTTGGAGTGATGTCTTGGAGTGACGTCTCCAAGATGGCATTGCCCAGAGGGCGACGTCACGGAGTTCTCAGAGTCAAATTGTTTCTTTGTTCATTTTAATTTGTTGGTTCATGTTTTGCACTATGCTCGTCTGCGACCGGTTGACTCTACTACAGCTATAAGATCGGAGTATCTTTGGGCGTATATAACTAAGCAGAGCTAACATGCTATTAGCAAAGCTAACATGCTATAGTAGGCAGCTCAATGCGAGCCGCATCCCAGCTAGCAATAAGTCCAGGCGGGAAGGGCCCGAACGACAACTCCGGCGCTTGGGATTGCAGAGGATGAAGGCCATATAGCCGGCTGGTATAATCACCTTATCGGGTGTACGCTCCTCGAGCCATGTTTCACAGAAACATAGTCCTGTAGATCCCTCTGCCCTGCAATCTGAGCATGAAGCTCATCCATCTTGTTTCACAGGGACTGAACATTCTCAAGCAGTATGGCTGGAAGTGCCAAACCAAGTCTCTGAGAACTCCGCCTGGGCGGTTAGCATGGAGCTCCCATAGCATAGCAGCTCACAATAGAAGTTCTCAGAGTCAAATTGTTTGTTCGTTTTAATTTGTTTATTTGTTGTTTCAGAGCTGCCGTTATCATACACTGAACGAGTGAAAGAAAAATTTAATGTTGAAGAAAAAGATTAGCAAAAGAGCTATCCTCTATTTTACAGAACACATTTATAGTTATGCATTTCCTTTTATTTTGGATGATCAACTTGGGAAGTCCTTTATTAAATTATGTTTTCTCAGCATTGATTGGTTTATTTATGTAAAAGTTTGAGAAATTTTGATAACATTCCACTGGAGGGGTGGAGTACAGCCCAATAACATTCCATTATATTTTGGACCCGAAAAGTTAGGGTTTCTTTACCTTTGCAGAATGTGGCATGGTTCACAATTTTCCAAAAGTAAAAGACTACAATGCTTCACCAAAAAAAAAAAAAAAAAAAAACCCTACATCAACATAAACTCTACCACAAACCAAAGACTGATTTGAATCCAAGTAGAGATCCAGAATGTTCAAGCATACAGGACTTAATAGGTAAGGAACTCTAAAAATAACATTTAGCCAAATTTAAATTAGGGAGGAAAATGACCTGGCTTGGTAGAGGTTTGCGTTCTGAGTACTTTTAGTTGCTATAATGTCTGGGTTGCTTGGTTAAATGAAGATGATTCAAATTTAAAAAAAATATGACCTGCATCAACACATCTTATGGAAAATATGTGATTACATAAATACCTGCATAAACAAGACAAATTTTTAGCCTTTGACAGCGTTCCGGTTCGATCACTTCACAAAAGATTTAAGAGCTTGTTTTTTCTTCTTGTCATTCAAGTCTGGCTATGGTTTTCATTCCATCTTGTTTCATTTTCTCTTTACGACGTGTTTAAACTAGGGCTGGGTTGGCGCTTTACCTCACTGTAGCGCTACTTAATCCAATCGACATAAATTTTTCATCTGGTTGTTGGATGAGTAGCTACTTTAACTTTTTTTTAATGCTGGAAGGCAACCTTAAATGAAAAATTAATAGACTGGATAAATAATCCTTTCGTTTGAAGCTGCCTTGCTGTTTCAGTGTCAGACAAGAAAGAAAATTGTATCATGTCTTCTCCCAACACTGTAAACAGTAAAGGGCATTTAATTTTACAATAAGTCACTGTTTACCTTCATTTCCTATGGTTCACCTTTATTAAATAATTATATTAATACTACTTTATAAACATAGACACCTTCCTTTATTTTTTTTATTTTTTTTTTAGCATGTGCTTAATCCTCCCCCCATTCCCTTTTTTTCTGAAATCTGGAATTTGAAGCTGGTTTGTATGGCCAGTCATGTGTCCATTCAAGGTTAAACCACAACACAGGACAAGTTCGAAAAGAAAAAGACAACACAAGCATTCTGCTTCAAAAAAAATTTTTTTTTAATTAAAACGAATGACAAACACTTTATGCATCTGAAGAAAAAACAATTGTCTGTCGCCTTGCCTCTTGTAAACAGACTCATTCTGTACCGTCTTCCTCAGATAAGCCTGATAAAAACATTATAATCTACTCCAAAGCATGCAGCCATTTTGTCTCAGCAATCATTACTTTGTGTTTACCTCCACGCCTACTCGCAAACATCCGGAAGCGCTAGGAAGTAAAAAATAAATAAAACAGAGGAATGTTCCTGCATTTGGAGTCAGTGTTTACACCTTACATTAACATGCAGCGCGTGTAATCAGCTCAAGTGTCCAGGCGAGGCAGACAGCCGTTCGAACCTGGCCTTTTCCAGCGTCTCAAAGACGTCTACAACTGCATCGAACTCTGAAGACATGGGGAGGGCAAGCCTGCCAAAATCAGCACGATGTCACAAAACAGCCCAGACACTACTAGTGTAATATCAAAGCATGAAAGCGAAGTGGGGATTTAATGGATCACATGGGTCTGCGCTCTGCTAGGCACATTGTGCATTACTCATCAATAGTACAAATGGAGAGAAGCTCTTAACCAAAGTACACCATTTGTTTTGAACAGAGCAGCAGACAATTTGTGACTGCTGTGAATAAATCAGTGATGACCATCTTTCATCACCCCTTTTTCTGTGGGTTTTTTTTTGTTTGCATCCTGAAAAACTTTAATTCCTTATTTTCATTCCAGTATCACCACATACATCACGCTTCACACGATGCGACGACATAACTACACGACACAGTGTCTTATAGCATCATCAGTGCTCTCTGAATCATTAACATACAAGCACCTGGTGACGGTGATAAAACCACTACAAAGCTCTCAGAACCTTTAATCAACATCTTGTAAGTATTTAAATACCTCAAGTGGCACCGGAACAGCTGTACAAAGTCAAATAACACCTCTGGCGTGCAGTGAGGGCATCTTACAGCTAAGAACACTCGACAACTTAAATCCTGCATTTTCTCCAACTTTTGTCTCGGGCATCTCCCTCTCTCATGTTACGCCAGCCATCAAGCTGAGTGGGTGAAAACAATTACAGTAACCCCTGCCCATTTGTGGTTCCGCGGACGCGGCCCCACATACACGCAGATTAGTAACAAACCCGGAAGTTACTGGCACGTGATTCAAATTTAGCGAATGGCTGAGAGCGTTCGTTTCTCCCTCCTGCTGATTGGTTGCAGATGATGCGGACACCTTTTTTTTTCCTCCTTCGCGCACATAACATGAATGATACACAGTATGATCAAACCCTGTCATTAATGATCCCAGATAACCAAAACATGGGGTGTGGCAACACAGAGCCTCTTGTAACCTAGTTCTACTAACCCAGTATACTTACAGAACTCCACGACAGTACACAAGGATATAAACTCAGAGTCCACATAATGTCACCACTGCAGGAGCTCATAACGCTCTTCACAATAAAACCAGTTTACATCTTCTGCATTAACAAGTCAGAGGTCAAGGAGACTTAAGGCAGTCTGTCGTGTATTACTGACATGCTGATAAACGTTCTTGTATCATTTTCAGTGCTAAAAAGCCAAGTTAATTTTGGTGCTTCCTGACTACTGAAAGTGTTTGATGGAGACATTCACATGTCTGCATTAACAGGGATAGACAGGCCATTTTATACTATTTCAGTAATGGAAACTGAGAAATTTGAAAGTTCTTCACATCAGTAAATTACGCATACAATCCCCCCACCCCCATGCACACAAATTTAAAACAGTAAAGCTTGCACAGCACTCTGAACCCATTTAATACAAAAAGCAACTGCTTACGCTAGCACCCTCTGAAGCAGCTTTGTATGAGGCATGAATTGAGAGAGAGAGAGAGAGAGAGAGAGAGAGAGAGAGAGAAAAGCACAGTGACAGCAGACCCCCACCACCGCGCGGAGACAGTCACAGCGCCCCCATGCGGCAACAGACACGCCCCCCCCACACACACATGGAGGGGGGGGCAGACGAGAGAGAGAGAGAGAGAGAGAGAGAGAGAGAGAGAGAGAGAGACCCCCCCCACCCACACCCATCGGGACACCGACCTGTTTCTTTTCAGTCGACGTCTTTGGTGACAACAGCATCCAATTCTCTAGAAAAAAAAAAAAAAAGTAATTAAAAATCAAACAACTAAACACTTTAACCAAACCATCCATAAATCTAAAACTAATTTAAAATAAATAGTGTAATCTAATATCAACTGTCCCAAAATAGCCAGTTTCCCCAGGTGCCCTCCACGAGGTGTAAAATTATGGCATCAGCACCCTTCCGAGTGCACTACAAATCGAACAGAGCCATTTGGAAGGCAGCCAACCACTCCATTAATAGTTACTCACTTTTTCCTGTTCTCGCCGCTGGCTTCCAACAGCCCCTGTGTGTTTTGCAGCTCATGCGAAATATAAACATTATACACATCTCAGAAAGAAGAAAAAAAAAAACTACTGAGATTTCATTTTCATAGCTAACTCATGTACTGTGCTGTTCTACTGGCTCAATGACTTCAGAAATTGAAAACTCTACCTTAAATAAAGTCTGCTGGGTGTACTAAAGCGGCTGTTCCGACTCATAACATGATCTTCATGAATTCCTCTTCTGATCAGTTTATTATGAGGAACAGCAGTAACAAATTTATTCCCATCTGGGATTTATCAGCATCGATCAAGTCCTTATTTTTACCTTCTCTGCAAACTCTGACAAAATTACATTCCTCAACTGCCACAAATGACCTGTTGTCCGGCTATACACTTTATCTTTAGGCGCTCGAGGAAGCTCTCTTTACTATCATGATACAAAATCAAATTTTAATTTGGAGTTTAAAAACATTATCGAGTTTCCAAAACGGAAACTGCATTCACCTCCAGATGATCAAACTCCTCCTCTAAAGTCACGAGTTACTGATGACGTTTAAAGACGGTGTTAAAATTAGGTCTATGCCGAGGTACACTCTGTATCCTGATTAGTGCCATGGGGATCAAGTTTTAATGTGAGGCTGAGACGTGTACACAAAATTAACTTGTGTACAGATTACTTCTCATACATACAAACTCAACGCTCTGGAAATGTCTCAAGTGTCTTTCCTGTGCAGCGCTTACTTTCTTGGAACTGAAGCCTGGTGGCGTTTCGCTTTGGTGTGGAGAAGTTCCGCTCAGTCGTCTCAGTACGGTATTAATCAATCTAACACAGTAGGAATTTGTCTCGAGAGATCAAACCAAATACATCTGGAGGATTAAAAGCAATACTGGAAGGATGAAGCCAAAGCATGCATGCCTTTTCATCAAGAGTTAAGCTGTAATTACAGCTGGGCAACTTATCAATGCATTATATATCACAATATTATTGAATATCACAAGTGTTTTGATTTAGCAAAAATGTATCTGTTCCTTAAAAAAATGAACAGTATTGTTTTTAGGTCACATCTCCCAGCCCTCGCTTCAGGCATCTTTATGATACTATTCAAACTGGCAGCATAAAAATCATACATTGTGATAAATTACATGTGATAAATCTACAAGTCAAAAAATTTAAACTGTAATTAACCTTATGATAGCCAGATTTCACCTCGGAGTACAACAAAACCATTAAACTTGGCAGAAATCATTCCTGTACACAGCCGTCCATGGCTGGGAGTCCACGGGACCGGATTGACTGAACGGCATACGCTCACTTCCCTGTCACTCACAGCGATCCAACCAATCATGAGGTCTGCGAGCTCATTCATATAAGGGGGCGAAGAGCGATTTCCCTCAGAATGTGTTAGACCGTCCTCCAAATCATGTGAATTGGAAGGCAATACCTGATGTTCGGGAATTGTGACTAAATTAGGGATAAAATGAAGAAAATAATCAGAACATTTGTGGGGGGAAAAAAACCTACATTATATAGGTGATAGTATCAGACTGCTAAAAAAAAAAAAAAAAAACTCAGACATGATTTCCTCTGCATGTAAACCAGACCTAACCCCAACACGGAACGATTTCAAGCGCTAGAACTAATTCAGAACCCCCCCCCCCCCCAACACGTACTGCTATTGATGGGATTGTTATGGTGATATTTCAAAACAAAAAATCTAGAATGATCCTCAAAACAGAGTATTGGGTTTAAGAGCATTAAAGTTCAAACATATACCGTCTTAAAAAATTGTTAGGGGAGCAAGAACGGTGCACAAGAACGCAATTTCAAGAAAAAGTTGTTTATATATTCAGTCGATGACCCGGCACCACATGACCCACCTTGAATATTTTGGGCAGTAACACACAGAAATATCTAGCTAACACCAAGTCCAAATAAGCTTTAACCTGTATGAAAACACTCATCCGAAAAGATCATTCTGCAGAAATCGGAACAGATCAGAGATATTAACCATTTCCTTTTAGGACTAAGTAAACAACATAAATAAAGTAAACAAAAGACTCCAGGAAGAAATGATTGTCGGTTTATCGATTAACTGGGTTATAGTGCAGAACGGTCACCATTCTTCAAACACTTAACATACCAACAAGTGTGTTGTGACCATGCAACTGGACAGGCATTGGCTTAATTGTAAAATAAAAAAAAAAAATAAAAAAAAAAATGGATCTTGGACCAGTGTTAACTGGTAAGAAAAATAAAAAGATGCACAATGCTCACTGCATTTCTAATTCTGCTATGTTTACTATTTTAAAATTTTATTTGAAGAAAAAAAAAAAGAGACACCCAGCTAGACCTTTGACTCCAGTTTAGAGTCACAACAACGAAAAAATAACGCTTTAAATGACCTTAGTGTTTATAGCCAGGCGGAAGGAAAAGGGTTAAAAAGCCTTAAACAACCTCAAGCGAGCGCCCCTCCCCCACCGGGCCGCGTCCCAAACCGGTCTCCTCCCCACCGGGTTGTACTTTCCACCTATTGTGATGTATGCGAGTTTGGGCATTGTACCACCGTCAGAATCTTTATTATTGAAACTCGCTAGGTCTTTGAAATGCAGATATATCAATCAGATGCAAAGATATGCGAGAGCTGTATTAACTGTTACTCCGCCCTAAGTAGTGTACTTCACACACGGTTAGCCTGTTAGCATAACAGCACTACATCCTGCCCCCTTCGATTACACTTGTGTACACACAGTCAAGTTCAATGCGCAGTGATGAAATTACAAAAAATATAGAATTATAAGGTTTAACGCTGCTTTCTTTCGTGTGCTCAGAAGTTAGCCGGTTACGCTAGCTTTATTTTTTTTTTTCTTCCTTCGAACAGTTACTGCATTCACCTCAGAGACAAACTCTCGAAACATCCACTTGTCTTAAATTCAAGTTAATTCACGAAAACACACCACGGGCCGTATTTTTTAAAGTACCACACTGAAACTTAACAGTTTTAAAACGTATTAGTTATAAATTTAATGCGGAGACCCGACGAGCTAATGCTAACTCAAAACATGATCAGCTGCTCAATTATATAACTGACCAAACTATTCAGCTAACATTACAGAGAAGTAATTTACCACATTATTGCTTTACCGAGTGTAACTTGGTGATATACTGTATACAATACACACAAATATATACTTATAATTAAGTGTTTTTCCATCTAGTTTTTCCTCAGTAGAGGTCGAATGTGTATCCTTGGTGTTATCTTTTAAGAATAAATGTAACAACTAGAGGAAATTAACTGCTCAGCGTTAAAGTGTTTAGTTTTGTGTTCGTGACAAAACATTACAGTACATTAAAACATTTTCCCTCAGAGTTTACCAGAGAACGAGTTAAAGGAGCTAAACAAGAGCTTTGCTAATGCTAACCAAACGGTGATTCGTCTGCGCGTGCTGGAAAAAAAATATGTATTTTATGGTTTTGTTCTTGCTTCAAACTCTCCAAAACATTCAACTAATAGGAGTCGTAAATGAAATTAAACAATTATTACATTTCCTCAGAAAACAAGCACAGACATAGGACACAACCATAGGATTTTAAAGCTGGTGACTCAAAGCCGGAGGGAGGAAAAAAAAAACCGTCTCGCAGATCTAAGCTGCTTTAACTATGATGACGCTCGTGCGCATTTCACTCACCGACTGCCCGACGAACAAAACAGAAAATCCGAGTTCCTAAAATGCAACTCACCTCGTAAAGTATTAAAGTGCAGTAGAGAGTAAATGAAAGCAGATGATAAGGCTGTGTAAATGTAACGCTTTTGCAGAATCTAGGAGGGGAAACGTTTGCCCTGCTCAGCCGCCATTTCCTTCACTCGCATCGCTTGTCTGTCACTACCCGAGCGCCGTCGCCCCCTCCTGTTCCCCTGAACTCCAGTGCGCATGCGCGCGGCATCGGCGCATGCGCAGTACCGCATGCCTGAAATAAACCCGTGCACTGGTGGGGTAATCGGATGTCGGCGGGGGGGGGGGTGAAAATGGCATCAGGTGAGAAAATTCAAATACAAAATGATAATTAAATACTTTAACAAATGCATTTACAGATCGTAATATAAAAAGAGTCCTCCTTCAGGTTTTGTAGGTATTTCTTTTGTTTTCCCCCCTTCATTATAATAATTACTTATACGTATTCATAATTTAAAAATTTCAGATATGTTCTCAGGTATAATAATAATAATACAGTAATAATAAATGTCAAAATATAATTGTACTGTAAAATAATAATACTGTAAAATGATTTAAACTTTTAATCGTTTGGATTTTTTTTCTGTTTGAAAAATAATGATTTTCAAAAGCAAAAAATGTCCTAGTATATTGTATTGTATATTCTCAAGATGACAAGGTGTTGCCAAAGACTGAACAGCCAATCGGCATCAAGATGTTTACAAAATCAAATTAATGGTTTCTTATGTACAATGCTCAATTTGAGTGGGACTCATTGCCTAGGTCTGTAAATGAGGATAAATAAGTTCGGTTCATCAGTTCATTTTCTGTAACCACTTAATCCTAATTAGGGTTGCAGGGAGGCTGGCATCCATCACAGCTGACTCCAGGTAAGGGCAGAGTACACCCTGGACAGCTCGCCAGGCCATCGCAGGGTGGAAACATGCTGACGGCTTTGCAGCTACTCTTCACAAAAGTCAGCAATGGTTCTTTTACATGAACCTCACACCATAGACAGTGAGAGACATGGCCGGCCTTTGATAACCCAGTTAGCTGCACTTGGGGGGACAGTGACAACCTTGTGGAGAGTGAGACTCGAACCCCCAACCTTAGAATCAGCGATCCAGCACCCTATATCACTAGGTCACCACTGCCTGGGATAAATAAGGATTACAACTACAGACGCTCCCCAACTTACGTTTTAGTTCGGTTTCGGACGGCCGAACGTAAGGTGGAAAAAAACGTAAGTTGATACTGTATGTTCCAGTGACGTATGACGTTCATACTGTACTATACACCCTTAAATACCATTACCGTATCTCATAAACACCCCTAAATAAAATATTATAAACATAACATTGTAAAATAATATCAAATAATATCAACATTCATTTCAAATAAATTAAATTCAAGCAAAATAATTTTAAATATATAAATTTTAATCAAATTCACTCATCACATATCAAATACAGTATGAAATATAACCTTTAACATTCTCTATGATGCGATCTTTCTGCTTATAAATGGTTCCGATGGTCGACGGAGCCATTTGGAAGAAACGTGCAACATTCACATATTTTTCACCAGAATCAATTTCCTTGATAATAGCCATCTTCGTTTCTCACGAGATGGCTTGCCGCTTTTTCTGATTACCACTATCACTAGTAGGCTTACACTTCTGACCAACCATATTTGTTTAGGGTTACAAAAGTCTGCAAACCAGTGTAAACACAAAGACCACAGAGATGACTTAACACAAGGGTAACAGGTAGTGAACTGGGAAGAAGGAGGGGCACGTTCAGTCTGTCATTTGTAAACAATGGACTCAACATCATGCGGAAATAGCGTATTACGTCAGCGGTACTACGTAGGTACGTCTCATACTACAAAGAGCAAGCTAAACTCAAAATTTGACATATATATATGATGAATATATGAATTCATGAATATATATATATATATATATATATATATATTTTTTTTTTAAAGGTAAAATCGAAAAATACGTAAAACGAATGAACGTTAGTCAGGGAGCGTCTGTAATTTTTATTATATTGCTATTACTAATCTTTGTCAGGCCAGTGTATTGGTTAGGGTGTTAGACTCATACTCAAAGGTCGAAGGTTTGAATTCTAGTTAGACCCCACCAAGGTAAGATCCCTGGACAAGATCTTAACCACAGTTGTGCCTCTGTGTTTCCAGCAGTATAAATGGGTATTAGTAAATATACTGTGAAGATAACCTAGGATTGAGTAGTGTCCCACCCAGGAGACGGTTAACTCCTCATTGCTTCAGACTGCAGAAATTAGGATAGCGCCGTCTGTGATGAACCAAAAGGCTCGAGAATAAAACAAAAAAAAAACCAGCCCGAACAGAAGTATTTACCTAAACATAAATTCTGGCCCACCATCACTCATCTCATAAGGACATAACCAACAACAATGTAGCATAACTTTTTCACCTTTATCAATGAAGGTTATCTTAATTCTGTGCTGGTTTCTTCAGTCAGAAGGTCCACATTTAACGCAAACCCCCCCCCCCCCCCCCATACTGCCATTGTTCAGTCCTTCAGGGAGGCCCTGACTTTTTTTGCTTCAGGGCCACTGTATCAGGGCTGACAATGCGCTCTAACCCAAATGTCTTAATGAGGTGAAATATGCAAAGAAAAGTATGTACAGTATAAGTAAATGTATTTGTAACTGTAAAATGCTGCTTTTTTATTTAAAAAAACTTAAATTAGGTTTAAAGCAAAGAAGTCAATATATGCATATATGCATTTAGCAGACGTCTCTTATTCAGAGTAACTTACAGAAGTCCTTTAAAGTCTTTGTCAGTGAATATATTCTTGTACTGGTTTGTTAGAACACAGACTAAGTATAACGTCAGTCAGATTCAAATAGTAGGTGTTGTGGGGTTATTTTTTTCTGTGTGTGTGTGTGTGGTTTCAAACATTAATTATGTTTAGCGATCCCTCACTTTCCACTGTTAATTGGGACCGATACCCCCCCCCCCACACACACACACACACACACCACGACCACTGAATTCCGCAAAGTAGGATCGACCCCTCCTGATTGACATATACGTACATGTATATGTGTATATAATATCAAAAAATACATATTCAACGCTATAAATGCTTATAATAACAATTAAACATTCAAAAATAATGCATAAGATGTAAATAAAATATAAATACACACACATACACACGCGCGTGCGTGCGCACACACACTCAGATGCTCACCTCACATATAAATGTAAGTAGTTTTGATGGGGGGTTTGGGGTTGTTTTTTTTTTTTGCATAATTGGCCTTGTTTTATGGCATTTTCTTTAACTTTTCCTCTTATTCTTCCTTAATTTCCATATTTTTTAATTCGATGAATATTTTTAAAAAACCTCGGATGTACTGAAGCCGCATGAATTGAAGTGCTAAGTAGCGAGGGATCCCTGTTTTCAGAGGGACAAATTCCAAGGCATCAAAATGTAGAAATAGCATTAGCACTGTCTTTGAAATATTTCAAGCTAATTTTTTTTTTGTTGTTATTTTAAATTAGCTTTTTGAACCAGAACATGGTTGGCATAAATGCTCTTCTTTAGTTTTGAGTTATATATTCAATAGAGCTAACAAGAAGTTAATAAAAGATTATGCGTCAATCAGTGTCAGAATACTGGAGAGAGTGATGGATGTTGATCTCTCCCTGAGCAACAAACGTGTTAATAAGTTTATTTACTTTGAATTTTATTGCCGTTATAAAATACAATATTGCCTTAAGAAATACAGCTTTATTGATGCTTCATTTGCACGCGCACACACACACACACACACACACACACACACACACAGAGAGAGAGAGAGAGAGAGAGAGCACAACATCAATAAGTGCCATCATTATATTGCCTTTGACTGTGGTCAAGGTTACTCTGACGAATGAAAATCTGTTTACATAACTCACGTGTATCTAACTTGCAATAGAAAACACAATATACACAAAATAATAATAAAGAGGAAAATATAGACTTCAAAATTGTTTATTCATTCATTCATTCATTCAATACCGAACCTCCTCGTCATACTAGGGTTGCAGGGAGGCCAAAGCTTGTCTCAGCCAACTCTGGGCAAAGGCGTGGGACACCCTGAACAGCCCACCATTCAATATTACAGGGTGACCCACACACGCAACCAATCAGACTCACACTTGTACCTAGGGACAGTTTGAAGAAGCCAATTATCCAAATAGGCATGTTTATGGACTGTTGGAGAAAACCAGAGTCCCTGGAGGAAACCCCGGACAAGCAAGTGAGGAACATGCAGACTCATCAACATACAGAAACGTCCTCGGTGAGTCTGGTCCTCAAACCCAGGACTTACTGCTGTGAAGTGGACGAGCTAAACACTATGTAATGCTGCCATCATTTATAATTAGAAATAGAGGAATTTAACATCAATAATGCGGAGATATTTAAAGCTTACATATCAACTAGAAAGAACATAAAAATAGTTAAAATAATGAAAAATTAGAGGAAAGATAGACTAATTTATTCTGTAACTAGTAACACAAACTGTCTGATGGATACCTATTAAACACAATAGCTGGCAATGATCAGTTTGAAATTGTGTCCGTGTCGTTTCGAAAACGTTGGTTTCAAAGAGGAACTCTGGAGTTGATATGTGATGTCATCCTTCATTCAGCAGCACATGCACAGAACTGTGTGTGTTGTTGTCATCCTTTTTTTTTTTCCAGTGGGAGTCAAGTACAAAAACACCAGAAGAAAATAGAAACGCATTAGCAACAATGTAGAGAGCGCATACAGGAATCTGCCTACGTGTTCAGTTTTCACACAAAGAGAACTCACGCAGTGCGAGAAAAAAGCATGGCACTGTTAACTGCAGGTCATTCTGCCTCAGTGCAGACACACACACACACACACACACACACACACACACACACACACACTTTTAACATTCTGACATTTAACTTCAGAAGTGTTGATTATTCGTGACATGAAGTGATTATCATGTCTGGCTCACAGCAAGAAGGTCCTGGGTTCGAGTCCTGGGCTAGCCGAGGGCGTCTGTGTGGAGTCTACATGGATTTGTGCAGGTTTCCTCTGAGTACTCTAGTTTCCTCCCACAGTCCAAAGACGTGATATTAAGTTATTTGGCCGTTCCAAATTGCCCGTCGATGTAAATATGATCATGACTGATTGTCTGAGTTGGTCCTGCTTTGGTCTGGAGAGCTGTTCAGGGGGTACGCCTCCTTTGTGAAGTGTCACTAGAGATAGTCTCCAGCCTGACCCTGGTAGTTAAGTGGTTCAGTAGATATGTGCGTGAGAGAATAAACGTTGATTCCAGTTTTGTTGTCTGATCCTTGCAGGTTTCATAGACTTTTGAGAAGAAACTCCTCAATGTAGCTCTTATTCATTCATGAATGTTCTGAACTGTTTATTCCTAATTAGGGTCTTGGGGAGGCTGGTGCCCATCTCAGTCAATTCTGGGTAAAGTAGAGTACACCCTGGACAGCCCACCAGGCCTTCGCAGAGTAGAAACACACTGACTGCTATGCAGCTACTATTGATGAACGTCAGCAATGGTTCTTTTACATGAACCTCTCGCGATAGACAGTGAGAGATGTGGCCGGCCTTTGATAACCCAGTTCGCTGCACTGGGGGCTATTATTGATCCGAATTAAAATTTAAATCCCGACATAGATTCTGATTCAGTTTTAGGTCCGAATGCAAAGGTTGACTCAGAAGCACAACATAATTCAAATTGTGAGAAAGATTCCATTTTTGATTTGCGACTCAGAATCTGGTGCTCATCGAGATTCAAATTTAGTTTCCAGTTCAAATTAGGATTCAAATCAAGGTTCAAATTCAGATTTCTGGTATTAGTTGAGCTCCAGATTCAAATTTCATGCTATGGTGTAACTCAACATCCTAATTGTGATTCGAGTTCTAATTCAAATTCAGATTCAGTTTCATGTTCAAACTTTGATTTAGATGTACAATGTAACTCTCATTTGGACTCTGAATTGTGATTATGGATCAGAATCAGAACCAAATTTAGACTGTAAATCAGATTGTGACTCAATTTGGGGTTGTAATTCAGATTCTGGTGCAGTCTCAGACTGGAATTCAGATTCATATTTATATCATAATTCAGATTCTTATGGTTTAGAGCAGGGGTTGGCAACCTTTGCCATTCAAAGAGCCATTTGGACCCGTTTTCCACAGTAAAGAAAACACTGAGAGACACAAATCCTTTTTTTGACATTTAAAATCAAATCATCTTCTTCTTTTCCTTTCGGCTTTTCTCTTCAGGGGTCGCCACAGCAAACCATCCGCCTCCATCTCACCCTATCCTCTATATCTTCTACTCTTACTCCAACGACCTTCATGTCCTCCTTCACCACATCCATAAATCTTCTCTTTGGTCTTCCTCTGGGCCTTCTGCCTGGTAGTTCCAACCTCAGCATCCTACTACCAATATACTCACTATCCCTCCTCTGAACATGTCCAAACCATCTCAATCTAGCCTCTCTGACTTTGTCTCCAAAACATCTTACATGTGCTGTCCCTCTGATGTGCTCATTCCTGATCCTATCCATCCTCGTTACTCCCAAAGAGAACCTCAACATTTTCATCTCTGCTACCTCCAGCTCTGCCTCCTGTCTTTTCTCCAGGGCCACTGTCTCTAAACCATACAACATCGCTGGATTCAACACCGTCTTGTACACTTTCCTTTCATTCCTGCCGATACCCTCCTATCACACATCACACCGGACACTTTTCTCCAACCATTCCAACCAGCCTGCATGCGCTTCTTCACCTCTTTTCCACACTCTCCATTGCTCTGGATTGTTGAGCCTAAGTACTTAAAATCCTCCACCTTCTTTATCTCTGCTCCCTGTAACCTCACCGTTCCTCTTGGGTCCTTGTCGTCCACACACATGTATTCTGTACATTTATAATCAAATAACACTGCATATAATGTTTTTTTTTTACCCTTTTTCATTTATGTTAATATATATTTAAAAAAAAAAACAATGTGTTGCATTGATTTACATGGCTGCAGAGATAATTAAATTACAATTCTGCTTGCAACAAAAACATTTAGATTCAAAAAAATCGCCAGCCTCCCTGCGACCCTAATTAGAATTAAGCGGTTCAGAAAATGAATGACTGTGTTTGAGTCCTTCTTGTATTTTTATAATGAAAAAGAATATCCCATGAAACGAGGGACAGGATGCAGCCAGATGTGTTAACGGGTTGGGTAGCCTACCTCACCATCACTCCATTCATTGGATCTTCTTTTTTTATTCGTTATATTAATGTTGTTTTGTTGTACAGTGGTACCTCACGTTACGAAAGTCTCACCGAATGAAAAATTCAGGTTACGAAACGCATTTTCCTAAAATGTTTCTCTCTGTATACGAAACAAGTTCACGTTACGAAAGCGCCATCTTTAAAATTCAAACGCGCCATTCAAACATTAAAACGCGCCATTCCAAACATTCAAACAATGCACGAGCTGTTCTCCCATCAATGACGTTCAAACATCCCGCCCCGCTGGCCTCCCATTGGCTCACAACTAAGCTGTCGTTCATGTCGCCTTCACTCGAGCGCCATCTTGGACAGGGATAGCATTGGCTAGGAGGGATGACACGGCTACCTCCCATTGCCTATTATGGAGCTGAATCTACCATGATGCTTTTCGTGTAAAGGACAGAGTTACTGTTGTTTTATGCTTTATTTCTTGACTCAGGCTTTTAACCTTCCATAAACATTTGTAAGATTATAACTCTGTTAAGAAGACATGGTCACCACACGCACGCACACACACACACACACACACGCGTGCGCACGCGTGATTTCCGGTGCGAATGAGAAGAAGAAACGGGCTCGGGTGATATCACAAAGGAATATGGCCAAACTCGTCTAGCATTGGTACGACGTTGAAGCAGAATGAGGTCTTAAAAGGTATGCTTTTATAATTTTTTAAGGGTTTGGGGGTAGTATTGGGAGCCTTGGAATGAATCACTCGTTTTACATGTAAAATGCGGTTCAATTTACAAAGAACACAGGTTACGAAAAAGGCTCTGGAACGGATTAATTTCATAAAGTGAGGTACCACTGTAATTTTAATTTACAAAAATGATGGCAACACAGAAAGGTATATGAAGATTTATTTTAAGGAGGAGCCTGCTGAACATTCTTTTAAATAATATTAATGCTTCATACTGCACTGACGACCCATTCTCAGAGTGGAGACTGAACCCGACACAGTCTCTTATTTTGTCACTGAGAGGAGAGTTATTTAATTCGGAGGCTGCTGTGAATAAACCAAATCTCATCCACCGCCTCTTACTTCAGCTGTGATTTCCGTTCCTGGATTACAAACCCCGGTAGTGGAAAAATCTCTCTCGCTTGCTGCGCTGCTGCTGGGATGGCGAGAACACTGCTTGCCATGAGCACAAGGGTTTTTGAAATACTGTCGCATGCTCCCTTCACCAACACAGCAGATAAAAAACATTGCGACTCTCAATGTAGCTGATTAATATAACGATAGCCTTGTCCACAAGAGCACACACACAAAATCACCCCCCCTCACACACACACACACACACACACCAAATAAATACCCCCCCCCCACACCGGTAACCGTTAATTTTCATCTTTGTAATTTTCAACCCTAAAAGAGCATTTTTTTAGCAAGATTACCTGCTGGGTACCTGACTGTTGCAGGACTCTGCCTTAGGCAGATTCTCCCATCATTCAGGTGAAAGTTGGTTGAACTCTCTGCCCCTGGGATCCTGGAGTGCTTCTGATGTGAGTAAATAAGCGGCATTTTCTTTTTGCAGTTGTTTTTTGTTGTGAAGTGGTTTTTGTAGATGAAGCTCATTTGCACCCGTTGGCCATTGTAAAGTACACATTCATTATTTTTAAAAGCCACAGAGCCACATCAGAGAGGTGAAAGAGCCGCATGCAGCTCCGGAGCCACGGGTTGCTGACCCCTGGTTTAGATCATAATTAAATTGTGATTCGAATTCCTAATCGAATTCAGGGTTGTTTTTTTTTTGCTTGTTTGTTTGTTTTGTTTTCTCAGATTTAGGTTCCCATTCAGATTTTGATACTAATTCAGATTAATAAAATTGGATTCAGATCTCAATCAAGCATTGGTTCTCATTGAGATTCTAATTCTGGGCCTACATTCTTTAAATCCTGATTCCAGAGGACTTTCTGATGCAAGTTCTCAGTCAGATATTACTTGATAGTCTAATTGAATTTCAGAATTTGATCAATCTTATCTGGGGGTAATGGTTCACACTGAGTAGCTGAAGATAATTCAGATGGGAATTTAATTAACTTTGCTGATGGATATGTAAATTAATATGTGACCTTTCATGAATTAAAAAACATGCAGAAATATTAATTAATGTAACCAGCTGTACATACTTCAATGTACCATATTGTGAAGAAAATTAGAAACTAACTTTAAGTAAAAAATTATTAAAAACAGAAGGGATTGCGCAAGCGTGCACATGTGTGTGTGTGTGTGTGTGTGTGTGTGTGTGTGAGTGAGGCAGAGAGAGAGAAACCAGACGTTTATTTGTCATGCAAAGTCGTTTGTTCTCAGTCTGCAGACACACAAAGGATTCTTGCACATTCCCAGGACCCTGTCCTTCTCTCTGCACTCACAAAACTGACCCCTGTCTCTCTAACTCTAACACACACACACACACACACACACACACACACACACACACACACACACACACACACACACACACACACACACACACGCACGCACACACACACACAGCATCAATATTCAGGTCTCATTCAAAATTAATTCTCACTTTGAGAGTGTTCAGTGTGCTGTTTCTTTCTGATCTGCAGTTAACAAACAGTTAAAGAGTGCATGTCTGTCTGCCTGTCCGTCTGTCTGTCTGTCTGTCTGTCTGCTCATTAAAATACATATCAATAATCATGCTGAGAATGTTTGTGATCTTTTGCTTTTGACAGGCAGCACATCGGCTGGTTCTCATTTCCCCACTTTGGTCCTGTGCTGTATTCGTTCCTGACTTCCCCTGTCATTAGAGTCGCTCGCCCTCGCTCTCTCCACCCCCTCATCTTGCTCTCCCTCAGCTTGCCAGCTGTGAAATGGATTTGTTGAAGCTGAACTACACGCAGTATCCACACAATTACTCGTCAGGCCATTTATACACACACACACACACACACACACACACACACACACACACACACACACACACACTGTAGTCCTAATACACACTCCATAAACACTAAAAATACTTGAGACTATTTCAGCCGTTTCAGCTCTTTTCCATCCTACTGCTTTTTTAGAATATTGTTAGAATAATATACAAGATCTTTCTATTATGCATGATAATTGTACCATAACAAATGAGTAATAAAAAAAGAATACAAAACATAGTGAGGTGTCCTGTGACACTACAAGAAACGTGATATGACACACAGAGTTGGTTATATCTCATGAAACAGTATGTCTCCTGGGTGGCATGGGGGTGTAGTGGTTCGCAGGGGGTGCCTGGGTTCGAGCCCTATGCCCATTCAGGGTGATCCTAGGTGAAGTTTGCATGTTCTCCCTGTGAGCGGTTCCACTCGGTACTCTGGCTTCCTCCCACAATCCAAAGACAGCCACATTAGTCTAATTGAATTATGTATATTATTTATTGAATTAAATATACTCAAGGTGTGTATGTGTGTGTCTGTGTGTGTGTGTGTGTGTGTGTGTGTGTGTGTTGGCCCTGCAAGGCTCAGGTGTACCCAAGCTTTGCCCAGAGTCTGATGGGATCAGCTCTAATCTCCTTGCAACCTGAATAAAGGACAAAGAGATTCAGAAAATGAGAAATGTATAAAAATTTGTATATTATTCATTCACTCATACATTCGCAGAACCATGTTATCCTACTAGGGTTGTGGGGACTCTGGAGCCTTTCTCAGCCGACACAAAACCGTTCCCATTCCCAGCAAGGGGCATTTTGGAACAGCCAGTTATCCTTGATGTGCATGTCTGTGGATTGCAGAAGGAAACCGGAGTACCTGGAGGAACCCCACAGAACATTCAAATTCCTGACAGAAATGCCTGAGCTGAATCCGGGACTTGATCCCAGGACCTTCTTGCTGCGTAGCAGACGTATTCAGTGTACTGTGCAAAACGGTCATTTAAATTCCACTCAGATATCCTACAATAGCTGATGTAATAGAGAAATCAATGAACCACAGCTTCCGACCAATCAGATTCTAGACTGCAGCAGAACGCTGCAACTCTTTCCTTTTTTTTTTTTTTAATCATTTAATAAATGATGGACTGACGAATTTTAGCATTTCAGACCTTTTCAGTGAAATTTACTGATGTAATGCAGGAAATTTACATTCCAGATGCCAGCTGATGAGATCATTTGAATGGGCATTACATCAGCTGACCAATCAGAAGCTTTGTTTCAACTCTCGCTCTGTTGAATCTGACACACATTCATTCATTATAGTCTTTCCCTTTCTCTAGCCTTCAGTTCCTTCGCTTTCAGATCGTTCCACAGTAATAGAAATCAATTCGATTTTCTATTTTATTCTATTCTATATGGTTGTAGGTCTAAAGGAGCACTGTGTAGAATTGAGGGCGGATCTATTAGCAGAAAGGAATATAATATTCATAAGTATGTTTTTATTACTGTATAATTACATTCAAGTACCAAGTAAAATGTTATGTTTTTGTCACCTTGATCCTCTTCCACATTGCCGCGTCATGTTGCGCTGCTATAGCCCTGAGTGGACAAATGTCTAGAAAGTGCCTTCCACTTTTCATAGATTTTTTTTTTTTTTTTTTTTTTTTCCCAGTGGCAGAGAAAGCCGTGGAAATGAAGAAAAGTTAAAGAGGACACACAAGAATCCGTGTCCCGTGGAAATGCACAGACATGTAGCGGTTAGCACGTCCGAATCAGAGCAAGAAGATCCTGTGTTCAAGTCCTGGGCTCGGCGAGAGCGTTTGTGTGTGAAGTTTAAATGGTTTTCCTGTTCCGGAGTTGGTTTCCTCGGGGTATTCTGGTTTCCTCCAGGAGTCAGAAGACATGAGCATTGCGCTAACTTTGATAATCTAGATTGCCCCTATTTCTGAGGGAGTATGTGTTGGCCATGTAATTGAACAAGCTGTTCAGGGTGTACATTTACTTCGCCAAGAATTGGCAGAGATGGACTCCAGCCTTCCTGCGATCTCACCTGTATCCTTTCAGGCTAATTGTCATTCATGTCTACCTGTGCTATTTATTTCTGAAGACACCTCAAGATGTAAAGAATTCACGCTGTTCTGCTGTCATCCAAGGATTCACTCATCCATTCATTCATTTCATTCATACATCAACAATAATCTTAATCTTCATGAGGGTCACAGGAAGGCTGGCGCCCATCTCAACCGACGACAGCACAGTACACTCTGGACAGCTCACCAGGCCACCGCAAGGCAGAAACATGCTGACGGCTATGCAGCTACTCTTGTTGAAGGCCAGCAGTGGTTCTTTTACAGCCTCTCACCATAGACAGTGAGAGACATGGCCGGCCTTTGATAACCCAGCAGTGACAACCCATTGATAGTGGGACTTGAACCCCCGACCTTGGGATCAGTCATCAGCCCTGCCGCCAGCACCCTACTGCCCCTTATCCAAACATTGATTCACTAAACAGTCGTTCTCCAAAATCCTGCAAGTATGAGTCAGTGTGGAATAAAATACCTTCGGGTTGTTTGGTTTTTGGTCTTTTTCCGCATGAAATTCGGCAGCGTGGGGGTCAGAGCAGTGCAGTTAAATCCCTCACAATATCCTTCATTCACTGGTCTCCAATTATGGCGATAAGGCCATGGTTTACACGTTTGAGTTCCCTCTGTAGACGTCTCGATTTCCACCTCGCATGCTAACGAGCCATCATGAGAAAGCTGTTGTTGTGACTGGGGATGTAATTTAAGCCTTTTACAAACTTGCTCAATGGTTTTTCGACACAGAATCAAAGAGAACATGCATTTATTCATTCATACTGTAAACATTTAAAATAATCTCAGGAAATAGATTTTAGATTTTTTTTTTTTTTTTTTTTGCTGAACTGATGACAGCATGGTTGTGTTTTAGCACGGAATTAGCAAATACGCTGAAGCAGAAAAAGATAAAAGGAGAAACGTTTATATAATAATAGTAATAATAATAATAATAATAATAATAATAGTAATAATAATAATAATAATAATAATTTTATTAATAATAATAGTATTATTAATAATAATAATAATAATAATAATAATAATAATTTTATTAATAATAATAATAATAGTATTAATAATAATAATAATAATAATAATAATAATAATAATAGTATTCCCCCAGTGCGGCTAACTGGGTTATCAAAGGCGGGCCATGTCTGTCACTGTCTATGGTGAGAGGTTCATGTAAAAGAACCATTGCTGACTTTCGTAAAGAGTAGCTGCAAAGTCGTCAGCGTGTTTCTGTCCCTTGCTAAAAAGGGTTGTGACAGGAAGGGCATCCGACGTAAAAAAAAAAAAAAACTCTGCCAAATCAAACGTGCGAATCAGATGATTCGCTGTGGCGAGTAAAAGGGAAAAAGCCGAAAGGAAGACAGACAGATTAATAATAATAATAATAATAATCATCATCATCATCATCAGTTCAGTTCATTCTCTGTAATCACTTAATCCTAATTAGGGTTGCGCGGAGGCTGGCGCCCATCCCAGCCAACTCCATGCGAGGGCAGAGTACACCCTGAACAGCTCGCCAGGCCATCGCAGGGTGGAAACACACCAACGGCTTTGCAGCCTACTCTTGTCAAAAGTCAGCAATGGTTCTTTTACATGCCTCACACCATAGACAGTGGGAGACATGGCCGGCCTTTGATAACCCAGTGAGCTGCACCGGGGGAATACGTAATAATAATAATAATTATTATTATTATTATTATTATTATTATTATTATTATTTTATTTTCTGAACCACTCAGGCATAATTAGGGTTGCAAGAGCCTGGTGCAGATCTTTGCCAACTCTGAGCGAGGGCAGCGTACACCACGGGCAGACTGCCATGCCATCGCTGAGCTAATAATAATAATAATAATAATAATAATAATAATAATACAGTACAGTAATAATAATAGGAATAATGATAGTACTAATAATAGTAATTCACTCATTCTCTTGTTTGCCGAACCGAATATTCCCACTCAGGTCACAGGGAGGTTAAAGTTTATTTCAGCTGACACTGAAACGGTGAAGGCGTGCTGCACCCTGAACGGCTCGCCAGACCATCAGAGAGAGCTACACATATACAACCATTGACACCAGGGGTCATCAACCTTTTCGAAACTGCGAGCTACTTTGGGGTACCAATTAATGCGAAGGGCTACCAGGTCGATACACACTTGTGACATAACAAATTTGCTCAATTCACCTTTAATTATATGTTATTATTAATAATTAATGATATTTATCTGTCAGGGGTCGGGAACCTTTTTGAATAAGAGAGCCAAAAAAAAAAAAAAAAAAAAATTAAAATCTAATCTCTGAGAGCCAAATATATTTTTTTAATACTGAGACCAACAATTTCAGAATATATTAAGACTCTGAATTTATTTTAAACAACATTGTTATATTGAAGTTATTTATTAATAAGAAAAGTGCTTCTTACTATTAATGCGACTTCGTGTTATTTATCAAACTTTGCATTGTATTTGTTCATCATCATCATCAATTCATTTTCTGTACCCGCTTAATCCTAACTTGGGTCGCAGGGAGGCTGGCGCCCATCCCAGCCAACTTCGGGCGAGGGCAGAGTACACCCTGGACAGCTCGCCAGGCCATCGCAGGGCGGAAACACGCTGACGGCTTTGCAGCTACTCTATACGAAAGTCAGCGATGGTTCTTTTACATGCCTCACACCATAGACAGTGACAGACATGGCCGGCCTTTGATAACCCAGTTGGCTCCACTGGGGGGGACAGTGACAACCTTGTGCAGAGTGGGACTCGAACCCCCAACCTTTTGGATCAGCG
Organism: Plotosus lineatus; assembly: GCA_024760905.1. Taxonomy (NCBI): domain Eukaryota; kingdom Metazoa; phylum Chordata; class Actinopteri; order Siluriformes; family Plotosidae; genus Plotosus; species Plotosus lineatus. Next base: position 12,071,506 of record CM045740.1, read on the forward strand.
ATCCAGTGCCCTATACCACTAGACCACCACTGCCCCCATTGTATTTGTGAAATGCAAAAAAAAAAAAAAAAAAAAAAAAAAAAAATCATAATTTACAGTTATTCCAGTATTGAGTATTTCAAGTGGAGATTCAGTTTATAATCTTATGTTGCATCAATGTCATAACAACTAACTTGTTTGGCACAAAAAAAAACAAAAAAAAAAAACATAAAATGATCTGAATGTTAAAACATTTTAAACAATTTTACAAAATAAATAAATTAACAATACTCTGGCTTCCCGGTTGGGATTTTGTTGCTTTCTTGTGTTTGTTTGTAGAGCTATGTTTGCCAAGTGCCTTTTCACCTTCTTTTATACAAATACTGTATTACATTTTCAAAATATGCACGTGACGTTAAACTCATCTTTCTTAACGAGCCAGTCCCCATAAACTCCACCGTTGGGATCGGAAGCCTTTAATAAATCCGGTGAAAAGTGTAAAACCATGCTCGTCCTTGTGGGTGACCTGGTGCCCGTAGGAACCATGCTGGTGACCCCTGATTTACACTCACATCTACACCCTAGGAGCAATTCGAACCAGACAGTCCAGTACTACCACTATGCATGTCTTTGGACTGTGAGTGGAAACTGGAATGAGAGAGAGAGAGAGAGAGAGAGAGAGAGATTTCCTTTCGGCTTTTCCCCTTTATCAGGGGTCGCCACAGCGAATGATTCACACGTTTGATTTGGCATAGGTTTGGAGAAAACCCATGCAAGCACAAGGAGAACATGCAAGCTTCACACACAGAAACAGTTGGGCCTGGGAATCAAGCCCAGGAGCTTCTTGCTGTGAGGTACTAAACACTATGCTATCATGCTGTCCATAATAATAATAATAATAATTATTATTATTATTATTCATTCATTTTCTGAACTGCTTAATCTTAGTTCGGGTCGCAGGGAGGCTGGTGCCCATCTCAGCCGACTCTGGCCAAGGGCATGATACACCCTGGACAGCTCGCTAGGCCATCGCAGGGCCAATACTCACACAACCATTCACACTTAGAGAAGATATGAAACGGTCAATTAACCAACTGTGCATGTTTATGGACTGTGGAAGGAAACCGGAGTATCCGGAGGAAACCCACGCAAGCACGGGGAGAACATGCAAACCTTGCACAGAAATGTCCAGGTTGGGATTCGAACCAAGGACCTTCTTGCCATGAGATGGACGTGCTCACCACTACACTATCTCATCTCATCTCATCTTCTTCTTCTGAATCTGGGGTCCCTCTCCCCAGCCACTTCCTCCAACTCTTCCGAGGGGACACTGAGGCATTCCCAGAGAAGCCGAGAGACAAAGTCCATCCAGTGTGTTCCAAGTAAACTCCGGGGTCTCTTCCCGGTTGGACATGCCCAAAACACCACACCGGGGAGGAGTTCGGGAGGTATTCAGCCGCTTGTATGGCGAGCTTGTTCTCTTTCATTTTTTTCTTTCTCTGCTTTTTTCGGATGACATTGTCGTTTTGGCTTCATCAAGCCGGGACCTCCAAGTCTCACTGGAGGTAATTCACAGTCGAGTGTGAAGGAGCCGGGATGAAAATCAGCACCTGTGAGTCCAAGGCCAGAGTTCTCAGTTGGAAAAGGGTGGAATGCATCCTCCGGGTCGGGAATGAGGTCCTGACCCAAGTATCTCTGAGTTTTACCACTATGCGACCATTCCGCCTAATAATAATAATAATAACAACAACAATAATAATAATAATAATAATAATAACAATAATAATAATAATAATATGCCCCTTAGATGGCCTGGCGAGCTGTCCAGAGTGTAGTCTGCCCTTGCCCACAGTCGGCTGAGATGGGCACCAACCTCCCCGTAACCCTAATTAGGATTAAGTTGTTCAGAAAATGAATTAATGAATAATAATCATCATCATCATCATCATCATCATCATTATCTCCCATGGGCTTTCAGTAGATACAGTTTGTGAATTATTTAACTTATTACAGTATATAATATATTTCAAATATCTGTGTTTTTTTTTTTTAAAGTGATGAAATTTCACCAGCAATAGCAGGTTTATGACTTATTCGTCTACAAAATGTCCAGGTAGCTGTAACAGATGTTCAAAATGTTTTTATCTATTAGCTCATCAAAACCAGAGAAACCAGGAGAAACACACACACACACACACACACACACACACACACACACACACACACACACACACACACAAACACTGAAGAGAAGCACAGGAAACAGAAACTGCACAACTTGTGTTCAGTCATACACACAGGATGCGACACACTCACAAACACATCAACAAACCAGCAATTGGGAGAGTACGATGGCAAACTAGACCAGGACTAAACACACACACACTGTGTGTGTGTGTGTGTGTGTGTGTGTGTGTGTGTGTGCGTGTGTGTGTGTGTTATCACGATCACAATTCCTTTTGTTGCTTGCAGCATGTACATTTCTGTATGATTTTTCCTAGTTGTACAGAGAAAGATGTGTGCAGCCGTTCCAGCTGGTGTTGCCTTGGCAACAGCAGCCCAGGCTGGCAACATACTGCGTCATAGTCCAGCACAACACAGCGTGTGTTTTATAGATGAAGCTCTGAAAAATACTAATGCAATCTCTCTCTCTCTCTCTCTCGCTCTCTCTCTCTCGCTCTCTCTCGCACACACACACACACACACAAATAAAAAATAAAAACAGGTTTAATATAAATAAATAAATAAATAAATTTCTAAAATAAGCTTGCCAGTCGATCTGGACTTTTCTGTGTGGAGTTTCCATACCCCGCCTACAAAACGCACATACGTGGGTGTCTGACTGGTACTCTGGTTTCCTCCGAGAGTCCAAAGACATGCATGTAAGATCAACTGTATAAGTGTGGGTGAGTTGTTTTCTACTTCTCTTCAATTTCACCTCCAATACAGTAGTATATGTATTTCTCACACACAGGAACTCAGAGACTTTGCTTGCCTTTGAAGAGTTATATAAATAACTATTATATGGTGATACTTACTAGGAATGAGGTGAATAATTACAGTTAGGGTAATTGTTTTAGTCCATACACTACACGGGAACATAAGAAAAGCAACCTAAAATGAGATTTTAATAAACTTTAATTGATTTAAACCTGTATTTGCTGGCTGGGCAATGTCTATTAGTATACTGTATATTACATACACTGAAGTGGCATAATCTGATTGGGCAGGATTACAAAACAAATTAAGCTGTCATCTCATTTTGCTGATTGTCATTCTGCTCAGCTAAGCGAGTTTCTTATGGTTAACTGTGGTGGCCTAGAGGTATAGGGCGCTGGATCGCTGATCCTAAGGTTGTGGGTTCGAGTCCCACTCTCCACAAGGTTATCACTGTCCCCCCAGTGTAACTAGGTTATCAAAGGCCGGCCATGTCTCTCACTGTCTATGGTGAGAGGTTCATGTGAAAGAACCATTGCTGACTTTCGTAAAGAGTATATATATATATATATATATATATATATATATATATAAAAATAAAAGGACAGAACAAAGACTTTCTATTGAAACTCCATTTATCACTACAGATCTGTTTCGAGGGGTGGTGAAACCATCCTCTCTCTTCAGGTGATTATAGAAGAATGATTACAAAGTACATTACAAATATGATTACACATATTTTTATTTTTATTTTTATTGTTATTTGCTCTACCAAAAAGTATTGAGCACTCTCCTACGGAAGGATCTACTCAGAAAATTATATATATATATATATATATATATATATATATATATATAAATATATATATATATATATATATATATACATACCTGATAATGCTAAGCTTGCTATGAATGAACTTTATACAGCCACTAGCAAACAACAAATTGCACACTTATAGGCTGCGTTCATCATCATGGGCGACTTCAACCACACAAAGCTCAAGTCAGTGCTTCCCAAATTCATCCAACATGTTTCTTTCCACACCAGGGGAAACAAAACCTTGCACCATATTTACACTAACACCATTGGAGCCTACATGACAACCTTTCTCCCCCACTTGAGCCAATCTGATCACCTCTTTTTGTTTCTCACCCCCAACAACACATTGACCATGGGAAACCTTTTGTGAAGACCATCTAGGTTTGGCCAGCGGGGGGTAGACTCTGTACTCCAGGACAGATTTAATGACAAAGATTGTATGTTTGCCACTCAGGCCACCCATGGCTCAACGGCAGACATTGACTTGTGAGTTCACTCAGTGCTGGAATACAATACATTAACACCACAATTGACAGTGTCAGCACAAAGAAACAGATCATAAAGTACCCTCATCAGAAACCATGGATGAACAGGGAAGTGTGGCTTCTGGTGAAGGCATGCCATAAAGCCATCAGGTCTGGTGACGCGCAGGTCTACAGTACAACCAAGGCAGACCTGAAGAGGGGTATCAAAAAGGCCAAGCATGACCATAAGCTAAAAGTGGAGGAACATTTCATCAATTCTGACCCCCGAAACATGTGGGAGGTGCATTCAAGCCATTACCAACCACAAGCATAGCAACTCCACACTCATTGCAATGAACATGTCCTTCCTCTATGAGCTGAATGACTTTTTTCTTGTTTCTACAAGGACAAGGCTATAAAGCCCAAACCATCGAATGACCACCAGACCTTATACTCTCCCCCAGAAGGTAAAGTCTGTTAGGCTTTTTACACCTGAGCCATAGCGGCTCATCAGGCTGGTGCTTATTCAACGTAGAGGTCCATAATGCACTGAGCCGAATTATCACATATAAGGCTGTTGGCTCTGACGGAATTCCGGGTCATGTGCTCAGAGCCTGTGCTGAGCAGCTCACAGAGGTCTTCACGGACATATTCAACTTGTCTCTCACCCAAACAATAGTACCAGCGTGCTTTAAGACAGCTTCTATCATGCCAGTTCCGAAATACTCCTCTCCGATGTGCCTGAATGACTTCCGCCCTATAGCACTAACACTCATTGTGATGAAGTACTTTCGGCGACTGGTCCTTGCACATCTCAAGCAAAGTCTGCCTCCACACTAGACCCACATTAATATGCATGCCACTACCACAAGAATACAGAAGATGCTGTATCCACAGCACTGCACTATGTTTCCTCATACCTGGACAACAAGAACATGCATGCAAGAATGTGGTTTGTTGATTTCAGCTCAGCATTCAATACAGTCATTCCCTCAAAGTTAACCACGAAACATAAAGATCTTGAAATCAACACCTCCCTCTGCAGCTGGATTATAAACTTTCTAACAAACAGACCCCAGTATGTCAAGTCAGGTCACAACTGTTTCTCCACCATCATACTCAACACTGGCATTCCTCAGGACTGTATGCTGAGCCCATTCTTCATCTATAACTGTTGGCCCATGTATGGATCCAACTCCATCATAAAGTTTGCAGATGACACCACAGTACTGCAATGGGTGGTGAAAACCGCCCAAGACATCACAGGGACTCCACTTCCTGCTATTGGGGTTGTCCACAAGAACAGATATCGTTGCTGGGTGCACAGCATTCTAAGGGACTCCTCTCATCCTGCTAACAGACTCTTTCAGATCCTCCCCTCAGGAAGGCACTTTAGGAGCCTTCACACAAAAAACCAGCAGGTTTAGGAAGAGCGTCTTCCACACAACGGTCACCCTACTGAACTCAGTCTCCTGCTGAACCTTCTCTTCCAATCCACACTACACCATGTTATTCATGCTGTACATGATTCCACTATTACAACTTATTCACAGTGCTTTTCTTCCAATACTGTGTATCCATCCGTAGCACACTATATATATACATATATACATACACACACACACGAGTAAGTCTAAGTCTGTTGGGTTTTTAAACCCGAGCCTAGTGGCTCATCAGGCCGGTACTTATCCCCGGTTTCCATAGCGTGAAGTGGCCAGGAGTTCAACTCCTCCTGGATGGGGCGCTAGTCCATTGCAGGTTACCTTCCCGGTATATTTTTACTGGTACCCATTTATACTGCTGGGTGAACAGAGGCACACTTGTGGTTGAGACCTTGCCCAGGGGTCTTAGCACAGTGAGGGTCTCAGTGGGATTCGAGCTCACAACCTCCCAATCATGAGCGCAGCACCCTAACCACTACGCCACCGGCACCACATATATATATATATATATGTATATAAAAATGCAGTCATGAGGGAGGGGCACAAGCCAGTGTCTCTCCCTCTTGCCAGTCCCAAGGCCGGATAAATGCAGAGGGTTGCGTCAGGAAGGGAATCCGGCGTAAAACAAATGCCAAATAAAATATGCGAGTCACAACAAAAAATTTCATACCGGATCGGTCGAGGCCCGAGTTAACAACGACTGCCATCAGTGCTGTTAACCAACAGGGTGCTGGTGGAAATTGGACTACTGTTGGTCGAAGACATTGAAGAAGGAGGGGTGGGAGGCGTGTCTGTAGGCAGAGAGAGAAGAGGAAAGGCATGAGTCTAGGACTGAGAGTTGGGACTTTGAATGTTGGAACTATGACAGGAAAAGGTAGAGAGCTGGTTGACATGATGCAAAGTTGGAAGGTGGACATACTGTGTGTTCAGGAGACCAGGTGGAAAGGCAGCAAGGCTAGAAGCTTAGGTTTTTTTCATGGTGTGGATGGGAAGAGAAATGGAGTAGGAGTCATCTTGAAGGAGGAGTTTGTCAGGAATGTTCTAGAAGTGAAAAGTGTCAGACAGAGTGATGAGTCTCAAGTTAGAAATAAAAGGTGTGATGTTCAATGTTATTAGTGCTTATACCCCACAGGCAGGATGGAAACTAGAAGAGAAGGAGAGATTCTGGAGTGACTTAGATGAAGTGATGCAGAGTACCCCCAGAGGTGAAAGAGTGATCATTGGGTGAAGAAGTGATGGGCAGGTTTGGTATCCAGGACAGGAACGCAGAAGGACAGATTTTGCAAAAAAGATGGAAATGGCTGTGGCAAATACTTTCTTCCAGAAGAGACGGGAGCATATGGTGACTGATAAAAGTGGAGGCAGGAGCACACAGGTAGACTACATCTTGTGTAGGCGATGTAATTTGAAGGAAATCAGTGACTGAGTAGCGGGTGAGAGTGTTGCCAAACAGCATAGGATGGTGGTGTGGAAGGTGATGCTGATACTGATGATGAGGAAGGGGAAGAAGGCAAAGGCAGAGCAGAAGACATAATGGTGGAAGCTGAAAAAGGAAGAGTGTCGTGTTGTCTTCAAGGAAGAGTTGAAAATGGCTTTGGGGGGTCAGGAAGTGCTTCCAGATGACTGGACAACTACAGCTAATGTGATCAGGGAGACAGGTAGGAGAATACTTGGTGTAATCTGGAAGGAGAGGAGGGTAAAGAGACATGTTGGTGGAATGAGGAAGTGTAGGAGTGTGTACAAAGGAAGAGGTCAGCTAAGAAGAAGTGGGACATAGAGAGGACTGAAGAGAGTAAACAGGAGTACAGGGAGACATAGTGTAAGGTAAAGGTAGCAGTGTCAAAGGCCAAACAGAGGGCTGACTTGATGACTTGTATGCTCGGTTGGAAAGTAAAAAGGGAGAAAATGATTTATATAGGTTGGCACAGCAGAGAAATAGAGATGGGAAGGACATGCAGCAAGTTAGCGTGATTAAGGACAGAGAGGGAAATGTACTGACTGATGACAGAAGAGTGCTGGGAAGATGGAAGGAGTACTTTGAAGAGCTGGTGAATGAGGAAAATGAGAGAGAAAAAAGAGTAGAAGAGGTGACTGTTAAGGACCAGGAAGTAGCAAAGATTAGTAAGGGTGAAATTAGGAGGGCATTGAAGAGGATGAAGAATGGAAAGGCAGTTGGTCCTGATGACATACCGGTGGAGGTATGGAAGTGTCCAGGAGAGGTAGCAGTAGATTTCCTGACAAGAACATTCAACAAGGTCTTAGAGAGTGAGAGGATGCCAGAGGAATGGAGGAGAAGTGTGCTGGTGCCCATTTTTAAGAACAAGGGAGACGTGCAGAGTTGTGGCAACTACAGAGGGATAAAGTTGATGTGCCATACGATGAAGTTATGGGAAAGAATAGTGGAAGCAAGACAAAGGGCAGAGGTCAGCATTTGTGAACAACCGTTTGGTTTCATGCCAAGAAAGAGCACCACAGATGCAGTGCTTGCCTTGAGGATATTAATAGAGAAGTACAGAGAAGGTCAAATGGAGCATATGACAGGGTGCTGAGATAAGATAAGATACAGATAAGATACAGCTTTATTAATCTCACAATGGAGAAATTCACTGTTACAGGCTCTTGAGGTACTATCAGTAGGGGGTGCAAAAATAGATACAAGTACAAACATACACACATACATATATTATACAAGTAAATAAATAAATAGATACATAAATAGTATAAATTACTAAACAATAAAAGAAAAGAATGGAGCAACTTTGTAGACTGGCCTATATTAAAGTGTAATGTATCTGAGGGCAGAGTAGATGGGTTGATATGGTTCACAGTCAGTGGGGTAGATGTGGTTGATTAAAGTGCGCGGGGTTTTTATTGCACATAACCGGTATTTTCACAGACAGAGAGAGGATCTGTGGTATTGCATGAGGAAGTCTGGAGTGGCAGAGAAGTATGTTAGAGTGGTGCAGGACATGTATGAGAGATGTAAGACAGTGGTGAGGTGTGCTGTCAGTGTGACAGAAGAGTTCAAGGTGAAGGTAGGACTGCATCAAGGGTCAGCTCTGAGCCCCTTCTTGTTTGCTATGGTGATGGACAGGCTAACAGACCAGGTTAGACAAGATTCCCCATGGACTATGATGTTTGCAGATGACATTGTGATCTGCAGTGAGAGCAGAGAACAAGTGCAGGAAAATCTAGAGAGGTGGAGGTATGCCCTGGAAAGGAGAGGAATGAAGGTTGGCCTCAGTAAGACAGAATACATGTGTATGAATGACAAGGACCCAACAGGAACGGTGAGGTTACAGGGAGCAGAGATAAGGAAGGTGAAGGATTTTAAGTACTTAGGCTCAACAATCCAAAGCAATGGAGAGTGTGGAAAAGAGGTGAAGAAGCGTGTGCAGGCTGGTTGGAATGGTTGAAGAAAAGTGTCCGGTGTGATGTGTGATAGGAGGGTATCGGCAAGAATGAAAGGAAAAGTGTACAAGACGGTGTTGAGGCCAGAGATGTTGTATGGTTTAGAAACAGTGGCCCTGGGGAAAAGACAGGAGGCAGAGCTGGAGGTAGCAGAGATGAAAATGTTGAGGTTCTCTTTGGGAGTAACGAGGATGGATAGGATCAGGAATGAGCACATCAGAGGGACAGCACGTGTAAGATGCTTTGGAGACAAAGTCAGAGAGGCTAGATCAAGATGGTTTGGACATGTACAGAAGAGGGATAGTGAGTATATTGGTAGTAGAATGCTGAGGTTGGAACTACCAGGCAGAAGGCCTAGAGGAAGACCAAAGAGACGATTCATGGACGTGGTGAAGGAGGACATGATTGTAGTTGGTGTAAGAGAAGAAGATGTAGAGGATAGGGTGAGATGGAGGCAGATGATTCACAGTGGCGACCCCTGAAGGGAACAGCCAAAAGGAAAAGAAGAAGAATATATATATATATTTATATATATAATCTTTACATATATATTTATACATAAGAGCACATCTGTGTGTATATATTAACACACAGCACATCTGTGTAATTGTACATACTACATCTGTATATTTGCATATTACATGTTACCTTGTCACTCACAGCGATCACCAGTCAAGCATTTGTGTCCGTGAGCTCATTCGTATGAGGGGCGAATAGTGCTTTCCCTCCGAGTGTGTTAGATCCTCCCCCTAATACGCATGCGCAGTAGTTTTTGAAAGAGGCAGGTGGCTAGCATTGAATGTACTGGAGGGTTTGTGTGCATGCTTTCACCCCTTTAGGTATGGTATGCAATACCCTATACACTGATGCTATATTGTATGACACATCACAGTTCTAGAACACCAGCAAACTATGTAAACACACACACACACACACACACACACACACACACACACACACACACACATATACTGGGCAGCTTTATACCAGGCTTGTTTTGCTCAGTGTAAACAACCAAGGCTGTGATACTGGGGGGTGGGGGTGGTTGGTGGTTACATGAATACTGCAGGATCTCTGTTTAAACAAAGCTTAATAAACACCTCAATATTCTCTTCCTCATTCTTGGCTTCCACACATTCCAACTTCCTTCTTCATCGACTACTTTTCCTTAACCTCCTCTTCCAGTTTTTGTCTCTCTCCTATTTATTATTATTTGTCCACTATCACTTCCTTTAACTGCGCTTATTAAATTAGAATAGAATAGAATTCAATTAAACAGATATGCCTAAACGAAACCCACATGTGTGTTATCACGTCAAACACTTTGATAGAAATCATCATTGTTTATTTGCTTTTTTGTCTGATCTGTTTGCTCATTTGGTTCAATCTCAGCCCTGGAATACTGCAGTGAGTCAAGCATACAGGCTCATACTGTCGATCACGCAATGATGCAAATGTAGTACCACTAGGGCTCGCATACACACTGCATGAGTTCTGACGTGGTTTATCCGTTGGAAGAATGCGTGACCTCACACAACTCTATGTGCGAGTGTACCTGCTACGCATACCAGGGCAGACGCGAAGACACTGCATGACTGTACAAGCAAGTGACTCATAATTTCACCCAGAAACTGAAAGCATGAATCCGACCCCATAACACATATAATTCAATACAAATGATGTTCTAGAGTAATGTGCGTTTATGAAGATATTGCACTCCTTGGTGTGGGGATACACCTTGTGCATAATTAAAAAAGGCAAGTAACGCAGCTTGTTTTTTTTTTGTTTGTTTTTATTTTACAGAAAACTTCACCATGTGGCGTATTAGAAATTCACTGTCCTATTGTCGAACTGCTTAATCCTACAATTAAAGGCAGGGTACACTCTTGCATACAACCGGAAGGTAACACACACATAACCACAATAATAGACAATTAACCGAATGTGCATGTCTCTGGATTGTAGGAGGAAACCATGGTACCCAGAGGAAACCCATGCAAGCATGGGGAGAACATGCAAACTCCACACAGAAACACCCGAGCCAAGAACTCAAGCTCAAGAACTTCTTGTTGTGAGGCTTCAAATACACAGCTGTTTGTATGTCTATAGCATGTACCATTGTAGTGGCTAGCACGTCCGTCTCACAGCAAGAAGGTCCTGGGATCCAATCCTGGGCTCACTGATAGTGTGTAGTGTGTATGTTCTTCATGTTCTTCCATGGGTTTCATCAGTATCATCCAGTTTCCTCCTACAGTCCAAAGACATGCACATGACCTTCCAGGCTGGTCAAAATTGTCCCAAGGTGTGAATGTGAATGGTTGTGCGCATTGGCTCTGCACTGGACTGGTGAGCTATTCATGGTGTACTCACTTTCTCCTCGAGTCGGCTGAACTAGGTTTCAGCCTCCCTGTGACCCTCACAATAGACTCATGGAACATCCTGAGCAGAGCTTCTCAGCTACCTTAAAAAATAGAGATGACTCTGGCCGTTCTTGGAAAGTGCGGTAGTGTTCTCAACCAGGTCCAGTTTATTGTCCTTATGAACTCCAAAATATCTGTAATCCTCCACCACTTCCACATTGACTCCCTGAATGGAAACAGGGTCGCTGGTGTTTTGGATCTCCAAAGATCCACAATCAGTTTTGTGGTCTTTGTCAGATTAAGCTGCAGACGATTCTGCTCACACCGTGTGACGAATTAATCCACCGCAGCCCGATATTCCACCTCCTCACCTCCACTGATACATCCAATTACAGCAGAGTAATCAGAAAACTTCTTAAGATGGCAGGTCTCTGTACTGTAGCTGAAGTCCATTGTGTAGAGGTTGTCCCTTGTGGGGCTCCGGTGTTACTGACCACTGTGTCCGACGTGCAGTGCTGCAGTCGCACATACTGAGGTTTTCCGGTCCGGTAGTACACAATCCAGGACACAAGAGAGGCGTCTATCTGCATCTATATAATCTTTGCACTCTGGAGGGTCGGCCTGATGGTGTTGAATGCACTGGAAAAGTAAAAAAACATGACCCTCACAGTGTTTGTCAACTGGTCGAGGTCAGTGTAGACATGGTTAAGCAAGATGATTGAATGAATCTCTTTGAACACCCATGAGGACCATATGGTCCTCTTTCAACAAATGCTAATAACTACTAGACGCATTGTACTCAGTACTGCTATCATTCAGAATGTGTTCTCTACTTGTTGTGGTGTCGCCTTATGCAACACAGCTTGGTCCCACATGCCTCAGTAAGTTGTGAGACGACCTTTAGTGTGCAGGATTGTGTTGTTCACGAATTTTTAAGAGTGTTATTATTTGCTATCATTATTATTATTATTATTATCAGTGTTATTATAATTTTGTTGTTTGGGGTGTTTCCTAGGAATTTTGGATTAGGAAAAACTAGGGATTAACTATTTATCTGTAAAAAATAATTGAGGCGTTAAAGAGTTAAAAGAAGAAAAAAAAGATGCCGGTAAGATAAGCGTGAGCCAATCATGTGACAGAAGTACAGTGTATACAATGGTGCAGATACGGGATAAGAGCTAGAGTTAATATTCACATTAACATCACAATGAAAAAACACATGATCGCTGTAAATTGAAACACAGCAAGGTTAATGGTGGAAGGAAGGGGAAGGATTTTCACACACGACAGTCGGTAGGGTTTAGCTTGGAGTGGTGCAAAAAAACAAAAAACATTAAATGAGCAAAAGTTCGGTGGGTGGCGTGATCAGATCGAGTTGCCAGGAAGGAAATAATAACTCAAATGATCCCACGTTATAACTGTACTCATGTCCAGGTGTTCTTTATGAAGTGGGTGGTGAATGTAAGTGACACTTGCGTATAAATTCCGCAATAGTGAAATACTGTATATGACTTGTCATTGTTGAATTAATAATAGTTTGTGATATTTGGTGATTTGTTGTGGTGTAAAAGGAATAAAATGATACTGTTATTGGAAACTCGGGCATAATGGCACGCATTCATGAGCTTCATGACATCACACACTTGTCTTCTTCCTTTCTTTCTCCATGGAAAGTAATATAATACAAGGACAACTGTGTGTTTGTGTGTGTTTGTAATGGAGCAGATGGCTGCAAATTAAACTTGTAAAACTACGATATAAGATCCATAGCTAACGTTATTATAATTATAATATACATCAGTGCTAAGCAGTAGATGAGGTGCTACTGATAAAACAGAAATCGTAAAAATCTTACTTTAATAGTATTTAAAATGTTTTTCAAATAACATGGTGAAATTTTCAGTGGGGAAATCTACAGACACCTCAGGACTCTGTAGGAGCTTAAAGAGAGACAGAGCCCCATAGATGAGCACACACACACACACACACACACTCTCTCTCTCTCTCACACACACACACACACACACATATATAGGAAAGTCATTATGTGCTCTGAGGCATGGCATACAAATTTCATACACACAACCCTGTACATCCATCATTGGCGGGACCTTGATTGACAGAAAGCTTTCCCGAGCCCCTCTCCTCAATTTCAACGAAATGCCCAACCCCAATCCAAGGACCAGCAACAATGTCTCACTTTATCAAAATGTCCTCAATCTATTGATTTAAAATGTATTCCAGTACTCAATTTTTAGCGAGCATGGCAGTGCTGGCCTGGTGGTATAGGGCGCTGGATCGCTGATCCTAATGCCAACCAGACACCAGTATGCATTCATGGTACTCCACCGTACGCCAAAGTGAGTACCTTCGTGGGAATTGTGAGCGCCATCATGGGAACAATGTGGAAACTATAAGCGAGATGAGTGCCATTGCCGACCCAAAAAAATGAAGCATGTTCATTAATTTTGTCACGCACTCTTTTGCGTACCTTTCCGCGAACTATAAGGAAACTGTGAGGAAACAGTGAGGGCACGTGTAAATGCCCACCACGTCACGGGTAATCAATGCCGCGCAACGTTACACCTGTATCCTCAATGGTGCTCTTGTGTCCTCCATGGTGTTCATTGACTGCTCAATGTTTCCTCTTATACACTACGCATTGTCCAACATTAACTGTTGGCGGACCAGGGAGTGAGTTGTGGACAGAACTGTGTTTCTCACTGTTTCCTCAAAGGTGATCATAGTCTACTCTAAGCTGCTCACCTTTAAGTTTGGGTGAGCGCTCAAACCACTGGATTCC
>CM045740.1:12088224-12148224 GCA_024760905.1 Plotosus lineatus
GACAGTGGTGGCCAGGTGCTGGATTACTGATTCCAGAGTTGAGGGTCCAAGCCCTGCTATCAATGGGTTGTCACTGCTGTCCCCCCAGTGCAGTTATCTGGCTTCTGAAAGGCCGGCCTGAAATGTCTGTCACTGTCTGTGCTGAGAGGCTGTAAAAGAACCATTGCTGATTTTCATCCAGTCGGCTGTATAACCGTCAGCGTATTTGTGGCCTGGCAAGCTGTCCAGAGTAGTGTACTCTGCCCCCAGCCCGAGTCGGCTGAGATGGGCGCCAGCCTCCCTGTGACCCAAATTAGGAATAAGTGGTTCGGAAAATGAAAATTAATGATGGAATCTCATTGGCTTCAAATTACTTTTGCAACATATATTTTTATACAATATAATAACAACAGGATCACATACTTTATCCATAGGTCAAGAAAATAAAATGTGCTCTACAGTGCTTGATTACTTTGTTGTAGAAGTGTCACCACACACTGGGAAGCTAATTGTTAATACACAATCAACATCGTTAAATTATTCGCTTTGCCATCAACTTCAAACGTTTTCCACTTTACACGTGAGAAGTTCACACGTTCTGGGCTTTAATCACGAATATGCGTGCAGCCTTTCAGCTTTAACTTGAGGCCATTTACGTCCGAATCGAGGGGAATGGTGTCAGAACTACAGAACTTTTTAAGGGACCAAAAAGGACTGGAGACTACTTGTCTGTTCCATGATGAGACGTGTCTGTTCACCCAATGATATCAGTTACGATAAGCAGATAGAGTCTCGATTTTAAGTGTGGCACTTGTACACGTCTGCATGGAAATCTATAACTGGTCTGAAAATTTGAAAGATGCTCATCAGTGAAAAGAAATACCGTAGTGCTCCAATAAACTGAGACCCGGAAAACAAGATGTTAGGATTTTTTTTTTTTTCCACGGTGAAGAATAACCCCTTCATGAGAGCTGGAGAGGTCAAGCTCATCCACTGTGAAGGTGGAGGGACGGTGGCAATGTCAACAACCAAGACAAGTCTTTGCCAGAGTAAATACAAGGCATCTATTGAGATGAGATGAGATTTCCTTTCGGCTTTTCCCACTTTTGCTCAGGAGTCGCCACAGCGAATGATTCGCACGTTTGATTTGGCGTAGGTTTTTACGTCGGATTCCCTTCCTGACACAACCCTTTTAGCAAGGGACAGAAACACGCTGATGGTTTTGCAGCCTACTCTTTGCGAAAGTCAGCAATGGTTCCTTTACATGAACCTCTCACCATAGACAGTGAGAGACATGGCCCGCCTTTGATAACCCATTTAGCGACACTGGGGAGACAGTGACAACCTTGTAGAGAAAGGGACTCAAACCCCTAACCTGTGGATCAGCAATCCAGCACCCTATACCACCAGACCACCACTGCCCTCATTCTTCTTCACTTCACGTATCCCTTAACATCCGGGGATGTCGTTGGGGCGCCTACATGGCGAGACTTGGGCTGATTTTGGCCTGGCGGCACCCATCCCTCTCCAGGTCGTTAACTACCTACAGGCAATTTAGAATGGCCAATTAACCCACTGTGCAGGTCTTTGGATTGTGGGAGGAAACCGGAGCACCCGGAGGAAACCCATGTAAGCACGGGGAGAAGATGCAAACGCTACACAGAAACGCCCAAGTGTTCTTGCTGTGAGGCGGACGTGCTAACCACTACGCTACTATGCCACCGTGCTGCCACTGCCCTCATTATAAGATGTAAATCACTGGTGAACCTCAAAAGCAGGAAGACCAGTTAGAGTTTGATGGAACAACAGCTTGTGGATGGAGCAAATGGAGATTTCATCTGTCCAAGACTTTACAATACTTTAAATTTAAAACTGGGCAGTGGTGGCCCAGTGGTAAGGTTGGGAGTTCCCAAGGTTGGGGGTTCAAGCCCCAGTCTCAATGTGTTGTCACTGTCCCCCAGTGCAGTTTACTGGATTATCAAAGGACGGCCATGTCTCTCACTGTCTATGGTGTGAAGCTGAAAAAGAATCATTACTGACTTTCAACAAGAGGAGCTGCATAGCTAGCGGCATGTTTCTGCTGTGTGATGGCCAGGCGAGCTGTCCAGGATGTACTCTGCCCTCACCCAGTCAGCTGAGATGGGTGCCAGCCTCACCGTGACCCCAATTAGGATTAAGCAGTTCAGAAGATGAATACATAAAATTTTCACAAATTCTCAATACTAGAATTAATGGATATCAAAAGAGAAAGACATGGGGCCGGTGGTGTAGGGGTTAGGCTGCTGGGTGTTATGCCTGGAGTGTATGCATTCGACCCAGAGATGCTGGAAACCAAAAGAAGGTGCAAACGATTTATTAAAGACTAGGAACTGAAAATCACTGGAATACTAAGTCGAGGGAACTGGTCGAGCACGAAGCAAGAACCAGGGGTCAAAGAGAATGCCGAGGAGCAGAGTCATGGGGAAAACAATCTTCTAACATCGGAGGGAAGCGCGCTGCTCCCATTTATAGCTGGCTGTTTGCTGATTGCAGATTGGGACCAGGTGCGCTCAGCTTGGAACTCGCCTACCGGCAACCACCACACCCCTCGCCAGCACCTGCAATGATTAAAGAAGAGTGAGTTCCGCCAGCCAGCACAGACCATAACACTGGGCTCATGATCAGGAGGTTGTGTGTCCCAGTTAGACCCCAATTGTGCTAAGACCCCTGGGCAAGGTTTTAACCATCCAGGAAGAGTTGAACATGCTATGGAAACCAGGCATAAGCACCGGCCTGATGAGCCACTAGTTTTCTCTTTGATTTTAAATGTTTTCATTTATATTATGAAAGTACACCTGAGTCGCACAACAACAAGGTGTGTGACTATTAACCCAGCGATAGCAAGTTCGATTCCGGGTTAATGCCACATTCGTCTCTATCCGTGAGTCCATGGGAGCTAGTTGGCTGAGCTTTTATGGGAGGAAGGGACGGCATACACTCATTTCTCTGTCACTCACGGCGATCGCCATCCAATCATGGGCATCTGTGAGCTCATTAGTATAAGGGAGGTGGATAGTGCTTTCCATCAGAGTTTGTTAAACCATCCCCCAAATACGCATGTGCTGCAGTTCAAAAAGCGGCAGGTGGCCAGCGTTGCATGTTTTCGCTCCTTCTCGGTTGGTGGTGGTCGCGTGATAGGGAAGGCAATACCTGATTGGTGGAAATGGGATACAACTAAATTAGGGAGAAAAATACACAGATAGATAGATAGATAGATAGCCAGATAGTGAAAGATTAACTGTTGAGGACACTTTCATTGGACAGCACTCTGAAATTAAGTAAATCATTACAATGTCCTTAACGTGACCAGCCATTCACAGGAACGGTAACATGGTTAACCACAGTCTGGATAATGCTACGCCAAAAACTATTGTTCCATTAATTTTCGGAACCACTTAATCCTAATTAGGGTCGCGAGGAGACTGGCGCCATCTTAGCTGACTCTGTGTGAGGATTGGGTACACCCTGGATAGCTCGCCAGGGTACTACAGGGATCCCTCACTTTCCACAGTTAATTGGGACCAAGATTCCCCCGTGACCACCGAATTCCACAAAGTAGGATCGACCGCCCCTGACTGACGTATACGTACATGTAGATGTGTATCTTCTTCTCTTTCGGCTTTTTCCCTTTCTCGGGAGTCGCCACAGCGAATCATCTGATTCGCAAATTTGATTTGGCATAGGTTTTTACGTCAGATGCCCTTCCTGTCACAACCCTTTAGCAAGGGACAGAAACACGCCAACGGCTTTGCAGCCGACTCTTTACGAAAGCCAGAAATGGTTCTTTTACATATATGTGTATATAATATCAATAAATACATATTTAACGCTATAGATGCTTATAATAACAAACATTCAAAAATAATGCATAAGATGTAAATAAAATATAAATACACACACATACAGATGTGCACCTCACATAAAAATGTAAGTAGTTTTGTTGGGGGGTTTTGGGTAGTTTTTTGTTTATGTTTATTTGGGTTTTTTTTTTGCATAACTGGTCTTGTTTTTTGTGGCATTTTCCTTAACGTTTCCTCCTATGCTTCCTTAATTTCCTTATTTTTTAATTCGATGAATATTAAAAAAAAAAAAAAAAAGCGATGAACTGAAGCCGCATGAATTGAAGTGCGAAGTAGCGCGGGATTCCTGTACAGCTTTCTTAACAGTTTCTGTTTGCAAAGAAGCCTTAGGAAAGTAAGATACAGATACTATCACCTGGGATGGGTCACATTGTTCTTTGAATGCTTTTCATAAATTACATGGTGAAAAAAAGTTTTAATTCTGATAAGTTAAGTGGGGTGAATGGTATAGAATACCACTGAAAACTAAAGTATGCAATCAGAGAGCGTCAAATAAAATTACCATTGAGAGTGTTATTATACGAAGGGGCGGTGGTGGTCTAGTGGTATAGGGCGCTGGATCGCTGATCCAAAGGTTGGCGGTTCGAGACTCACTCTCCACAAGGTTGTCACTGTCACCCCCAGTGCAGCTAACTGGGTTATCAAAGGCGGGCCATGTCTGTCACTGTCTATGGTGAGAGGCATGTAAAAGAACCATTGCTGACTTTCGTAAAGAGTAGCTGCAAAGTCGTCAGCGTGTTTCTGTCCCTTGCTAAAAGGGTTGTGACAGGAAGGGCATCCAACGTAAAAACCTCTGCCAAATCAAACGTGCGAATCAGAGTCAGAGAGGCTAGATTGAGATGGTTTGGACATGTTCAGAGGAGGGATAGTGAGTATATTGGTAGTAGGATGCTGAGGTTGGAACTACCAGGCAGAAGGTCTAGAGGAAGACCAAAGAGAAGATTTATGGATGTGGTGAAGGAGGACATGAAGGTCGTTGGCGTAAGAGTAGAAGATGCAGAAGATCGGGTGAGATGGAGGCGGACGGTTTGCTGTGGCGACCCCTGAAGGGAAAAGCCGAAAGGAAAAGAAGTGTTATTATACGAATGATGACGGTAAATAATTAATTCGGTTTGTTTACTAAGTCATGGAAAAACCTACAAGCACTCAGAGAGCGCAAACCTCTGCCAATACAGCACAGGTTGTCTCATTTTACCCCGCGATCTTCTTACAATTATACGTCACGTCTAAATGGACAATACCACATTCCATCCACTCCGTCACATACACATGCCCGGAGTAGAGGCAAAAGTACCTGAACATTTTGTAAACCTTGGTAGAGGTGAACTCAAAACTAATTGTGTTTTCATTGGCCCATTGTCCACCTTCCGAGAAAATTTCAGGAAAACCCGCACATAATTGTTTAGTGTAAAGTCGATAACAAGCAGACAAACAAATTCTGGCAGAATCATAACTTTCGCCGTTGGCGGTATTATTAAAAATAAATATCAAGTGAATTTGAATGATGTCTGATAATTAAGTTTCAGAGACAAACCTCACCAGCCAGATGAATTACCTGAATATTAAAGGTTCAGGGTGAATTAGCCAAATGAGGGACATTCATTTATTCATTTCATCCTACTAGGGTGAGGGTGGAGGCTGAAGCATATCTCAGCCAACTCATTTTCAAAGACGGGGGGGGGGGGGGGGGTGTGTCTTCTCTAAATAGCTCACCAGTCACCAATCTTCTCTAAATAGCTCACCAGCAGGGAAAACACACACACACACACACACACACACACACATTGATACTCACACTTGGGGGCAGCCCAATTAGACTAATTTGCAAGTGTTTTGGCTATAGGAGGAAACGGGTGTACCTGGAGAAAGCCTGTGCAAGCACAATGAGAACATGGAAAGTCCTCAGAGATACACCCTCACACATATAGCAGTTCATATACAGTATTTGAAGGGGCAGTGGTGGTCTAGTGGTATTGGGCGCTGGATCACTGATCCAAAGGTTGGGGGTTCGAGTCCCACTCTCCACAGGGTTGTCACTGTCCCCCCCCCAGTACAGCTAACTGGGTTATCAAAGGCGGGCCATGTCTCTCACTGTCTATGGTGAGAAGCATGTAAAAGAACCATTTCTGACTTTCGTAAAGAGGAGGCTGCAAAGCCGTCAGCGTGTTTCTGTCCCTTGCTAAAAGGGTTGTGACAGGAAGGGCATCCGACGTAAAAACCTCTGCCAAATCAAATGTGCAAATCAGATGATTCGCTGTGGCGACTCCTGAGTAAAAGGGAAAAAGCCGAAAGGAAGACAGACAGACATACAGTATTTGAACGTCAGGCAAAGGTGGCCTGGTGGTAAGGTGCTGGATCACATCCCAAGGTTGGGGGTTCAAGCCCCACTCCCAATGGGTTGTCACGGCCCCCCCCCCCCAGTGCAGCTAACTGGGTTATCAAAGGCCGGCCATGTCTCTCACTGTCTATGGTGTGAGGTGTAAAAGAACCATTGCTGACTGTCGACAAGAGTAGCTGCATAGCCATAAGCGCGTTTCCACCCTGCGATGGCACGGCGAGCTGTCCAGGGTGCACTCTTCCAACCCTCGGAGTCGGCTGAGATGGGAACCAAGCCACCCTGTAGCCCTAATTAGGATTAAGCAGTTACAGAAAATGAATATTTGACCGTGAACCGCGCCTTTTCAAACAACTTCCACTTATTATTATACCATAATCGGTCTGTGGGGAGGGGAGTTTGGCTCCAGTGTGTGATCAAGCCATGACTTCAGACCTGCCCCGAAAGGTTCTGACCACAAAAACGACAGACAATTATTTAACGTTATGACCTCACAATGAAGTCATGCATAGCTCACGAACTCCTCACACATTTTGAGCCACTAGTCTTCGAATCTGCTTTACATGGACTTTAAAGATAACCATGTGTCTGTCAAGTGAAGTCGGAATTTAAAGATACTGCTGTGAGGATGCACACATGGAAACTGAGACAGAGGAAGAAGGACTTCTGAAATCTCTAAAACACACACACACACACACACACACACACACACACACACACACACAAATCCATCTGCACAAGCTTAAGATAGTGCTGTAGGGAACCAGGGAGAGAAGGGCAGAAGAGGGTGGGGGTGGGACCACAAGCAGAAGCAGAGGTGTGTGTGTGTGTGTGTTCACTAAGTACAATGAAGGTTTTGTCTGGCTCTTGTGGTGTGGGACTGAGCAAAGGAACAAGTGTGATGGCTTGTAAGGTGTTCTAAATGCGCGTGTATGTGTGTGTGTTTAACAAAGACAAGCATTCAGACAAACTCTGCGTCACTGCAGAGGGGCGGAGTCAACACAGACACACCCTTGTCAATACATATTCATCACCCTTGATAATTGGTTTCTGTTTTCATGGGTCACCTTGACACCTTCTGTCACAGTGGATCTGTGTCTTCCTGTCTCTTATCCCCTTTCATATTCATCTTCATACTCTCTCTCTCTCTCTCTCTCTCTCTCTCTCTTCTGGGGGCCCAAAAAAAAGGCTTCTGCAGAAACCTCTTAACACCAGAGCCTGGAAACCAAACACACACACACACACACACACACACACACACACACACACACACACACACTTTGCTCCTCCACAGAGCTCATTTAAATTCAGTACACACCTCTTACCCAGAAGGAGACAGGGCTGTCTCTCACACACAAGTGTGCCTGTGCACAAACACACACACACACACACACACACACACACACACACACACAGAGTCTATGTGTGTGTGTGTGTGTGTGTGAGTGTGTGTGTGTGCGCGCGCGTGTGTGCATAAGCATGCTTGTGTGTGTGTGTGTGTGTGTGTGTGTGACAGCTTACTGTGTGTGTGAGACAGCTTGTATGTGTGAGACCCAAATCTTATTCTAATGGGAACCTGAAAAATCCTCTGAGGAAGTGAGGATCAGCCAAAATGTCCTCACTCTGATGGTTAAAAACATACACTGGGCCTCACTATGTAGCAAGCACACACACACACACACACACACACACACACACACACACACACACACACACTCTCAGAGGCAAA
Source organism: Plotosus lineatus (assembly GCA_024760905.1). Classification (NCBI taxonomy): domain Eukaryota; kingdom Metazoa; phylum Chordata; class Actinopteri; order Siluriformes; family Plotosidae; genus Plotosus; species Plotosus lineatus. The sequence goes on from CM045740.1 coordinate 12,096,167, forward strand.
GAACCCAAGGTGCCCTCTGCTGGTGCTGCTGTTCTCTACTGCAGGATACACAATGCTAAATGTCGCACACATGAACAGCTTTGCCTTATGTACTTTGACACACCAGTGTTCAGTTACATGACACTAGATATCCAACACCCACACCCACACACACACACACACACGATCTTATTAAAAATCAGGAAAAAGGGAATAAAATCCATCCTGAATGACTCGTATCATAATCTTCAGTGTTGACTGCGCGTCAGTGTTATCCGCTTTATAATGAAATTTTGTTGGTGTGCTTTGAGAGCACATTTTCACAGAAACCAATTACTTGGTCATCAGAAAATGAAATAAAGTTATAAAACTCTAAATAATTAAGCATTATCACTCACACTGGACAGTTATTTTGGTGAACACCATGGCACAGCTATAGCTATATAGTTGTCAAGCTTGGCCTCATTGGTCCGTTGACATCCACATGGTTTGCTGTCACTGATATCGGTGATGGTGGTGTAGTGGTTAGCCCATCTGTCTCACAATAAGAAAGTCCTGGGTTCGACTCCCAGCTTGGGGGTTTTTGTGTGGAGTTTGCATGGCTTTCCTTCCAAAAGTACAAAAACATACACAATAGGTTAATTGGCTGTTCCAAATCTCCCCTAGGTGTGAGTGGGAATATGAATGTTAGCCCTGTGATGGCCTGGTGACCTGTGAGGCTGTACTATTCCCTCATCCAGAGTCAGCTGAGATGGTCACCGGCCTCCTCGTGACCCTAATTAGGACTGAATGGTTCAGAAATGAAACGCGTGATGGTTTCTCTCGATCCTTTAGGATAGCTTCCTCTATGTTTTCTTACCATCTTGACGACTAGCCATGTTGGTTCGAGTGTCAAATGTTTTAGAAGGCCTTAGAACCCTCTTCTTCCTCCTCCTGTAAAAGTTCCAGGCTTGGAACCGGGGTAGTGAAGTTAATATTATAGCATGGCATGGCTATCACATCACATCATAATAGAGAAACTAATGCAGACAGTCGTCGACTTCCGATCGGTTTTGGTTCCGGCAGGCCGGTCGTAACTCGATCTGGTCGTATGTCAAATACACTCACGCCAAACAAAAACAGATGAATAAATCTCGCGCATTTAAATCTATACATCTATTTTCAATTCCACGTCACTGTGACACGCAGCGGAGAGCCAATCCTTTCTGTACTCCACTGTGTAGGCGGGTCCGATAGTTCAAACTCCAATTTTATTGGATTATAACAACAGCCACAGACTTTGTGTTGTTTGAGTAAATAGATAAATTTCCCTCGTTTTGATCGGCTCATTTACACGAAGCCAAGCACAGCTGGCGAGCAAACACAAATGAACAGACATGGAAAAACTTCAACCCGCAGACCAGCTGATTGCCAAAACTTGGGACGCGCTTCCTGTCACATAAACACTGCAGCGTGTGAGTCCAATGAAATTAGAGTTTCAAGGTATCGGACCCGCCCACACAGAAAGGATTGGCTCTCAGCTTCGCGCCACAGTGACGTGGCATTGAAAGTAGATGAATAGATTTGCTCTGAGCAGTTAGAAAGTGAAGCTGCATCATCTCCTGCTTGGCTTTTTAAGATGCTGACGCTGCCGGCAGCGCAAACAACCGTCGTACGCAACACTCGCACTGCACTGCCATGAATCATGCGTCACCACTTTTGCGGTCATAAAGTCGATCAGACGTAACTCGCATATTTCGTAAGTTGACGACTCACTGTATTTGACATAATAAGGTGAAGTGTTGTATATTTTTGCTATAAATATATTTGATAGCCCATCAAAATTGTCCATCATACAAATTTGTGCTTTCCTTTTCAGCGTGCTTCTGGTAATTTCTGGTATTATTTCTCTTTTTTCATCTTCATCTGTTGAGCTCTTACCGTTTAAGACAAAAGCCTGTATTCCTGAAGATTATACAGCGATCCCTCACTACTTCACACATCAGTTTCCATGGCTTCAGTGGATGGCGGGTTTTTCAAAAATATTCATCGAAAAATAAAAAAATGAGGAAATTAAGGAAAAATAAGGGAAAAGTTAAGGAAAATGCAGCAAAACAAGGAAAATATCGAGGAAAAAGAAAAAAGAAGAAAGAAAAAAAAAACCCTCAAACATAAGTAAACAAGAACCCCAAACCCCCCAACAAAACTATTACACTTGTATGTGAGGTGCACATCTGGGTGCGCTCGCGCATGTCTGTATGTGTGTGTGTATTTATATTTTATTTACATCTTATAACACTTAAACATTCAAAAATAATGCCAAAGACTTTATAGCATTGACTATGTATTTATTGATATTATATACACATGCACATGTATGGATGTCTGTATATGTTAGTTGGGGGGTGGGTGGGTCGATCCTACTTCCTAGAAATTCGGCATTCGCGAAGGGTCTCAATCCCCATTAACCGTGAAAAGTGAGGATTCACTGTATCTCAATCCATATTTTCTGGTCTGATGTCATTTTATTAATAAATATTCAAGATGGAAATGGCTGTAAAAATAAATAAATAAATAAAAGCCGCTACAGTGAAAATGGTACTGCGCCACTTATAAAATACGGTGGGGAGGTCTTGTGATGTCGTGGGGCTGGATTCCTTCCTGTGGCCCTGCAAGATTATTTGTGTCCAAACCTCAAATCTCTGACTTACAATCTATGTGTAGTCACTGTGTGTATGCGTGTGGGTATATGTAATATACATTTGTATCTACTATTTAAAATAGAAACATGTATATTAATTAATATGAGTGTATATGAAGGCTAATATAAGGAATTTTATAACGATAGTAACATATTGACATTATACAGTATACAGGGCAGCACGGTGGCATAGTGGTTAACGAGTCCGCCTCGCAGCAAGAAGGCCTGGGTTTGATTCCCCTCTTGAGGGGTTTCTGTATGGAGTTGCAACTCCCCCTCCCCCTCCCTCCGCTTGCATGGGTTTCCTCTGGTTACTCCGGTTTCCTTCAACAGCACAAAAACATTCCCAGTAGGATGACTGGCTGTTCCAAATCACTTCAGTGTAAGTGTGAATGATGTATGAGTGTCCTGGCACGCTGTCCAAGGTGTACCCAGTCCTCACCCAGATCGGCCTCCCCGCGATCCTAATTAGGATTAAACAGCATAGAAAATGAATGAATGTACAGTATGCAGTGGGGATATTTGCCTCACCTACGCGTTTGAACATTTTGTTTACTATTTAAAATAGAAAAGGATAACCGATCTCACCTCAAGAATATAAACACTAAATCTTCACCTGTCAGAAAAGTTGTAAAGTTTACACACAGTACAATCAGCTACTTTAGCTCTGTTTATTTTTCAAATGTACATGATATACATACTTTTTACTAAACCTTACACAAAACCTGATGAAAAAGACAAAAACATGTTTGCATGATGCATGTCCACACTCTTGATGTCTGTGAAAAGAGATGGAAAGAAACATGTAACCAACGCCAAAAGTAAATAGAGCAAGAAGAAAAAACAATAAGTGAAGTGTTTTCATCGACTTAACCCTTTAACGCCAAAAAAAATGCTAATAACTAAATGCATTTTATACTTGTTGTGGCATCGCTTGATGCAACACAGCTTGATCCCACGTGACTCAGTCAAGCTGTGAGACGACCTCGAGTGTGCAGGATTGTGTTCACAAATTTGAGAGTGTTATGTCATTATTATTATTAGTGTTATGATAATTGTGTTGAAAGAAATGTGTTCGGGGTTTTTGATTAGGAAAAACTAGTGATGAATTTTTTTTAACTGCAAAAAATAATGTGGGCCTTAAAGGGTTAAATCACGTAGCTACTTACATGGTCATACATTACTGACATGTGATTGGTTCTGAACACAATCATTTAAATCGTTCAAAGGAAAATTTAATGCTAATAAATAAAGAAAGCCTGTTCTTATTTTTTATTTTTTTTTAAACTTTAGTTGTATTACGTATTTTCCGGACTATACGTCGCTCCGGAGTACAAGTCGCATTGGCCAAAAAATGCATAATACAGAAGAAAAATACAATGGTACCTCACTTTACGAAAGTCTCACCAAACGAAAAATTCAGGTTACGAAACGCATTTTCCTAAAATTTTTGTCTCTGGATACGAAACAAGTTCACGTTACGAAAGCGGCATCTTAAAAATTCAAACACGCCATTCAAACAATGCGCGATGTGCTTTCCCATTGGTTGTCTCCCAACACACCGCCCCGCTGGCCTCCCATTGGCTAGGAGGGAGCTGAATCTATATAATACAGTACTGTACCAAGAATGCTTTTCGTGTGCCTTCGAGCCATTGTTCGACACACTCGTGAAGGAGAGTTGTACTGTTGGTTCATGAGTTTTTTTGAGTGTTTTCATTGCAGCGTTATTTTTCGTTATTAATCATGAGCCCCAAGAAATGCAGCCGTGAGGGGGGGGGGGGGGGGCACAAACCAGTGTCTCTCCCTCACGCCGGTCCCAAGCCCGGATAAATGCAGAGGGTTGCGTCAGGAAGGGCATCCGGCGTAAAACAAATGCCAAATAAACTATGCGAATCACAAGAAAGAACCACATACCGGATCGGTCGAGGCCCGGGTTAACAACGACCGCCATCAGTGCCGTCAACCAACAGGGTGCTGATGGAAATTGGACTACTGTTGGTCAAAGACGTCGAAGAAGGAGAGGCGGGAGGCGTGTCCGTTGCCAGAGAGAGAAGAGGAAAGGCATGAGTCTAGGACTGAAAGTAGGGACTTTGAATGTTGGAACTATGACAGGAAAAGGTAGAGAGCTGGCTGACATGATGCAGAGGAGGAAGGTGGACATACTGTGTGTTCAGGAGACCAGGTGGAAAGGTCGCAAGGCTAGAAGCATAGGAGCAGGGTTTAAGCTGTTTTATCACGGTATGGATGGGAAGAGAAATGGAGTCGGAGTCATCTTGAAGGAGGAGTTTGCCAGGAATGTTCTAGAAGTGAAAAGAGTGTCAGACAGAGTGATGAGTCTCAAGTTAGAAATTAAAGGTGTGATGGTCAATGTTGTTAGTGCTTATGCCCCACAGACAGGATGTGAGCGAGAAGAGAAGGAGAGATTCTGGAGGGAGTTAGATGAAGTGATGCAGAGTACCCCCAGAGGTGAAAGAGTGGTCATTGGGGCAGACTTCAATGGACATGTTGGTGCAGGAAACAGAGGGGACGAGGAAGTGATGGGTAGGTTTGGTATCCAGGACAGGAACGCAGAAGGACAGATGTTGGTAGATTTTGCAAAAGGATGGAAATGGCTGTGGTGAATACTTTCTTCCAGAAGAGAGAGGAGCATAGGGTGACTTATAAAAGTGGAGGTAGGAGCACACAGGTAGACTACATCTTGTACAGGCGATGTAATTTAAAGGAAGTCAGTGACTGCAAAGTCATAGTGGGTGAGAGTGTTGCCAAACAGCATAGGATGGTGGTGTGCAGGATGATGCTGATGGTGAGGAAGGTGAAGAAGGCAAAGGCAGAGCAGAAGACAAAGTGGTGGAAGTTGAAAAGGAAGAGTGTCAGGTTGTCTTCAAGGAGGAGTTGAAACAGGCTTTGGGTGGTCAGGAAGTGCTTCCAGATGACTGGACAACTACAGCTAATGTGATCAGGGAGACAGGTAGGAGAATACTTGGTGTGTCATCTGGAAGGAAAGTAGATAAGGAGACTTGGTGGTGGAATGAGGAAGTGCAGGAGTGTGTACAAAGGAAGAGATTAGCTAAGAAGAAGTGGGACATTGAGAAAACCGAAGAGAGTAAACAGGAGTACAGGGAGACACAACGTAAGGCAAAGGTAGCAGTGTCAAAGGCCAAAAAGAGCGCGTTTGATGACTTGTATGCTCGGTTGGAAAGTAAGGAGGGAGAAAATGATTTATATAGGTTGGCACAGCAGAGAAATAGAGATGGGAAGGACGTGCAGCAAGTTAGATTGATAAAGGACAGAGAGGGAAATGTATTGACTGATGACAGAAGTGTGCTGGGAAGATGGAAAGAGTACTTTGAAGAGCTGATGAATGAGGAAAATGAGAGAGAAAAAAGAGTAGAAGAGGTGACTGTTGAGGACCAGGAAGTAGCAAAGATTAGTAAGGGTGAAGTGAGGAGGGCATTGAAGAGGATGAAGAATGGAAAGGCAGTTGGTCCTGATGACATACCGGTGGAGGTATGGAAGTGTCTAGGAGAGGTAGCAGTAGATTTTCTGACAAGAACATTCAACAAGGTCTTAGAGAGTGAGAGGATGCCAGAGGAATGGAGGAGAAGTGTGCTGGTGCCCATTTTTAAGAACAAGGGAGACGTGCAGAGTTGTGGCAACTACAGAGGGATAAAGTTGATGAGCCATACGATGAAGTTATGGGAAAGAATAGTGGAAGCTAGACTAAGGGCAGAAGTCAGCATTTGTGAACAACAGTTTGGTTTCATGCCAAGAAAGAGCACCACAGATGCAGTGTTTGCCTTGAGGATGTTAATAGAGAAGTACAGAGAAGGTCAGAGGGAGCTGCATTGTGCCTTTGTGGATCTGGAGAAAGCATATGACAGGGTGCCGAGAGAAGAACTGTGGTATTGCATGAGGAAGTCTGGAGTGGCAGAGAAGTATGTTAGAGTGGTGCAGGACATGTATGAGAGATGTAAGACAGTGGTGAGGTGTGCTGTCCTGTCGGTGTGACAAGAGTTCAAGGTGGAGGTGGGACTGCATCAAGGGTCAGCTCTCAGCCCCTTCTTGTTTGCTATGGTGATGGACAGGCTGACAGATGAGGTTAGACAAGATTCCCCATGGACTATGATGTTTGCAGATGACATTGTGATCTGTAGTGAGAGCAGAGAACAAGTGCAGGAAAATCTAGAGAGGTGGAGGTATGCCCTGAAAAGGAGGGGAATGAAGATTAGCCTCAGTAAGACAGAATACATGTGCATGAATGACAAGGACCAAAGAGGAACGGTGAGATTACAGGGAGCAGAGATAAGGAAGGTGGAGGATTTTAAGTACTTAGGCTCAACAATCCAGAGCAATGGAGAGTGTGGAAAAGAGGTCAAGAAGCGTGTGCAGGCAGGTTGGAATGGTTGGAGAAAAGTGTCCGGTGTGATGTGTGATAGGAGGGTATCAGCAAGAATGAAAGGAAAAGTGTACAAGACGGTGTTGAGGCCAACGATGTTGTATGGGTTAGAAACAGTGGCCCTGGGGAAAAGACAGGAGGCAGAGTTGGAGGTAGCAGAGATGAAAATGTTGAGGTTCTCTTTGGGAGTAACGAGGATAGATAGGATTAGGAATGAGCACATCAGAGGGACAGCACATGTAAGATGTTTTGGAGACAAAGTCAGAGAGGCTAGATTGAGATGGTTTGGACATGTACAGAGGAGGGATAGTGAGTATATTGGTAATAGGATGCTGAGGCTGGAACTACCAGGCAAAAGGCCTAGAGGAAGACCAAAGAGACGATTCATGGATGTGGTGAAGGAGGACATGAAGGTCGTTGGTGTAAGAGAAGAAGATGCAAAGGATAGGGTGAGATGGAGGCAGATGATTCGCTGTGGCGACCCCTGAAGGGAAAAGCCGAAAGGAAAAGAAGAAGAATCATGAGCCCCAAGAAAGTGATTCCCGGTGAGACTGAAAAGAAGAAGCGGGCTCTGTTATCAATAAAAGTAAAACAGGAGATGATAAAAGAATATGAAAGTGGGATGCGGTTGAGGGAAATCACAAAGGAGTATGGCCAAAATCCCTGTACAATCGGGACGAGATTAAAGCAGACGGAGGCATTAAAAGTGGAGATACAGTGACGGAGGCGATTATTTCGGAAAAAGCAACCACCATATTTCAGGACCTCGTGAAGGAGGGTGTGGGTGAGGGTTCTTTGGACTAGCAGCCCCCGGACTTTAAAGCGTCGCATGGGTTGTTCGAGAGATTTAAAAAAAGGTAAACAGTTTTCTTTTACTCTTAACACATATTTCATAAAAAATTTGTTTACTTTTTAAATTTTAAAGGGTATATGGGGTAGTATTGGGAGCCTTGGAACGAATCACACGTTTTAAATGCAAAATGTGGCTCAACTTATGAAAAATGCAGGTTACGAAAAAGGCGCTGGAATGGATTAATCTTGTAAGGTACAAGTTGCACTGGACTATAAGTCGCAGTGTCTTTTTTGTAGTCTGCAGTTTTCGTAAGTAGAGGCATGTTACATGTAAAACGAGTAATTCGTTCCAAGGCTCCCAAGACTACCCCATAAACCCTTTAAAAACGATAAAAGTACACCAATTTTGCATGAAACATGTATGAAATGTGTTAAAAGTCAAAGAAAATTATTTATTAAGCCATTTTATTAACATATTTATTAAATAAACCATTATTAAACATTTTTTATTAACGCTCATACACACACACAACACTGTCTCTATCTCTCTCTGTCTCTCACACACACACACACACACACACACACACACACACACACACACACACACACACACACACACAACACACATAGAATACACACGGCGCTCTCTGACCACATGTAAGACGCCAGAGCATTTTAAGACGGGGAATTCAAAGCGCATTCCCTGCTTGACAGATCGGAGGCCCAAACTCAACTTTAACTTGATTCCTTGAGGGATCAGAGGTCCAGATGAGCTTCCTTTCATCTCTGACTGACTCTGTAGGCAGTCTCTCTCTCTCTCTCTCTCTCTCACACACACACACACACACACACACACACACACACACACACAAAACTGTCTCTATGGTGTGTTTTGCCGAATGCGGGCTCTGCCCACACGCAACGCGCAGCTGACGGAACAATTCTATTTAAATGAACAGGATGTTGTATTTAAAGCAGAATTACAGTACCTGTTTGAAAGATCAGAGGTCTCCTCTGATTTAATATTAACTTGCTTCCTTGCGAGATCGGAGGTCTTGTTTCACGGAGCACTCTGCTCATGCTTCAATATCGTGCCGAAACAATCACCTCTGTCACTGTATTTCCGCTTTAAGGTCTCCTTCTGCTTCAATATCGTCCCGATTGTAGAAGGGTTTCATCAATAACTAAATATAACGCTGCAATGATCTCAAAACAAGCAACAGTCCTGTTAAACTCTCCTCATGCCTGTGACAAACAAGCTTTATGGATGCAGTACTATGGAGATTCAGCTCCCTCCTGGTTAATGGGAGGCCAGCAGGGTGGGATGTTGGGAGACAGCCAATAAGAGAGCAACTCGCACATCGTGTGAAATTTTGGTTTGCGCGTTTGAATTTTGAATGGCGTGTTTTGTAAGAGGAGGTTGTTTTCGTACACAGGGGATGAAAACTTAGGAAAATGTTTTTCGTAACCCGGAGTTTTCATACCCAGAGGGTTTCGTAAGTAGGGGCTGACTGATTATATATATATACACATATACACACACACACACACACACATATACATATATATATATATATATATATATATATACACACATACATATACACACATACATACATATATATATATATATATATATATATGGGCGGCCCCATCCAGACAGAATATTGCAGAATTATGAATGGAAACAAAATTAAAGATGCATCCTTACATGGAAAGCAGAACTTTGCTATTAGATCACGTCCTTTTTACTTGCGATGTACTGTACAACTTCTGCAGCAGTCATGAGCTTTTCTGCTTCAGCATCTGGAATCTCAAATCCTGCAGAAAACGCAATTAATAAGATTTAAATACCGACACTGTGATGGACAACATACAGTTGAGCACAAAATTATTAGCCCCCATAGAAAAATTCTATTCCTTTTCAACTATTTTTCAAGCACTTGTTCGAGAACAAAGAAATTTTAACACAATATTTTTAAACAAGACACTCCCCGCTTTACGTATTTTTTAGAAGTCAAATTTCGAGTTTAGCGTGCTCTCTAGTACGAGACATACCTACATAGTACGTTACTTAAGCATGACGTTGCATCCATTGTTTACAAACAGCAGAGTGAACGTTGCCCTGCTTCTTCCCAGTTCACCTCGTGTTAAGACGTCTCTGATCTTTGTGTTTACACCGTTCTGCGGACTTTTGTAACCCTAAGCAAATATGGTTGGTCAGAAGCATAAGCCTACTAGTGATAATCAGAAAAATCGGCAAGCCATCTCGTTAAAAACGAAGATGGCTATTATCAAGAAAATTGATGCTGGTGAAAAACATGTGAATGTTGCACATTTCATCCAAATGGCTCTGTCAACCATCAGAATCATTTACAAGCAGAAAGATCGCATCACAGAGCATGTTAAAGGTTATATTTGATAAGTGAATTTGATTGAATTTAATTTATTTGAAATAATCAAAATAATTTCAAATAGATAAATTTTAATGTCGATATTATTTTACAATGTTATGTTTATAATAATTGATTTAGGGGTGTTTTATGAGATACGGTAATGGTATTTATGGATGTATACTATGAACATCATACGTTACTGGAACATACAGTAACAGCTTACGTTTTTTTCACCTTACGTTCGGCCGTTCAGAACCGAACTAAAACGTAAGTCGGGGAGCATCTGTACTTGCTTTATTTTGGAGGCTTACATTCTTTTATTTCAAACACAAAATGTTATTGTTTTACAAAACTAAAAATTCACCAATGTCAAAATTATTAGCCCCCCTTATTTTATTAGTTAATTGTGAATCCTTTCTGGTTGATAACAGCCTGTAGTCGCTTGTAGTAGTTATGGACAAGCTTCTGACACACCTCCTAAGGAATTTTAGCCCATTCTTCTTTGGCAAATCTTTCTAGTTCCATCAGATTTGATGGTCTTCAGTTCATCCCACAAATTTTCTTTTGGATTCCAGTCTGGGCTTTGGGCAGGCCAGGCCATGACATTCACTTAGGCCCTCTAGAGGTAGGTCTTCACCAGTATGGAAGTATGTTTTGGGTCATTGTCATGTTGGAAGACAAAACGAAAACCCAAGTCCAATTTTGTTGCAGACACCTTCAGATTTTCTTTCAAGATCTTCTCATATTGTTCTTTCCTTCATGATCTCTTACACCTTGACCAGATTCCCAGTTCCTGATGTACTGAAGCAACCCCACAGCATGATGCTCCCCCCACCATGTTTCACTATGGGAATGGTGTTCTTTGGATTATATGCCTCACCCTTCTTTCTCTAGACTTGGGCAACATCCCTAGGTCCAAACAGCTCTAGTTTGGTCTCATCTGACCAAATGACACACTTCCAGTACGCATCATCCTTCTCCATGTTGTCTTTAGCAAACTGTAGTCTGGCCTTGAGGTGTCTTTTTTGCAGAAGTGGGGTTTTCTTGGTCTGCAACCTCGCAGTTCTGCACATAAATGTTGTTCTGGGATTTTTGGACACATCTCTTACTAGCTTTCTTTCTAACCTCTTGGAAATATTTCGCTTCCTACCTCTGCCAGTCTTATTTTTCACTGTGTAAATTTCTTTGTACTTCTTAATGATGCTCCTCACTGCAGTCCTTGAAACTTGAAAATGCTTACATAGCTTTGTATATCCTTCTGCTGCTTTGTGAGCATCAACGATTCTTTTTCTCAAGTCTAAACTAATTTCTTTTGCTTTCGGCATGATGGTTATACAATTGGCAGCTCAAACACTGGTCACAGAAGAAGAAATGCTGTAGTCTCAGGAGCTCCTCCTTATATATGCCTCTGCTAAGCTATGGTCTACTGCACACTGTGCAGAGGTACCTAGAATATTCTAGGCCAAAGTCAACCCACAGTACATGTAGCTGTCAGCCACCATTGTCACACACCACTGCTCACAACTGTAAAACTCTAAGGGGTGCTAATGCTTTTGACCCTGGTAATATTTGGTTTATGCAAAATGCCTTTGTTTCTGAGTGCACAGTAAATCTGTAAAAGATTCTTGAATACAAGTACAGTGGTACCTCACCTTACGAAAGTAATCCGGTCCAGAGCCTTTTTCTTAACCTGGATTTTTCGTAAATTGAAGCGCATTTTACATGTAAAACGCGTGATTCGTTCCAAGGCCCCCAATACTACCCCCTAAACCTTTTATAAATTATAAAAACATACCTTTTAAGACCCCCTTCTGCTTCAATATCGTACCGATGATAGACTGGTTTGGCCATATTGCTTTGCGATATCACTCGAGCCGGTTTCTTCTTCTCACTCGCACCGGAAATTGCGAGCGTGCGTGTATGTGTGTGTGAGCGCACGCACACGTGTGTTGACCATGTCTTCTTAGCAGAGTTATAATATTTCAAATGTTTATGGAAGGTTAAAAGCCTGAGTCAAGAAATAAACCATGAAACAACAGTAACTCTGTCCTTTACACGAAAAGCATTATGGATATGCAGCTACATAATAGCCAATGGGAGGGAGCTGCGTCATTCCTCCTAGCCAATGGGATCCCTGTCCAGGATGGCATCAGGTGGACCTGTCCAAGATGGCACTTGAGCAAAAAACAACGCAGCTCTCTCCCATTGGTTATTATGGAGCTGCATAATCTCTCCTAGTCAATGGGAGGCCAACGGGGCAGGATGTTAGGAGATAGCCAATAAAAGGGAACTGCGTCATCCCTGCTAGCCAATGGGAGGCCAATGGGGCAGGAACGTCATTGATGGGAGAGCAGTTCGTGCATTGTTTGAATGCTGTGTTTGAATGGCGCATTTGAATTTTTAAGATGGTGCTTTCATAACATGAACTTGTTTCGTATCCAGAGACAAAAATTTTAGGAAAATGCTTTTCGTAACCTGCATTTTTTGTTTGGTGAGACTTTCGTAAAGTGAGGTACCACAGTAATAGCTTTGGAAATGTTGTATCAAAAAGATATTACTCTGTTTAAATGCACTTGGGAAATTTTTGAAAAAACTCGATTTTCCTGGAAGGGGGGGCTAATAATTTTGTCCTCATCCGGATATAATCAGACAATGACCCAAACCCCGATTAAGCGGAGGAAGATGATGACGATGATGTATATCAGTTTCCTTTAGTCTTACGAACATTAAGAAGAAAAAACATGCAACAACCATTTATAGCTGCTCGAACAAATCTTAAAATACGCTAAAACATAGTATATTATAAATGAAGTAAATTTATTTTTTAATAAATAAACTGTCAAATCACAAACTTAGGATAGTACCAGAATCACATGACCTCATCAATAATTATATTTAGAGAACAGGATATGCGGTCATGTTTTGTGCTTCAGCCTGTTTTTCTACCACACTATTATCAAGCAAATATTTGTCTATTTATTTTATGTAATATTTATAATAAGCAGCGTTTCCTGTATTGTAGAGGACCTTTAACATGCAACCCTACCACGTTATCTGCCACATAATGGCCTCCGTCATCAAAACAGGAAGCGGTAAGCAGATATTTTCGATTTACTGACCAAACTCGTCTTCCATCGCCATAATAATCTCCACTTGATCCAAACTGTCCAATCCCAAATCTTTCATAAAGTGAGATGATGACTGGAGCTGTGGTGCAGAAACAAAAATACACAATTAGCTTGTATGCTGCACGCTACTGAACAGGACCAAGTACGTGTTAAAAATCCTTATATCTATTATCACAGGTCATAGAAACATGCACGACTTTCTGCTTTTCATTTCAGAAGATTACAGGGAGGTCATGTAGTAGTTATCACATCTGCCTCATAGCAAGAAGGTCCTGGGCTCGAGTCCCGAACTTGGGCGTTTCAACTTGTTTGAGTTTGCATGTTTCCTCCAGGTACTCCAATTCTCACCCACAGTCCAAAACATACATGTTAAGTTGTTCCAAATTGCCCCTCGGAGTGGATCCGAGTGTGAATGGTTTGTGTGCATGGTGGGCCTGCGATGCCCTGGCAAGCTGGTTTATGTGGTTTAACAAATGAGAACGGATGAACTACTGTGATACATCGACATGATCTCATAAGTCTCCCTTTCCATCTAGTTTTCGATGCTTGGAGTTGGGTTTCTGGATCATTGCATCCATCTTGGTTTAGTGTGTCTTTATCTAGCACGGCACTCCGAACACATGGTTCCTCTGCCACAATGCATGGAAACGATAGCAAGTCTTCTTTTCCTTTCGGCTTTTTCCCTTTTTCATGAGTCGCCACTGTGAATCATCTGATTCACATGTTTGAATGGTTCTTTTACATGAACCGCACACCATAGACAGTCAGAGACATGGCCGGCCTTTGATAACCCAGTTAGCTGCACTGGGGGCAGTGACAACCCTGTGGAGAGTGGGACTCGAACCCTCAACCTTAGGATCAATGATCGAGTGCCCTTTACCACCAGGCCACCACTGCTCCTGGATAATATAGCGAACACACCATACCTAATGCCATTACAACTCTTACAATTGAAGAATTGACAAGTTTTTAGGGTGTGACCTTTGAGGCTCACTCAAGGTCAAAGGTAATTGTCTCATTTCAAGGTCCAAATACATGGTTTCCTATTAATGTTCAATAGTAACAGCATATCTATTACCACTAATTTCCCAATTATAAGTGCTCCTTCTCCAAAGATGTACACTCTTGTACTGACCATGAACTTTGACCTAGACATTCCAAAATCAATCCATCTCTGGGTCTTAGGTGGGGTAGTGTTTCCACCAAGCTTGGTCAAAATCAAAGTGTTGGTGTGGTCAGGGCAAGCTTACTCACCAACACCAGAGATTACAATACAATACCATTTTTGGTTATTTGCTTATGAAGTCATATAGCCACGAGAGCTTGGTATACTTTGTTCAGTCTCGGTGATCAGATTACAACTAAGCCACATTTCTGACATTTATCCTGCAACTGAAACACCAGTGCTTTAACTATTAACCAGAACTGTACAACACTGGAGTAAGAACTCTGAAGCACACTGAAGGAATCTTGCATCACCTTCAACACAATGACATCACTGTACATTAAAAATTTAATAAACATCACAGACTTAATATCAACTATGTAAAATCAATTAACGATGCAGTTTTCTTTCAAATCATTGATGAATTATCCTATGACGAAACTATCCTGAAGGGAGTGGCATCTTCCAGGATGACCTGCCCAAATCCACAGAGATAGTACAATGGCTGAATACTTTAATTAGGAAAGTGTAGTAATTCATGGTCGTCATCGGCAACAGATCTCTATCACATGGAACAATTAGGGTGATGTGTTGCACATAGCTGTCCAAACACCACTGATGGAAAATCCTTTGGAAGTATAGAGTTCGCATCCTACTACAGGGATCCCTCGCTATTTCACGCTTCAATTCATGCAGCTTCAGCGCATCGTGTTTTTTTTTTTTTTAATATTCATCGAATTAAAAAATAAGGAAATTAAAGAAGAATAGGAAAAGAAGAGAAAAAAGTGAAGGAAAATGAAACAAAACAAGGCCAATTATGCAAAAAAACCCAAAAAACAACCCAAAACCTCCCATCAAAACTACTTAATTTTTATGTGAGGTGCGCATCTGGATGTGTGTGTATTTATATTATTTACATCTTATGCATTATTTTTGAATGTTTAATTGTCATTATAATCATTTATAGCATTGAATATGTATTTATTGATATTATATATACTAGTCATTCTCAAAAAATTAGCATATTGTGATGAAGTTCATTATTTTCTGTAATGTACTGATAAAAATTAAACTTTCATATATTTTAGATTCATTGCACACCGACTGAAATATTTCAGGTCTTTTATTGTTTTAATACTGATGATTTTGGCATACAGCTCATGAAAACACAAAATTCCTATCTCCAAAAATTAGCATATCATGTTCAGGTAGTCTAAACGAGCTATTAACCTAATCATCTGAATCAACCAATTAACTCTAAACACCTGCAAAAGATTCCTGAGGCTTTTAAAAACTCCCAGCCTGGTTCATTACTCAAAACTGCAATCATGGGTAAGACTGCCGACTTGACTGCTGTCCAGAAGGCCATCATTCAAGCAAGAGGGTAAGACACAGAAAGAAATCTCTGAGCGAATAAGCTGTTCCCAGAGTGCTGTATCAAGCCACCTCAGTGGGACGTCTGTGGGAAGGAAAAAGTGTGGCAGAAAACGCTGCACAACCAGAAGAGGTGACCGGACCCTGAGGAAGATTGTGGAGCAGGGCCGATTCCAGACCTTGGGGGACCTGTGGAAGCAGTGGACTGGGCTACAGGTGCCGCATTCCCCAGGTCAAGCCACTTTTGAACCAGAAACAGCGGCAGAAGCGCCTGACCTGGGCTACAGAGAAGCAGCACTGGACTGTTGCTCAGTGGTCCAAAGTACTTTTCTTGGATGAAAGCAAATTTTGCATGTCATTCGGAAATCAAGGTGCCAGAGTCTGGAGCAAGACTGGGGAGAAGAAATGCCAAAATGCCTGAAGTCCAGTGTCAAGTCCCCACAGTCAGTGATGGTCTGGGGTGCCATGTCAGCTGCTGGTGTTGGTCCACTGTGTTTTATCAAGGGCAGGGTCAATGCAACTAGCTAACAGGAGATTTTGGAGCACTTCATGCTTCCATCTGCTGAAAAGCTTTATGGAGATGAAGATTTCATTTTTCAGCACGACCTGCACCTGCTCACAGTGCCAAAACCACTGCTAAATGGTTTACTGACCATGGTATTTTTGTGCTCAATTGGCCTGCCAACTCTCCTGACCTGAACCCCATAGAGAATCTGTGGGATATTGTGAAGAGAAAGTTGAGAGACACCAGACCCAACACTGTGGATGAGCTTAAGGCCGCTATTGAAGCATCCTGGGCCTCCGTAACACCTCAGCAGTACCACAGGCTGATTGCCTCCATGCCACGCCCCATTGAAGTAGTCATTTCTGCAAAAGGATTCCCGACCAAGTATTGAGTGCAGAACTGAACATAATTATTTGAAGGTTGACGTTTTTGTATTAAAAACATTTTTTTTATATTGGTCGGATGAAATATGCTAATTTTTTGAGATAGGAATTTTGGGTTTTCATGAGCTGTGTGACAAAATCATCAGTATTAAAACAATAAAAGACCTGAAATATTTCAGTTGGTGTGCAATGAATCTAAAATATATGAAAGTTTAATTTTTATCAGTACATTACAGAAAATAATGAACTTTATCACAATATGCTAATTTTTTTAGAAGGACTAGTACACACATGTACATATATGTTATTCGGGGGGATTGATACTACTTCGCGGAATTCAGTTGGTCGTGTGCAGATCTCGGTCCCAATTAACCATGGAAGGTGAGGGATCCCTGTACTTATATAATCCATGTCACAGAACTTTGAAGCTGTTGGGTTTGTTTATGAAACTAATTCAATATACAGCTATTCAGATGCAGTAGGACCTTGACTATTCGCGGTTTTGTACTTACGGCTTTGCATATTCGCGGATTGCCTAGCAACGGTCATTTCATTCAAATTCAGCCAATGGCTATCCTCCTTCCTGTCGATTGGTTGAGATGATGTATACCCTTTCTCCTCATTCACGCACAAGTTGTAAATGAGCCTTTTTTTAGTGCGTTTTAATTACCAGTTAAGCTCTATGATGCCACTCAAACGTCGGCTAAGCGCCAGAAATAAGTAATGACGTTGGATGTCTCTTCTGAAGAAATCAGACTTTCTCCGAAAGAAATGACAGTTTCCTCCGAAGTGCCTGAAGAGGAATAATCATATTAACTGTTGTAAAACACTCCACTATTAAAGTCTTTTTCAATTATTATTCCAGTACAGTACGTACCTAAGTTAATGTTTATAATGTTTGTGTGTGTGATTTTATTTACTGTGGTGTAGCATGTTTCTCATTTTGTTTTGTTTATCCAATTTGTTACATTTCTTGTTCTTTTATGTCCTTTTTGTTACGGTCTGTTTTGGGGGGACTTTGATTTTGGCGGCTGTGCCTCTAACGATTTTCTCTCCGCTTCAGCTGAGGGGCATGGCTGAGCTGCTCGGTGGCTCACACCTGAATTCACTACAGACGCTCCCCAACTTACATTCATCCGTTTTACGTTAAAAGTCAAATTTTGAGTTTAGACGTACCTCCGTGGTATGCTGACGTAATGACCTAATGATGCTGTGTCCATTGTTCACACACAACAGACTGAACGTGCCCCTCCTTCTTCCCAGTTGTTTAATGTTTTATATATATATATATATATATATATATATATATATATATATATACACATACATATACATATATACACACACATATATATATATATGACACACACACACCTATATATATATCAGTTATATAGCGTGTCACCCTTGTGTTAAGACGTCGTCTCTGTAATCTTTGTGTTTACACTGTTTTGCGAACTTTTGTAACCCTAAGCAAATATGGTTAACGGTAAAGTGGCGAAACCCTGGTGACATTTAGCGTAAAAGTGGTTTGCGATGTATTTCTAGTAAAGCGCACAACTACGTGATTAGTGTTCGGAGCGGCTCAGTGCTCTTTGCTGGAACTGACTCGGTGTCGTGCACGACTTGGTCAGAAGCGTAACCCTACTAGCATGGGTGCAAGTCTCATACACAGATGAATTAACGATCTGCTTGGATCGGCTCAATCTACCATACATACTCGGTTAAGCAAAGAGAGTTGTAAAATGAATGAGAACCTGAATCCAGAAAAGAAAGAGAACTCTCCGCTTTGCTGGTGATTCACATCAGTGCAGGCTGAGTACTAAAAGAGTTCAATGGCGCCCTTGCTTACTTGAAAGACTGGAAGTCCGTATAACCCTCCCTTAGTGTCAAGCACAGCAAGTAAACTACTTTGGGTTTTTAGTTTTGGTTTACAAGCAGAAAGATCGCATCATAGAGAATGTTAAAGGTTATATTTGATATTTGATGACGAATTTGATTAAAATGTATCTATTTGAATTAATTATCTATTTATTTGAAATTAATGTTGATATTATTTGATATATTTGATATTATTTTACAATGTTATGTTTATAATAATTGATTTAGGGGTGTTTTATGAGATACGGTAATGGTATTTATGGCTGTATAGTACAGTATGAGCGTCATACGTCACTGTAACAACTTACGTTCGCTTTAAACTTGCGTTCGGCCGTCCAGAACCAATTAAAAACTTAAGTCAGGGAGCGTATGTATTCTCATCTACTCCAAATAAACAAAAGCATGCTCACCTCTGCACCAGAGGATTAACTCGAATCACGTCACTGCTTGTTTTAATTGTAATACTCTCTAACTCTCTCACTCTAAAACTCTGTTTTCTACTCACTCCAGCTGAGGGGCGTGGCTGATCTGCTCGAACTGAATGCAGTTCATACCTGAATTCAGTCATCTCGTGCCTTACAAATAATGCAATACCTTCCTCTCGTGGGCATTTTTGAAAACTACAGTGCTGCATGTTTCATGAAAAATGCATTTCAAGGTGTTATTTATATATCGCGGATTATCTTCATTCGCGGGAGGGGCCGAAACCAAAGCCCCGCGAATAATGAGGGCCTACTGTATCTCTATAGCTCTGGTTGACTATTTGATCTGATACACATAGTATGCAGGCACTAACTGCATATTCAGTTCGTGGTCCCCCCCCCCCCCCATACTACCATGTCCACCAGTATTCTGAGCTCGTACCGTCTCTGGATTGATCTTGTCATATTGTTGAAGGACATTCATGACACGCTCTTCAATGCCCTGCAACGTCAACGGCGATGAATCGCAATACTGCCGACACAGCTGCACAGCAGGACTGGGGACCTCGAGAAACAGAACAACAAATAAGGTCATTATTTTTTTTAGGAAAATGGATCTCAAGGAACAGGGTTAGTAACCACTGGAGTACAGTGTACAGATAAGGAGTCCCACGAGCTAGACAAACTAAACAGTTAAAGTGCAAAGGATCATATCAGGTTGATGAACAGTATTGTGGGGAATGTAAGAACGATGCGCGTGCTTGCATCAACACGGTGTGCAGCAATTAACCCACAGATCACAAGTTTGGTTAATGCTACAGCTGTCCGTATCCGGAAGTCCATGGGGGCTAATTGGCAAATCATGGGTGTATGTATGTGAACTAATTTGTACGAGGGGGTGGATAGCGACCCTTCAAGCATGTTCAACCCGCCCCCAAATCTGATATGCATGCACCGCAGTTTGAAAAGAGGTGGGTGGCTAGCATTTCATGTTAGAGGGGGCATGTGCATGCATTTGCCCCTAACTGGTCGGTGGTGGTTGTGTGATGGAGAAGGCAATACATGATGGGTGGGAACTGGGTACAAATAAATTTGGGAGGGAAAAATGGGGCGGGGAAATCCAACAAATATGCTACAATGTCAAGCTTACAGGCTTTTGTCCAGTGTTATCCTCATCAGGCTCAAGTTTTGGCTCGTCAACGTACAGCTAAATTTTACTGTCAAAAAAATTATTTATGCCATGGTTTGGGAACCAAGATTTCTTCGAAGAAATTTACTAGAATGAGGCACAAGCTATAACATGGTCATTGAAACTAACCTAAACAAAGCACAGAGAAGACGTGATGTGCTATGGCACTCCCAGTTTTCCGGTTTATCGAGAACATGACCACACCCATACCTACATGTTGTCTCGAAACACAATACAAACATAATTTGACATTACATATTCCAAAAATTGTGTGACCAGAGTCCGACACAAAATTACATGGATATTACCAAGTATTTTAACTATATAAAAAGCTTGTTTATAGTGAATTTCTCCATTGTGAGATTAATATAAGCTGTATCTTCTTCTATCTTATTATACATGTTCCATATGACAACGTGCCTGTGCGCTCGCTCACAAAGAAAGCTCCGGGATGACATGGTTTGCCAAGACCTCAACTCCACTGAAGAACTTTGGGATGAGACTGACCACCCATACCAGACTACACTAACACTCATAGATTAGTGCCTGCAGGCATGCTCCGAAATTGTGTGAAAAGCCTTTTCAGAAGAGTGGGCTGTTACAGCAGAAAATCGGGGACCAACCCCATGGTAATGCCCATGGATTTCAGTCATTCATTCACTGAACCACACAATCCTCCTATAAGGCTTGGTTTGCAAGGACGCTGGAGTCCACCTGACCCGACTCTGCGCGAAGGTGAGATATGAACTCAACAGCTCGCCTGGACAGCACAGCACCAACACACACACAACCATTTAGTCACTTTCACACCTAGGGGCATTATGGAACAGTTAATAAACCTAATGTGCATTTCAGACCATTTAAACAGCTCCAGGGTCCCTGATTGAGCTGAAGCATGGTGTTTTCACATAGGTTTCCTCTGCGTTTTCAGGTTGCCTCCCAAACTAATCAGTCACGGGGTGTAACTACTACTCTATATTTACGGCATTTGGTAGACACTGATCTATTTTTATACAACTGAGTAATTAAAGCAGTTAAAGGCCTTACTCAAGGGTCTAAAGTGCCAACATGGTGATACATACTGGGAATCGAACCCATCACCTTCAGATCAGTAACCACTGCCATCACTGGTGTATCGTGGTGCCAAGTGTAGGGTGCTCAGACATTGGCTTGCACCCATATCCTGACAAAAATAAACCTGTTATTAATGTTGAATGAATTAATAAATAATCTTCTATGCTGTAGTAGACTTTGTAATGGGCAGGACAATCTTCAACCAAGATCATCATCAATCCAGAGTACTGTATATTTACTTCTAAACAATCCTTCTGAAGCACAAGTGAAGGTAGTCTGTCCTGTATGCTTTGTTTATATTGTATGGACACACACACATACATACATACATATACACACATGTCCTACACACTCACTACCAGTGCAGCAAAGACACTACAGGGTCACTAATGCAGCACAAGGCCATCATGGCGGAAATGATGCATGCTTAAAAGCCTCACCCGGAAAAGTTCCGTCCATTTCCCTGACTGTGAAAACGGAACCAGAGTGAAGGATCTCTGACTAGCAGATTTTATAACCCCACTATGCTGTAACAGCCTTACAGAGCGGGCGTACCGCACGAGTACACGGGAAGCCATGTTTCTCGATTTTTTTTTTTTTTACCCAGGCTGCACAGCAGCAAAATATAACAAAAGTGCCTGCGCATGCGCACAAGGCCTGCTCCGGTTCACTACATTAGCTTTCTATTATGTTTGCATTGGATTTCATTACACATTTTATTTTATACACTACAGTTATTTTTACATTTTTCATGTACAAATAGCGTTGTACTATTTATGTAGATTAATTTAGATGTTTAGGAAATAAGTATAAAAACTTTTATTTTGAAAAAATACCGGAAGTAGCCTATAAGTCACAATGCAAATAACTGACGAGTTTCATATGAAGGTTGTTTTTAGCAGTTATTTTTAGTTATGAAATCAGTTTTAGATGTCAGTGTGTTTTATTTTATTCACATTTATTTACATGTCCCTTATTTATCCAGAATATTCTGCTGGTCGTTGAAGAAGAGGAGGTTTTGGGTGCAATAAGGTTAGTGATGGAGCTCTAAAAAGTAAATTTGATAATATTCCTTTATTAAACAGTACATTGAATTAAGACTTGCTTTTTTTTAACATATGTAATAAATATATTTTAAACGTGTTTGTTGATAAATATAGGGGAAGTTTTAGTGCAAAACATCAAACTACATTTGCCAAAACAGTGAAAAACAGTTCATTTGAATCCAAAATGGCCGCAACCCAAAACCCAACAATACTGTACAGCAGTAAGAGACTTTATGATGTGACAGTCCAGTTAATAAAATTAGATTCAAAACAATGCATTTTATTTCATATTTTCTTTCACTATCGGTATCCCTGAAACTGTGATCTTTTATGTGTGCATGGGTCATTTGTAACAATGCTTTTATTAAGTTAATATGTGAAGAGACTCCAACAGAATGAGCCATTTTGATTTCAGTACAGTACAAGGAATCATGTGTCATGGAGCCTGCGAGCGTGGAGAACCTGTGTGTGCTCTACCACAGTGCTGATTACCTGGTGCTCAATAAACACTGGGACATTCGGATCGACAGTAAGCTGTGGAGTGAGACACACACTGTGCAGAAACAACTCCAGCACCGGTTCCCTTCTCTTGCCGACCCTCAAACACACTATGGCTTCAGGTAAAACATCAGGCACATCAACCTGCTCAGACACAGATCGTGTTAGGTGTTTGGATGTTTTTAAGGAGCTGCTGTACAGTTGACTTTGACTTGGTCCCTTTGTGCAGGTTCTGCCATCAACTGGACTTTTCTACAAGCGGCGCACTGTGTGTGGCACTGAACAAAGCAGCAGCTGGAAGGGCATATCACTGTTTCAAAGAAAGAACAGTTACCAAGGCATATCTCGCTCTGGTACTGACACCGACACACACACCAATATCCATATTCAACTGTTTCACTTGACACAAATAAACTCGCATATGGTCAGTGAGTGATGGTCTGAGTGTAGACAAAGCTGTCAATCACTTAATTTCTCGCTCACTTGTTTTCCAGACTGTTTAATCCTACCAGGGTTGCAGGCAGGTTGGTGCTTATGTCAGCTAAGGCGGGCTACACATATGCAACCAGTCACACCTTTGAGAAAACCACGATCAGTAGTAAAGACGTGTTTTCTGTGCAGGTCCGAGGCACTGTGACGGACAGCAGAATGACGATGGATGCTGCTATTGGTAAAAACACCACTGAGGGAAAAACACACATGATGTGTGTGGAAGGAACAAAAGGTCAGAGTCATAGGGATCTCACATGCACTATATAACCACAGAATGCGGTCAAATTGGGAACTCTGATTGGTGGGCTTTTTTTTTTTTTTTTTAAATACAGTAGTACCTCACCTTACGAAATTAATCCGCTCCAGAGCCTTTTTCATAACCTTGATTTTTCATTAGTCGAACCGCATTTTACATGTAAAATGTGTGATTCATTCCAAGGCCCCCAATACTATCCTTTAAAAATTATAAAAGTATACCTTTTAAGATACTTACTTTGTGTTGACCATGTCTTCTTAGCAGAGTTATAATCTGCAAGGTTAAAAGCCTGAGCCAAAAAATAGTTGCAATGAGTACACTCGAAAAACTCATGAACAAGCTGCTGCTCAAGGGAGCTGTGTCATCCCTCCTAGCCAATAGGAGGCCAGCGGGACGGGATGTTGGGAGATAGCCAATGGGAGGGCGCTGCATCATCCCTCCTAGCCAATGGTAGGCCAGCGGGGCGGGATGTTGGGAGATAGCCAATGGGAGGGTGCTGCATCATCCCTCCTAGCCAATGGTAGGCCAGCGGGGCGGGATGTTGGGAGATAGCCAATGGAAGGCCAGTGGGGTGGGATGTTGGGAAATAGTCAATGAGAGAGCAACTCGTGCGTTTATGCATGGTTAAAAGTCTGATCCAAAAAAATAAAGTTGCAATGAGCACACTCGAAAAACTTGTGAACAAGCTGCTGCTCAAAGGAGCTGTGTCATCCCTCCTAGCCAATGGGAGGCCAGTGGGGCGGGATGTTGGAAGATAGACAATGGGAAAGCAGCTTGTGCATCGTTTAAATGGTACGTTTGAATGGCGCGTTTGGCTCCTTTCATAAGGAGAACTTGTATACAGAGACAAAAAATTTTGGAAAATGTTTTTCGTAACCTGGATTTTTCGTTTGCTGTGACTATCGTAAGGTGAGGTACCACTGTACCAACATCTCTGACTTTCATATTCGTTGCAAGGGTCAGTCATAGATAGCACATCATTGATGGTATTCTGGTACATGTACACTCTGTTACATTGTTAAACTTGTGTAAACCCAGTAAAATTATTTATTTGAGAGAATAAAATGAAAATAGCTATGAGATAAGTGAATCAAGTTAATTTTATTTCTCTTTTATTTTGGTGAAAGGATGCGAGAATCCCAAACCAAGCCAGACATTATTAACCGTACTTGAATACGGTTCATATGATGGCGAGCCTGTTACTAAAGTTCTTCTGCAGCCTCTAACAGGTTAAGATATGAATTCTATTCACATTCACTGTCCACTTTATTAGGAACACTTGTGCAGTTATGCAATCAGCCAATAATGTGGCGGTAGCTCAATAAATGCTTTAAATCCTTACACTTTCCTTTTAGGACGCACCCATCAACTCCGAGTGCACTGCAGCTCGGTGGGTCACCCAGTGGTAGGTGACTTCACGTACAGCCACGGTACAGACAACGCTCCGTATCGCATGATGCTTCACGCGTACTTTCTCCGAATCCCTCTCGACCATGAGGTCATCGAGGTCCAAACACCCGATCCCTTCGTTTCCACAATTGACTCCAAGTGGGTCCAAGAAACACGCCTTCAAAATCTCGAACACTTACTGACTGAAATATTAACCAGAACTAAAGCAGAAGAGCGACAGAGGAAGGAGGAGGTGGAGGAGAGGTTAGCGTGTGAAGAAGAGGAAAAGAGGAGAAGGAGGAAGAGTGTGACGGAGACTGAGGACGAACGAGTGCGGTGCCAGCAGTGGCTGTCGGAATGGACTCTCGCTGACTGATCATTTTATATATATATATATAAGTTTTATATGGATCATGATGCTTTAATATTGTGTTTTGGTTGACAAAAAAAAATCCCACAACAATAATGTATTAAAGCACGTTCACACAGGAGGTGACAAGCGACACACTAGCCACTGAGCGACTGGTGACATCACCAGGTTTGTGAGGCAGATCGCTTCATCTCTCAGCTCTTGTTGACTCTGTGATTCCGTCACACGTTTCAGCTTCATTATCTTTGAGTGAAACTGAGCAGCACTGCGCTTCCCTACAGCAGGTCCATCAGAGCTTTTATCATTATCTTATACTGACGGAGTTTAACTCATATCATCATTATCTATAAATTATTATTCAAGCTGATTGTAGCTGTTAACGTAATCCAGAAGGAAAAGACGTTAGCAAAACCATGTGATTGAGTTAACAAGCTCACAGGAAATCTCACAAGAAATTCCGACTGGTTCAGAACTGCACCCAGGCGTCATGTGTCAGATTATTGTCCTCATGAAATTTCTATCTGCAGTTATAAAGACCGGGTTTTTTGGGACCATAAGGCGCACTTAAAATCCTATAATCTTCAAAAAAAATTGACGGTGTACCTTATGAGTGGATGAAGCCGCGCAGCTCCATCTCACTGATACCGTCAAAACCCAAGTGAAGCAAACTAATTCAGGGCTTGCCATCATTCCAGATGGATTAAGCAAAGAACTCCAACCGCTAGATATTGGTGTCAAAAGGTCGTAAGTTAGAGAGGCCTACGGTGGTCTAGTGGTATAGGGCTCTGGATCGCTGATCCTAAGGTTGGGGGTTCGAGTCTCCACAAGGTTGTCACTGTCCCCCTCAGTGCAGCTAATTGGGTTATCAAAGGCGGGCCATGTTTCTCACTGTCTATGGTGAGAGGCATGCAAAAGAACCATTGCTGACTTTTGTAAAGCGTAGCTGCAAAACCGTCATAATGTTTCTGTCCCTTGCTAAAGGGTTGTGTCGGGAATGGCATCCGACGTAAAAACCTACGCCAAATCAAACATGCGAATTTGATGATTCGCTATGGCGAATGAAAAAGGGAAAAAGCCAAAAGGAAAACAAACAAACAGGTCGTAAGTTAGAGGGATCTGGGCTTTGTGTCCAACTTGCGCAATTCAGACACTAAAGATGAAGAATTTGATGGATTTATGGAAGAGGAATGAACTGAAAAAGTGAGTTTATGGTTTTTTTATTATTATAACAGAACAATGTTGAGAGTTATTGTGAAGTGTATTATTTTATATTTATTTTATATTATTATAACTGAACAATGATGAGTTATTGTGAGAGTTGAATCAAGTTTCATTTATCTTGACTTTAGATTCACTTGATGCGCCTTATAATCTGGTGCGCCTTATTACCCGCAAAATACGGTGCAAGGATACTGAGACTTGGAAATGTTGCGCTGGTGGTCCATGTTCATGTGAGCAGGTAAATTAAATTAGTGTTTATGCTTTTCATTCAAAGGTTGGAGAAAACCCTCTTTGGCGCCTTCTGACTGGTAATCGCACAGGTTGTGTTACAGGAAAGTGCAGCCCACCCGAATGCCACAACTGCCCTTTTTTGTTGTTCAGGAAAATTTCACCTCTCATTGCGTGATTTGTTGACTTTGCATTGTTGCTTGTTGCTTCCTGTGTGAGCAAGGCTTTCGTTTATGTCCCTCCATATACCCAGCTAATAAATTTACCATAGGTTATGCTGTGTTCTACAAACTCATGTTTTCAAACAGCATAAAAAAATAAAAAAAAACATTACTCAGGATGCTCCGAGTTCATGGAGTGACATCAACTCAACATGGCTGCATAGATACTATATACAACTTCACCTCAATGCTGAAAATACAGATTACGAGTTGGATAATACACATCCATTCATTTTCTGAACCAATTTATCATAACATCGCAAGGAGGCCAGCCGACTCTGGGCAAGGAGAGAGCACACCCTAGACAGCACCCCAGGCCATCACAGGACAGAAACCTACTGACGGCAACCCGATGGCCTACTCTTTTGAAATGACAGCAATGGTTCATGTACAGGCCTCTCACCACAGACAGTGAGAGACGCTGAACTTGGGCTGGAAGCAGTGACAAGCTGGTGATAGTAGAGCTTGAACCTCTGACCTTGGGATCAGTAATCCAGCATCTGAGCACCGGCCCACCCAGTTCCCCCGAGTTGGATAACATACATCATTCTTCTCAGTTAACTGGCAAGAAAAGACCAACATGGCGGTATCCAAGGTCAACATATAGCAATTATTCAGAAAAGGCGAGATGGATATCGATGAGTAGTCCCATAACCGAGATGAATAATTGTTTTAGTATACAGTATGCGAGAAACTAAGAAAAGTCGACTAAAGTAATATTCTTATGGTTTATTTAAGCATCCAAAATTTGCAGGGTGGATAATTAACAGTTATTCAATGACCTCTCCTCCGTATATAAACTGATGGCTCATGAGCCAGTTAGCATGGAGTCTCGTTGCACATATGATCACCAGCATCACATGACTCCAAAGGACTGAGGATCTGTTGCTCACAGCAGTGTGAGAAACTCGTTGAGCTCAGTCTAATTGAAAGCATATCCTCGCTCACACACTCTCTCTCTCACACACATATATACACACACGCACGCACACACACACACACACAGTCGACACTACAACTGGACAATTGGACTGATCAGCTTCCGGTTGCCCTTGGAAAGAGCACCGGAGATCTATTTTCGAACTTCGACATGAAGATAATCTGATTTATTTATTTACCCACCCAAAGAGTGTGTGCAATGCTTCCTAGATAATTCTGTTTGACTGGTGGATTATTTCTGAATCATTTCCCAATATGATTCATGCTTTGTGTCTCACTCAGCCCCACGTTGACCCGACTCGATTCAACCTGCTGCCCGTGCGCCTGAAGCTTTAAAGTCTTTATGGTGTTGAATCACGACCATCACAAATCATTGTTAATGAAACAGTGTGTTATACTGTGTGTATATAGCGTGTTACCCTTGTGTTAAGACGTTGTCTCTGTGATCTTTGTGTTTACACTGTTTTGCGGACTTTTGTAACCCTAAGCAAATATGGTTGGTCAGAAGCGTAAGCCTACCAGCATGGGGGGCAAGTCTCATAGACAGAGATGAATTAACTATCTGCTCAGATCAGCGCAATCTAATGCATACTCAGTTAAGCAAAGAGAGTTGTAAAATGAAAACCCGAATCCACAAATTACAGAACAATTACAGATATTTATTATCTTTTAGCAGAATCCTAAGAATGTATACTTATTTTTATATTAATATTCATTAGGATTTGTACTTGTTCTTTGTATGCATCTCTTGAATAAAGTTTACTTACTTACACAAAAGAAAGAACGCTCCGCTTTGCTGGGAGACTGCATCAGTGCAGGCTGTGTTCTAAACGAGTTCAACAGCACCCTTGTGCACTTGAAAGACCGGAAGTATGTATAACCCACAGCAAGTACAGACGCTCCCCGACTTACGTTAATCCATTTTTTTTCAATTTAACGACCCCCCCCTCCAAAAAAAAAACAGACTGAGTGTGTGTGTGTGTGTGTGTATATATATTTATATATATATATATATATATATATATATATATAAAACCCACAGCAAGTACACTACTTTCGGTATTGAGCACCTCACATATTGTAAGCGTTGATTGACTGTTTTAAGCTTCATGTAAAGTGACTCGGTATAAATAAGTGACTTATTTGAAATTAATGTTGATATTATTTTACAATGTTATGTTTATAATGATTTAGGGGTGTTTTATGAGATACATACATACCATTACCGTATGTATAGTACAGTATGAGCATCATGCGTCACTGTAACAACTTACGTTTGGCTGTCCAGAACCAATTAAAAAGTAAGTTAGGGAACGTCTGTATACATCAGTCGGGGTGGGGGTTGATCCTACTTCACAGAATTTGGCGGTTGCAGGGGGTGAGGGATCTCGGTTCCAATTAACCGTGGAAAGTGAGGGATCCCTGTATTCTCATTTAAGCTTGCATTTTTTTGTGTGTGGAATAAAATCAGAATGAACATAGCCGGTAATAGCCATTTGTTCAGCTCAAGTCATGACCACTTTTACTTTTCCCTCCAAAATGACACAGCTACTAATGGTATATGTGCAGATATCCTAGTAGTAAACTGCCAGCAGAATGCACATGAGGGCTCATGTCTAGTAGGTATGGAGAGAATAGTAACTACTGTTCCAAAATAGTGAACCAATCAGATTGCACCAGTCCCAAATTTTGTCAGTTAAGTTTTTAGGTAACCACAACAGGGACCAAGCATCACTGGACTGGGCTAGCTAATAAATGTGCATTTGTCCACCCATGGGTCTCACTCACTCACTAACTCACACACACCAATGCGCTCTAGAAATAACCCTCTTAACTCTAGTTGCCATTTTTCCCAACATGTATTGAAATCTATGAGGAAAAGAGATCATATCAGGTGTCATTTGATATTAATTCTAATTAGCGATGGTGCGCTTGCACAGAGAAACATCTCTCATGGTTCAGAATCTACACAATAAATACAAGCTTTCATAAAAACATACCTCATGACTGATCTGATGATCTGGAGAACACACACTGCTCTGGGAACTGACTGATTGACCTCCCTGCTCAGTGTGTGTCCTCCATCTACACACACATGTCGAGAGCCTAAATATAAACCACAGTGTTCATGGAGTTTAAAGACAAACATACAGATGTGTATCAGACAGACACTGTCGGGGACGTCCTTCATATTTAGGCGAAGCGAGGGAATGGAGGATAAAGAGTCCGATTTTAGGAGATCATTGGCCTTAGATTTGGCTTAGTGGGAGGAATTTCTGATAATAGCTCTTGGTCACGTCGATCATCAGCTCCTGCGTGCACTCTGGCAGCTCTCCGGCAAATAAACCTAGAAAGAAAGAAAACCCACACACATAAATTTGGATAGGAGATCGTGGAGATCTATTCCTCCATCTACTATTCTTGTGTGATGAGCAAATACATGTCCAGCCTCAGTTTTAATTTGAGTGCATCTCCTCCTTAGCATGACCAACTTACACGTCAATGGAAAAGTCTGGTGCAAATCTGACGACCATAATCGTACACGGCAGGAATGCCTCGGGCTACCATTTTTACAAACGCCAGCATTTAGAGTATGGATGTGCAAACTTATCCGCAAAGGGTCGGTGTGGGAGCAAGTTTTCAGTTCAACCAAGCAACAGTCACACCGTCCACCCGTGTGAACCACTGGACTCAGAAAGTGATTGGATCAGGTATCCTATTGCTCGTACACGGCAAAATGAGAAGAAAGACTGGCGCAATCTTGATGAGACCACCTTACTGTTGAACGTTATATTCAAATACAGGGATCCCTCGCTACTTTGCACTTCAATTCATGCGGCTTCAGTGCAGCTCTCTCTTTTTTTAAACATTCATTGAATTAAAAAAATAAGGAAATTAAGGAAGAATGGGGGGGGGGGTTAAGGAAATGTCACAAAACAAGGCCAATTATGCAAAAAAAAAAAAAAAAACCCCCAAAAAAACCAACAAAACTACTTATATTTTTATGTGAGGTGCGCATCCGAGTGTATGTGTGTATTATATTTTATTTACAGCTTATGCATTATTTTTGAATGTTTAATTGTTATTACAGGGATCCCACACTTTCCGCGGTTAATTGGGACCGAGATGATCTCCAAGTGACCATCGAAATCCGCAAAGTAGGATCCACACATACAGACGCGCGTGCACACACAGATGCGCACCTGCAAACAATGCAAGTAGTTTTGATGAGAGATTGTGGATTGTTTTTTGTTTGTTTAGGGTTTTTTTTTTTGCACAATTGGCCTTGTTTTGTGGCATTTTCCTTAACATTTTCCCCTTTTCTTCCTTAATTTCCTTATTTTTTTAATTCGATGAATATTTCTTTTTTTTTTTTTTTAAAACCACGATGCACTGAAGCTGCATGAACTGAAGCGGAGGGATCCCTGTACAGTATAAGCATTTATAGCACTGAACATGTATTTATTGAAATTATATAAACATATACATGTACGTACACGTCAGTCAGGGGGTCGATCCTACTTCGTGGAACTCAGCGGTCCCAATTAACCACGAGTTTAAGATATTCTGAGCATCACCAGTAGAATTTTCCGGCTTTTCGAGCTGTGCTGGTTTTCAACAGCTCCATTTTGAGATCTTACAGCAAGGTGGTCTCACCTTCAAAATTCAAAAAAAAAAAAAAAAAAAAAAGGCTTCAAAATTGAAATCTGCTCTCACACGGTCCCTTTACCGACAAGATTGGACATCCCATCAACCTGGCCAGCATGGTGGTACCGCTACTTGAACCCCTGTCCTTCAAAATCAGCGATTCAGAGCCTTAACCATGGTGGCACTACTACCGTGCTTATTTCCCTATAACCGCATTGGGCTTTATTTACACTCAATGAAACAGCACTCTTTGTTCCTTCACAGCACATCAGAGGATACAGGGATGTTAAAAAAACAAAACAACCCGAAGACTGAAGAAATAAGGACAAGAGAAATGTTTAATTATAAGGACACTGACCTGGACATCCAGAGAACACTGTAAAGGGAGGAACAACTGTCTCAGGAGGCAGGACCGTGTTATCCAGTATTTTACAGCAGTCTTTCAAAACACACCGCCGACCCTGCCCCAACACACACACACACACACACACACACACCTTTGTGTAGTTAGTGACAGTACAAAGGAGCATGAATGCCTCTAGTGAGTGTATACTTCCTGGACAGTTAGCTTGCTAAGCTAATTAGCAGGTGACATATACATACATGTAAAATGACTTTATCGTCCATAGTTCAAACATTAGATAAAAAGCTGTGAGAAGTAACTGGATTACGACTGTAAATAAACAGAAAAACTACGTACGATGACACAGTTTTTCCCGATGTGAACGTATGAGCCAATCTGAGCCGCATTTACAACACAGTCCTCCTCGATGAACACATGGTCGCCGATGTGCAAGGG
The DNA here is from genome assembly GCA_024760905.1 of Plotosus lineatus. NCBI lineage: Eukaryota > Metazoa > Chordata > Actinopteri > Siluriformes > Plotosidae > Plotosus > Plotosus lineatus. The sequence goes on from CM045740.1 coordinate 12,128,638, forward strand.
GAAGAAAGCCACCCTGTGGAAACAAGTCATATACCCTCAAAGGCCTTAACACTATTAGGGCCGGGGGTGGGGTGGGGGGGTGTGGGGGTGGGGGTGGGGGGGGGTGGTGGTGGTGGAGAAACCCTCACCGAGCCTGGGACTCAAACCCAGGACTGTCTCGCTGTGAGGCCAACATACACAAATAATAATAAAAAAAAATTATTGGATTTCTTGAGTGTTTTTCGAAGACTTGGATGCATAAGCACGTCCACAGATCAACATTTTTACTCTATTAAATGAGCGTTAGGGACAGCACTATGGCGCAATGGTTAGCACGTCCACCTCACAGCAAGATTCGAGTTTGAGGCCCTGGCTCAGCGAGGGAATTTCTGTGTGGAATATGAACTCCACTTGCTTGTGTTGGTTTCCTCTGTGCACGCCGGTTTCCTCCTACAGTCCAAAGACATGCACCTGAGGCTAACTGACTGTTCCATCTTGCCCGTCAGTGTGAGTGTGAACGGTGCGAGTATATACAAGGGTACAGACACTCCCCAGCTTACAAACGAGTTACGTTCCGGTTAGCCGTTCATTAGATGGATTTGTTCGTAAGTCGTTACAGGGCGTTCTTCAGAGGGGAACGCATGTTTAAAGCTTGTATAAGTAACCTATACGAGTTTGTACTGTATACAAACTCTCTCTCTCGCTCTGCCTAATCATCTTATTTCATTCTATTGAATTTATCAAATATTGGTACAAGGTGCAAACCTAAATGCACCATAAATTATCAAGCTAACTGTGACGTCAGGAACTTTCAGCCGGACCCAAAATGCAGGAGACAGAGTAGGATGAACACGGAGAGACTATTGTTACAGTGGAGGCACTTGAGACAGGGGAAAGCGTAGTCACTGCTAGTGACGAGGAGAAACACGACAACTTTAGATATGGGAACTACGGAGCGGGAACTGGTCGAGTGCGAAGCCGAAACCAGGGGCCAGAGAGATCACAGGAAAACAGGGACGTGAAGAGGGACAAACCTCTACCACCGGGATGAGCGTGCTACTCATCTTTATAGCAGGGTAGATGGGAAACAATGTCAGGAAACTTTATTAAAATTCTTTACAAAACATAGTGTACATAAATTAAAAAGATATATAAAATATTTTCAAATTAAATTAAACCCACATAATGGGTATAATAAACATTAAAGTGCTAAAAATATAAAATTATTAAATTATAAAATGAATCAAGCACAGCACAGCTGATCCGATCAGATTTCCAGAGTTTCTCTCTTATCCAGTTCATTATAATACTGGAGTCAATTTGTTTCTTCTTTGAAAGTTTTGGCACGAATTCAGAAATTAAATCATTCTGCTCCTCTTCCATGACCTCCTTATGGTGTAAAGCAGCCACGCCCCTTTGCTGGAGCCCAGTATTAAATGTACCTCAGGATAATGTTTAATCATATTTCATACTTATATTTATGATATATCTTTCTATAGATTTTATTCAATTTCTATTTCTACTTGTTCAATTTCTTTTCACTTTCGACCTCGGACAGCCCTGTTCATATGTCTGGTTGTTCGTAAAATGAATGTTCATAAATAGGGTAGCATCTGTACTCTATATTCTTCTGCTTTTGGATCCTGATTGGACAACACCAGATCCTTACCCCTTGCTGAACTTTTTAAACGGTGGCCGGATGACACTCCTGCTCTTGATGACGCAGTGCCTGCCGACTCTGACATTCGCCAGATCGCCTCTGATGATGCAGTCGTTCATCACTATGGTCTGAGAAGAGACAGAAAACCACATCAGCAGCAAACTGATGAGGCATCTAATATTACACATATATACAATATAATTAAACCTGTAGAGGTCCATCTAGGCTTACTTTTCCATTCAGGACGATGTTCTGGCTCCCACACAAAACTGACTGCCTGCTTACTTTATTGCCTGATGCCTGAGAGAACACGAAATACAGGAATGAATAATCAAGTAGAATAAAGAAATAAGGAGTAAGCAGCAGCAGACAGTACCATCAGAACCAGAATAATGACCACGGTAGCCATAACTCGTCAACACTTGATTTACAAACAGATTGAGAGCTGTCATTTCATTCTATATGTTGAGTTTTTTTTTTTTGTCTGAAACAGAAGTGATGGTGCGTTTAAATCCGTGACTACAAAAACTCAGTGATGCCTTATTAGATTGGATTAAATTACATTTTTAACCTGGTGATAATTATATGGTTTTCTATCGCAGAATTATGATAAGATACCTCATAATTGGGTGAAACTGGTTTAACTGCCAGTGCAGATAGAGCACGACTTACATCACGTCAAACTGTCTTCCGCCTGAACAGTTCCAACTATTAATGGTACATATCCAGTGCAAACACTAATACTCATATTATGCAATTTAAGTAGCATTAATTTTCCCAGGAAAATTGTCTAGTCCTGTAGTCTAGGTGAGCGATCATTCGCTAGCATGCCTATCAGAGTTACGAGATCTTAGTATCACAATATTTTGACACCTAATTAATATCAAAATAATGAAAAAAACCTGCTCATAATTACAAAATATGAAGACACCATAATCCTTTATTCTAATTATGAAAGGTGAGTCATAATTAGAGGTTAGATGATTTTTTTTTTTTTTTGTGTGAATGCAAGGAACTCCTGTGCCGGCAGTGGTGGCCTGGAGGTAAGGTGCTGGATCACTGATCCCAAGGTTGGGGGTTCAAGCCCCACCCTCAACAGATTGTCACTGCTGTCCCCTCAGTGCTCGAACTGGGTTATCAAAGGCCAGCCCTGCAAATGTCTGGCGATGGTCCAGGGTGTACTCTGCCCTCGCCCGGAGTTGGGTGAGATGGGCGCCAGCCTCCCTGCAACCCTAAATAGGATTAAGCGGTCACGGAAAATGAATGAATGAATGAATAGAATAGAAAAAAACTGGACATGCCTCTAACACAGTACATGAAACCCCACCCCCAGGGGCGGGACATTTACTCCCTAGTAAAGCATTTCATTGGACAAGCACAAGCTTAGTGCTGGATGAGTCATCACCCTTTCCATGTCAAGTATGATGGGTTTTTTTTTTTTTTATTACAAAATGTAAATCAAGAACATCTTAAACAAATCTGTTTTTTATTTATTAAAACCATACTGAAATTCAAAAACACCGAATAACAATTAATATAATACTTTTACCATTTTAACCATTAATAATAATACTTTTTTTGCCTTTTCCCATTTTAAAGTATTGCAATTATTGTGTTGGAGAAATAAAACAAATATACATAATAAACTATCTATTCTTCTCAATGAAAGTACGTACAGTTGAGGTCTGCACCAAAGAACCTGACTGGAGATGTTATTTACTGATAAAGCTAATGATGGAGTTACGTTTGTAATTGATGGTTAATTCTCATGTAAAGTTTTTATATTTGTTTATTTATTTATTTTAGAATTTTAGAGAAATGTTTCGTTATCCAATAATTTAATTACAATCCAACCAATGACGTGTGAAATTACAGAAACACTCATTTATCAGTGTTAGCCTGTTAGCTTTGTTAGCAAATCATCCCTAATACAGTCAATAGAATACAATTTTTTTAGTACATTTAACCTGCAGTAAAATGATAAAAATCTACATACTGTCTCGATGTATTCGGCCTTGTTGTATAAAATTTCACTCAGCTCCATCCCTGCAAAATAATAATGTTTACAGTGCTGACAATTCCTCACGGCTAGGGCGTTAGCTATTATTCTTTCACGCCTGTACACCAACAAGTCGCGCCCAGATCCACGAGACTGCAATGACGGCACGTTATAATTGGTGGATTTTCTGTGAGGAATAAAATCTTAGCCAATCAGGGATTAGGAGACTAGTCACTTTGTTATCCATCCTACATTAAGGCTGTACTAATCGAGCTCTGTTCAATCGGACTCAAAGACATTACTAGCTGAGCACGATCAAGTTCTTCCCACAGTTTTGTTTACTGATGCCATAATCAGAATTAATAAATCAGAATCAGAATCAATAATTTATTCATTTATCTTCAGTAACCATGTCATCCTGGGAAGCAGGGTATCACTTAAATGCAGCTTAAAATTGGACAAAAAAAGGCCAGGTCAGGTTCCAACCAGGGGCCCTATGGCTGAGGGCAGTGCTGCCATCCACAGTGCCCTATGACGTTAGCAACTGTACTTCTAAATTGTCAGTGTACCTACTAGTACCACAAGCACTTTTTGGTTTTCATATCTAACCAGGTTTTACTATTGTTGTTACAGGAGGTGGGAAAAGGACCTTTTGGTGAAATAAGATTGGAAAAGATTGTATCTTATATCATTTAATTGTTTTATTTTACTTACAGAATGTTCAGCATGAAATAGTGATTGAAAACTATTAATCATCCCATGGACAGACAATAAATGTTCATCTTTAATCATGCACTTGCTTAACAAAAAAAAAGAAAAAAAAAAAAGATGTATGTTTATTGTGTGACCACAAGGTGGCGCTGTTACCAAATAAAAACAGTGGTGGCAAAAATCTAAGGGCATTTGTGATAAGGTTTACTTTTTCATTTCTTTTCACTCACTCATTTGGTTATCTGATGAACTACTGGCTGCTGGATAATGCTGGACTTTATCCCATCCACCCATCCAACACTGGACGAGGACGAGGTACTGTACACCCTGAACAGGATGCCAGACTGTTCAATTCAATTGAAATTGATCTAATTTAAAATTTTGCATGGGTTTCCTTCAGGTGTCCTCCCACAGTCCAATGACATGGACATATTCGTCTGTTTCAGATTGCCCTTAGCTGTGAGCATGAGTGTAAATGGTTGGGTTTGTTGGCCCTGACATTTGGTGATTTGTTCATAGTATACCCCATCTTCACCTAAAGTTGGATGGGATAGGTTCCATCATCCCCAAGTCCCTAGCAGTAACAAGGAACAAACAGCTAAAAAAAAAATGAATGAATGAATGATCATTTATAATAGGATGTGCATGATAATCATTAGGAGTTAATTAAATTTCCTCCTACCTGACTGTATAGTATCTATAAGCAGAGAGAGCCTGCGCGTGTGGCTATAAATGGGTAATGAACTAAACCTCACCTCTATATCCTGTACACATATAATATGTGATGGAGAGAATAATTAGGTTTGCTGTCACTTTGCTCTTTGTACACTAGAGTGTTCTCCTGACCTCTGTTTCACGCCTGCAGAGAAAAAGAGCTAACCCACATACAGTACAGGAAAGAAAGAAAAAAAAAATCAATGCTGGATCTTTTAGAACAGGAAATTCCTCATGTTGGGGAAAAGTTTGCAGAAGTTCAGTATATATTACATAAAGTCCCACAAAGGATTAAAGTCCTACATGGACAAGTATTACAGAAATACACAGCTGTTCATTATGTTATAGCATCATATATCGTTATTGCCTGCGTTCAGTAGATCTATACTGCAATAAAACACCAAAGTTAAATCTCTGTGTGTCATCATGCTGTGTAATTTCATAATTCATCCTCTGGCTGGTTGCCGAGCGTCTTCCTCCACACTGTGTGAAGGATCAGCAAAGCTATTTTCACATTTCTCAAGCTGAATCATACACAATCTCAACTCTATTCTCTCGGCCGTCCTACACAATTAACACACAAGCACTATTTATTAGTAGGTCTCGCCGTTCGAAACCGTCCCAGGATGCTTTCAAGTGCTGTTTTTAAGACAAAGCCATTGACTTTGCGTTTCTGTTTGATCTTTGTCAGGCCTCGTGGACGACCTTTATGTTTGCGCCGTTATGTAAGTGAGTTCTGGTGCATAGCTTTCCTGTAAGATGGTGGCATCAAGGTGTAGTATTTAGCACATCCACCCATCAGCATGACAGTGAGTATATTAGTAGTAGGATGCTGAGGTTGGAGCTACCAGGCAGAAGGCCCAGAGGAAGACCAAAGAGAAGATTTATGGATGTGGTGAAGGCGGACATGAAGGTCGTTGGAGTAAGAGTAGAAGATGCAGAGGGTCGGGTGAGATGGAGGCAGATCATTTGCTGTGGCGACCCCTGAAGGGAACAGCCGAAAGGAAAAGAAGAAGAAGACCCATCGGCATGACGGTCCCAGGTTCGAGTCCCAGGCTGGGCGAGAGCATTTCCTGCGTGGAGGTTGCATGTTTGTTCCCACTGCTTTATGTGGATACTCCAATTTCCTCTCACAGTTTAAAGAGATGGGTTAATTGGCTGTTCCAAATTGCCCCTAGGTCTGAGTCTAAGTGGAAATGTTCCTGTTTGTGAGCCCGGCTGTGGACTCGTGAGATTTTCAAGAGGAGATACAGTTCCGAGTTGGCTGAGATAGGCCTTTCCATATCCCTAGTAGGTTGAGGCAGTTTGGCAAATAAATAAATAAATGAATGAATGATTGAATGAATGAACTTACCCATAAGGCATCAGTGCAAACCTTTTGAGTTGCCTATGTCATAAAACTCTGGGTGACTGAACAGCTCGCCAATTCATCGCAAGAACCGTCACACAGATAACCATTCACACTAACACCTGGGGGCAATTTGGAACAGCCAGTGAGCTTAAGGTGCATGTGTTTGGACTGCAGGGGGAAACGTCAAGTGCCCGTTGGAAAGCCAGGCAAGTATGTGGCGAGCATGCAAAGTCCACACAGAAACGCTCTCGCAGAGTCTCGGACTCAAACCCAGGACCTTTTGGCTGTAAAGTGGACATGTTGACCACATCTATATCACTACATTACCATGGCGCCCTAATGTACATATAATATACTAGTACAGTACACTAAATACTGATGCCTGTTAAAATAGGGGAAGCACAGCATTCTATTACGACTCATTTCCATGGGGTGCACTTATTTTTTCACGCGCCATATTTAAAAACACGACCACCACCGCTCGGTTTAATATATTTACAGTACGTTTAAGATCTCAGCTATGTTTGGTCCCAGTTTACTGACTGGCAATTAATTACAAGCTGAATGTCCAGGCTGGACAAACAAAGATAGCATTGTCCAATAAATGTCAGTGTGTGTGTGTGTGTGTGTGTGTGTGTGTGTGTGTGTGTACATGCAGAATGCACCTGCTCATGTTCTATTCTTTCCCAGCATTCTTTTATTTTTTCTATTTACAAAGAAAAGAAAAAAAAAAAAAAAAAACCCAGCAAGCACACAGAGACCGAACAGATAGTTACAGCCCTATATTCCGTCCGCCCATTGATCTAACAGCCCTGATTCTGACCCAGCTGGACTAAGTAAAGGTGACCAGTGGATTTAAGTAGGATGCCTATCTTCTATCAGTCGGGCTGTTGGAACCTAGTAACATTTAAATTAAATGAAAAACACAACATGATACGCAGTAATGCATTTCCAGGTGGCACGGTGGCGCCGTGGTTAGCATGTCCGCCTCACAGCAAGAAGGCCTGGGTTCGATTCCTGGCCTGGTCGTTTCTCTGTCTGTGGAGTTTGCATGTTCTCCCCGTGCTTGTCTGGGTTTCCTCCAGGTACCCTGGTTTCCTCCCACAGTCCAAAAACATGCACAGTAGGTTAATTGGCTGTTCCAGATCACCCGTAGGTGTGAGTGAGTCCGTATGTGGCCTGGCGAACCATATAGTAGATCATTGTGATCACAGCCATGACAATCCCTGTATGAGCGTCATTCAAGCTTCAGGGATCGACGTCCATTCCTCGTGATTGGATGTAGACACAGCGCCAAGGTAGACATTTTGTTGAAATATATTTTTTTGTTTGCGGACCAGCTAATTAGACTCACACTGCTCCAATACACACTCCCACCAAGACCCATCAAGTCTTGTTCTACTTGACAGATCTACCAGAATGTTGGCAGGAATTAATAGCGCAAGAACTCATTCCGAGTTCTTACAGAGACAAGGACACCATGGTTACACTCAGCAATCCTAGCATCCTCGAAAAGGTTAATACATTGGTTTGGGCATTTCCGAATTACCTTGACAACCGGTGTCACACAAGTAAGTGATACGTTGCAACTATTCAGCTCGGTGACATGTAGACATGGGGCAACCATCCAAAATGATGTTGATGGGTTAGGTTCAGTTCATTTTCTGTAACCGCTTAATCCTAATTAAGGTCGCGCGGAGGCTGGCGCCCATCCCAGCCGACACTGGGCGAGGGCAGAGTACACCCTGGACAGCTCGCCAGGCCATCACAGGGCGGAAACATGCTAACGGCTATGTAGCTACTCTTGTCGAAAGTCAGCAATAGTTCTTTTACAGCCTCGCACCATAGACAGTGAGAGACATGGTCGGTCTTTGATAACCCAGTTTGTTGCACTGAGGGGGCAGCAACAACCTTGTGGAGAGTGGGACTCGAACCCCCAACCTGAAGATCAGCAATCCAGTGTCTTATACCACTTGGCCGCTACTGCCTTGATGGGTTAGGTCTATACAGCAATGCCTGGACATGGGACTGACATGGAACAACCATCCAAAATGAAATTGATAGGTTAGTTCTTTGGGTAGTGGTGGTCTAGTGGTTAGGACGCAGCATCGCTGATCCTAAGGTTTGGGGGTTCGAGTCCCCACAGGGTTGTCACTGTCCCCCCAGTGCAGCTAACTAGGTTATCAAAGGCAGGCCATGTCTCTCACTGTCTATGGTGAGAGACATGTAAAAGAACCATTGCTGACTTTTGTAAAGAGTAGGCTGCAAAGCTGTCGGCGTGCTTCTACGACCTAGAGAGGGATGGGCGCCGCCAGGCCAAATCAGCCCAAGTCTCGCCATGAAGGCGCCCCAACGATATCCCCGGATGTTAAGGCATAAGTGAAGAAGTGAAGAAGAAGTTTAGTTCTTTGTAGCAATGATTGTATGGTTTAGAAACAGTGGCACTGAGGAAAAGACAGGAGGCAGAGCTGGAGGTAGCAGAGATGAAAATGTTGAGGTTCTCTTTGGGAGTAACGAGGATGGATAGGATCAGGAATGAATACATCAGAGTAACAGCACATGTAAGAAGTTTTGGAGACAAAGTCAGCAAGGCTAGGCATGGTTTGGACATGTACAGAGGAGGGATAGTGAGTATATTGGTAGTAGGATGCTGAGCTTGGGACTACCAGGCAGAAGGCCTAGAGGAAGACCAAAGAGAAGATTTATGGATGTGGTGAAGGAGGACATGAAGGTAGTAGAAGATGCAGAGGATAGGGTGCGATGGAGGCAGATGATTCGCTGTGGCGACCCCTGAAGGTAACAGCCGAAAGGAAAAAGAAAATGAAGACGAAGAGTCCTTTGTAGCGATGAGTGGACACTGTACGGACAACGGACAATCATCCAAAATAAAGTCAATGGGATAGTTCTATAAAGCAATGGACTCAGGACAAAAATTCATTCATTCCTTCATTTTCTGAACTGCTTCATCTGAATTAGGGTCGCGGGGAGGCTTGGCGCCCATCTCAGCTGACTCTGGGCGAGGGCAGGGTACACCCTGGACAGCTTGCCAGGCCATCGCAGGGCCAACACTCACACAACCATTCATACTTACACTTCTCACCTAGGGATGATTTGGAACAGCCAGTTAACCCACTATGCATGTTTTTGGACTGTGGGAGGAAACCGGAGTTCAGGACAACTATCCAAGCATATTCCATGACTATGGTTTAGTTCTATACAACGAAGCACAGACACGGGATGAACATTGAATGTACACGGGACAACCATAAGCCATATCGCATGACTACGCTGCTCTGCAAAGCTCTGCTTACTACCACACGTAGTGATTCTCATGGATATGAATCGATGAGTCTTGAGTTTGGTGGAAAGTTTTCTCAATTTCACAACAAATAAATTATTTGTAATGTTTCAGTGTTTGGGAGCTCTTTTCCGATCTCGCTCTCAGAGTGCTGTAATATGGCCGAGGACGATGTACCAGATGGCTGGTATGGGCAAAAACAAACAAAGAAGTATCTGGCCAACAGAAGTTACAAGGCAGCTTTGCAAAAATCCCAAAAATACTTCTGCTGCTTGAAAACATCATAAAAGTAGGACTTGAAATCGGAATGCCTGTCCTTGAAAGAGTAATGACAAAAAGCATCTGGGGTGTCCTAGGTGTCATCAAAGTATGCAGAAAGTGGACCTACTGATATGAACCAGTTCTGAGGTTACGTGGCATGAATAATATCAGACAGAGTAAACATAAGAGGGAGGAGAGATTTCAACAACCATTTAAATTCTTGAGTTTTGAGTCCAGATAAAAAAAAAAAAATACAAGTTTCCTTAATCTGACTAGAATCCATTGTTATGAACACAGGGTCTGCTTTTCCTTTCGCATGTCTGCGGGAATGGACTTCTGGGGTCAGAGTGAAACACTTGAAGGGATGTGATATTGATGTGCCTTTGAGATCTGAATAGGTTCTGGGTCTAATGCAGAATTGCTTACTAACGGTGAAACACTGTAATCAAGACCCAATGGTCCAATACTGTATAGCCATTGCTATTTGAAAAAAAAAAAGACTGGGAACGTAATTGGGTAACCCACCAAAAGGTCCTAATAACCACATGCATTGTACTCTAATACAGTGTCACCAAATACTCCTCACTGAAATGGGAGAGGACCTCACACGCGGGAAAAGTAGACACTCAATCGAGTGAGCCTTGAGAATAATCTCGGGAGCAATAAAATGCATGACAGTATGTTTGCCTACTATAAGCACCAATAAACCTCCCCATCTATGAAGGTAGGACACTACACTGAAACTCTACATCTCTGCTCTGCCAGTCGCCATGATGGTGCTCCATAAAGAGGGATTATTGGTGGTGCTCCAACTACTTCCGACCTCAAGTCAAGCCAAGCTTTCTATAACATTCAAACACCTGGATTTGTGGAGATGAGTGGAGGTACAGCACACCTGTATTTGGTCATCTTCAACTGAATCCAAGTGAACCTCTACCGGGGGTCAACGTAAAGCCAAGCGGTACCTGGATGACAGCTCACGGGTTCACAGGAGCGACACGAGAGGTTCAAAATTTAGGCCCTACAGGTAGAGGTTGTTTGACAGCCAATGTTGCACAGCCTGCTACATGGTGATTTCAATAGCTTGACCACATCCTCCTCGAGTGCCCTATGACCAGGACTAACAGCACACCCCAAAATTTCACAAGCTGGATTGGAACAAACTGGTGGAGGTGTGACTTCTATGACTTGCCGCACAATAAAGACTAATCTTGCCTGTGAAATGAACTACTCGACACCCCGTACTTTGGTGGATGTGAGTGCTGATATGTAAAGCTTTGCTGCTGCAAATCAAGGAGGTTATTTGGCCAGTTTATTTAGTTGTGCTGGGTTCTACATTTTGAAACCTACGTTCTCCTCTCTAGAGCTTCTTCGGCAGCAAGTCCAATGACCCTGGGATCCTGAGGACAAATTTTTTTTGGCTAAATACACTATCTCCATTTGAGACAGCCAGTCAGCTGGATGGAAATGAAGACCACATTACTGAAGAAGAACCAGTCAACCAGACTAGAGGCACATATATACATGGCTGCTGGTCGGCAGACCCAGGGCAGGAGGTGAAGGGGCAGTCGATATCTAACAAGGCGGCAGCTTACTGTCAGATTTGTAAGACAAGGTACTTCCACTTTGACTTTGTATGCAATCAATAAGCTTTCCAGGTGAAATCCACCACTCCTGGTGGTTAGGTGGAAGAAAGTGGATCATCCATCTATTTTTAAAAAAAAATTCCCTAAAGGTCCAATTACTCTGAACCACCTGCCAATGGCATCTACACTCCCTTGCCAGCTGGGAAAATGTTTTTTAAGTAAAGGAATCGTTATATTTTCTGCATTTCTGGGAGACTTTATATAATTCCTCCAGCCTCCACTCCTGTGGGTGACACACATTATTCATTCCTCAGATCAGATATGTGAGAATTCAAACTGTCTCTAAAAGGCATTGAAAAAAACTTTGAGCTCTCCAGTCCACCAGGATCCACTTCTCTGTTTATATTGGTGGTGTTGAAGGTAATCGTGAATCATGGCTAAAATTATATGACCAGAATGAAACTGACAGGTGTGTCGGCTAACAGTTAGCTTGTGTTTTAGCAGCTAAACAATCAGACATGTTTTCTGTCTGAAAGAAACTACAGTACTATAAATATAAAATGTTATACATTAATACTTAAAGCCCTCCTCACTTAAGTATTCTCTGTACGGGGGTGGTTCTGACAGAGCCTCGCAAAATTACCAAGATATGATGAAAGTGGAACAAAACAGCCTCGCATGGGGGCGGGCTTCAAGTCGTTTTGGTGTGTTTAGTTATTTTAAAATGATGGCAACACGATGGTAAGTAGTAGATGGAAAAAACAGTGTGGATAGGTTGTATTGAAGTTGTATTGAACGCTGTTCAGAAAGGTTGTGAAAGGTGACCATATAGAATCTATAAGGCCTCTAGACAGTGATACACCATTTTGAGAAGCACCACCAAATGGTTTATGGCGGTTTATGGTTTTGCCAGTTAACGGTGAATGGTGACATCATCACAGTGTCAAGACCACTGTGGATTGGAACCACCGTTGGCCATGAAATGGGATAGCAAGCTGCTGAGGGAGCACCATGCTTTCTCCAAGAGTCAAGTGCGATGGTGGTTCAATGGTGGTTCCAATCCACAGTGTCAAGACCAACACACACACACACACACACACACACACACACACACACACACACACACACACACACACAAACCCAATCACATTTACATCTAGGGGAAATTTGGAACAGCCAATTATCTTAATGTGGTTGTGTTTGGACTATGAGAAGAAACCGGAGTACACAGATGAAACCCATTCAAGCATAAGGAGGAAGTTTCATTGGCTATTGATGCACGTTGGTAATAGAGTTTGGATGTATCATGTAAATCAGACGATTTTCTTCCAAACTGGGTATAATATGCTATTGATTTGTGTGCAACTACCTAGCTGCAGTATATAAGCATTCATCACTCATACCGCTTATCCAGCAGGGTGCACACCTGAGCTGGAGCAAATCCTGCCGAGAGGCCTGAAACAACCTAGTCAGGTTGCCAAGCTAATGTAGAATCAAATATTAATTCACACACACACAGTTACGTAGCCAATTAACCTAATCTGAATGTGTTTGGATTGTATGAGGCAATTCAACACCCAGAAGAAACCCACATTAGCAGGGTGAGAACATGCACAGTGCTCCACACAGAAAGGCCCAAGTGGGTGTGTGTTTCAAACCTAGAGCCTCCTTGCTTGTTAGTGCTAACCCTAGAACAACCGTGCAGTATATATAGCTACAATGTACAGTGCGAGCCTTCAAGCAACAGAAGGAATGGTTTTCATCCGCCCACAAGAGTCAAACTTCAAGCAAGACATCCAGCGTCCTGCTGTGAACATTGGGGTAGAGGATTTTTTTTTGTGTTGTTTTAATTCCTCTGTTGTCTTCCAGGATAAAAAAGAACACTGTATGGTAATGCTATTATTTTTATGAATGATTTGCAATGAGTTTCTCAGCCTAATATATATGATTTAATGTACTTCACATTCACACTATACCTGTGTGTGTGTGTGTGTGTGTGTGTGTGTGTGTGTGTGTGTGTGTGTGTGTGAGTGGACCATGCAGTGTGTATGTCCTGTCCTTTTGTTCACACTCTCAGAATGATGTCCTGATTTCTCGCTCTCCTTGGGAAGACACCTTTCTCCATTCAGGTTGAGATGACCTACCCAGGGCCAGCCTGCAGCTTTTTCTGTCCTTTCCTGCTGATTTAGCTTCCTTCAGTTCCTCTGCGATTCTTCTGTTTTACATATAGATGGTCAAAGTTCAAAGCGAAGAGGGTTTGCACTTGTCCAAAAATAGCCACCCATTAATCAGGTGAGGAGATATGAGCTTAATGTCCACCTCCCCCTGCGCTGAAACTCGAGTGTAACACAGTAATTCAGCTGTAACCGCTCGAAATGGACGAAGAACACATTTTTGGGGTGTAAATATCCGACTATTTATGTTTCTGTTGCGGTTTGGAAAATGTCTACTGCTTTTTTGTATCTGCGGCTCCAAACCGTCTGTCCGTCGATAGATTTTGTCAAGGAAACTCGTTATGAATTTTGCATGAGATCAGAACAAAGCAGTGGAGGAGTAAAGCTCTGCTCTGAGGGAATCGACTTATGTTTGACGAGAAAGGAAGCTGATATTATGTGTAATAATGTTTAACAATACCTTAAAGGAACAGTTCTGATAAAATAAATGCAAATTAATAAATAAAGCTTAAATAAAATGTGAATTTTATCATAAATGTGACTGAGTTGCTTTTACATACTTGGTGTTTATTTGATTTCAGATTTCTTTCTATCTATCTATCTGTCCGTCCGTCCGTCCACCCGCCCGCCCACCCGCCTGCCCGCTCGCCCGCCTGCCTGCCCGCCCGTCCGTCTGTCTATCTATCTGTCTGATATATCTATCTATCTGTCTGTCTATCTACTAGACACTTATAGCATGTATAGTGATTAGAATGTCTGTCTCACAGCAAGAAGGTCCCAGCTCAAATATTTTTTTCGTGGAGTTTGCATGTTGTCCTTCTGCTTGTGTGGGTTTCCTCTATGCATTACAGTTTCCTCCCACAGTCCAAAATCATGAACTTCATTCTAATTGAATGCAAATTGAATGCAAATTGCCCCACTTCTGGATTTACGGTTAAATAGTTGTACGTATATTGCCCCCCCAATAGTCTGGTGAGTTGCTCAAGGTGTATCTTATTTTTTCCCAATGTCAGCTGAGATAGGCGGGCAGTGGTGGTCTGGTGGAATAAGGTGCCGGATCGCTGATCCAAAGGTTGGGGGTTCGAGTCCCACTCTCCACAAGGTTGTCACTGTCCCCCCCAGTGCAGCTAACTGGGTTATCAAAGGCCGGCCATGTCTCCCACTGTCTATGGTGTGAGGCATGTAAAAGAACCATTGCTGACTTTCGACAAGAGTAGGCTGCAAAGCCGTCAGTGTGTTTCTGCCTTGCGATGGCCTGGCGAGCTGTCCAGGGTGTACTCTGCCCTCGCCCGAAGTTGGCTGGGATGGGCACCAGCCTCCCCGTGACCCAAACTAGGATTAAGTGGGTACAGAAAATGAACTGATGAGCTGACATAGGCTCCAAACTCCCATCAACCCTAATACTACGATTAAGCAGTTTGGCAAATGAGTAACTGAGGAATGAGTATCTGTCTGTCTGTCTGTCTGTCTGTCTGTCTGTATAAGACCTGTGTGTGAGATAAAGTGAAATACTGCGGTTAATGAAATGTCACTGTGTCGTACCGTAGCTATTATTACTGCTTCATCTCTCTTGAGTGGAATATACAGATGATGGGGCAGATTTTGCTTTCACAGGCCCTATATTCGGAACATCCTATTAATATTAACGTATCAGGATATTAATAAATCCAGATATAATTAATTCTGACATCCATTTATAGTTCAGAATGTATTTCATATCATGATGTCATCTACTATATTCTTGACCCTGGAGGAAATTAGCCATAGCAGACATAAGGGTACACTGAACTGGGACCTAATTCTATATAGTGTGTGTGTGTGTGTGTGTGTGTGTGTGTGTGTGTGTGTGTATATATATAGATATATATACACACACACATACAGGGATCCCTCACTTTCCGCGGTTAATTGGGACAGAGATCCCCACGCGACCATCGAATTCCGCGAAGTAAGATCAACCCCCCCAACCCCCCAATTGATGTATACGTAGATGTATATGTGTATATAATATCAATAAATACATATTCAATGCTATAAATGCTTATAATATCAATTAAACATTAAAAAATAATGCATAAGATGGAAATAAAATATAAATACACACACATACAGACATGCGTGCATGCACACACACTCAGATGCGCGTGCACGCACTCAGATGTGCACCTCACATAAAAATATAAGTAGTTTTGATGGGAGGTTTTGGGTTGTTTTTTGATTTGTGTTTGTTTAGGGTTTTTTTTTTTGTATAATTGGCCTTGTTTTTGCAGCATTTTCCTTAACTTTTTCCCCTATGCTTTCTTAATTTCCTTACTTTTTAATTCAATGAATACTTAAAAAAAAAAGCAGCGATGCACTGAAGCCGCATGAATTGAAGCGCGAAGTAGTGAGGGATTCCTGTATATATATATTGAACAACAAAAGCAAGAACAATCATCATCATCATCATCAAGGGCAGTGGTGGTCTAGTGGTATAAGGTGCCGGATCGCTGATCCAAAGGTTGGGGGTTCGAGTCCCACTCTCCACAAGGTTGTCACTGTCCTCCCAGTGCAGCTAACTGGGTTATCAAAGGCCGGCCATGTCTCTCACTGTCTATGGTGTGAGGCATGTAAAAGAACCATTGCTGACTTTCGACAAGAGTAGGCTGCAAAGCCGTCAGCGTGTTTCCGCCCTGCGATGGCCTGGCGAGCTGTCCAGGGTGTACTCTGCCCTCGCCCTGAGTTGGCTGGGATGGGCACCAGCCTCCCCGTGACCCTAATTAGGATGAAGCGGTTACAGAAAATGAACTGAACTGAATCATCATCATCATCATCACCATACCTTTTTAAAACGTTCTACATTTCTTTTTTTTGTGACATCAGCGTTTCAGAGCAGAGCATCATTGTAATGGAACATGGTTGTCCGACGACCAATGCAGACAAGCCACTAAAGTTAGTGCATTGTTGATTGGCTGTTATGTTTTGCTGGCTTTGCAAAGCCAAAAGAACCAGTAATAATAACAAAACTGAAATATACAAAACTTAAAGCTCATACACCACCACTCAGACTCGTACAGAATAAAAAAAAGAACAAAGAATCTAACTCAGGTAGGCAGACAGACTTGTAGGTAAATAAATGTTCATGGAGCAAATGCTGGCATCAGAAGCTTTACAGAACATAAACTTGTTAAACGGATAATTAAACCAATAAAACATATGATACAAATAAGTATAGAAATTAGAAAGGTAGCAAAAAAAGGCGAACCCAGACTCCGACATCTATCAAAACACATTCCTCAGGAGTCACACTTTCAGGCTGCTCCTAAATCTATACATTATTCTAATCTGTTCTGCTTTATCCAAGACTTCTTTATTAGACCTTACATATATTACAGAGGTCAGAATTGAACAGTTTTCTGAAATCACAGTGCTCTGCTTTATGCTTGACTGTATGTTTAATCTGATTTAATAGAAAGGCCTTGCTTCAAATAAAAAAAAAAAAAAAAAAAAAAAAAAAAGGATGCTCTGTTGTGTTGCTATGTGTTTTCAGTGAGGGTTTCAGGATTAAGGTTTATAATCCCAGTAGCTGTCTCATAGAATTAAAGTGCCTCTCCAATCAAAAAAAAAAAAAAAAAAAAAAAAGCATATAAACCATAAACAGATTTATTCTGAACATGTATACTGTACATCCCTCTTGAAATGGTTGTTATCTTTAGAGTTTTTCACAGATTAAATATGTAAAACAGAAATGATGCTTCTATGAAGAAACCTGGGTATATAAATGACAACTACAGATTTAGCTGCATTTTCCCTGAGAGAGAGGGGACGAGGAAAGTGCACCCTGAGCCTTTACTGTCAGATCTACATGAAATCAATATACAGTATATCCGGGAAATGGGGATGACTGTATCTTTAGTGTTTATCTCTGTGAAGTCTCTACACCATGAGCTGTATCCTATAGCGTCTGTGCTACCAACGCAGTGCTCAATTTCCCATCCAGCATACATGCTTTTTTTTTTTTTTTTTTCCCACCCATCTGAACACCCACATTCTGTATATCATGGTATTGAAATGAGGTATCATCAGGCATATTGTTGGTGCATTGCTGTCCCGATGCAGTGGAAAGTGACTGAGTGACTGACCACCAAAAATCTGGTCTGATGTCATAGTTGCTGTTATTTTAAGAATGCAATATCACCAGTCTAACCATTAACTGGGTTATCAGAGGCCGGCCATGTCTCGCACTCTCTATAGTGGGACGCATGGAAAAAGAATCATTGCTGACATTTGTCAAGAATAGGCTGCATAGCCGTTAGCGTGTTTCTGCCCTGCGATGACCTGACGAGCTGTCCAGGGTGTACTCTACCCTTTTTCAGAGTCGGCTGAGATGGGCGCCAGCCTCCCCGTGACCCTACTTAGGATTAAATGATTCAGAAAATGAATCAATGAATATCAACATGGTGGCTAGCATGCTGGCACAGTGGTTAGCACATCTCCCTCAGAGCAAGAAGGTCCTGGGTTCCAGTTCCGGGCTGGTTCAGGGTGTTTTTGTGTTTGTTTTCTTTGGAAACTCAAGTTTAGTCCTACAGTCCGAAGGCATGCACATCAGGCTAACTGTCTGTTCCAACTTGCCCCTAAGTGTGAGTCTAAATATCAATCATTGTGTGTGCGTGTGTGTTTGTGTTAGCCCTGAGATTGGCGAGCTGTCCAGGGTGTACCCGACCTTCACCCAGTGTTGGCTGTGATAGGCTTTAGCCTCCCTACGATTCGTTTAGGAGTGATAAGTTTGGCAAATGCATAAATGAATGAATGAATCAATTCATTATTCCCATGTTAGTATGCAGCGACACAACACGTTACACACCATGTCACACCCACAGTGTACACACGGCAGTGCACAAGCTTGTGAATGAGTACTGTACTGTGTACACAAAAACAACATGTCCATTAAATATATGTATATATTTAAACTATAATTAGCACTCAATAATTAAAATTTTACTTTAAATGTTTTAAACTTATTTGTGTGTTTGATAACCACCCCCATTTTATTTTCTGGTCCACTCCTGGTAAAGAGGTCGATGTTATATGTTAAATGGATCAATCCGCTCTAGTGGTTTTAGCCTTGGCTTTATGGACGGAAAATGCCCTAAATGTGTGCTCATGTGGGTTAATGCTCCAAGGCGGAATCATTAAATATTTACCATGGCAGCCATGTTTTATTGACTAGGATTGTGCTGAGCAGAAGCAGACAGACAAAAATGGATAAAAAAAAAAAAACTGTATGACTCTGATTCTGTTCTGGTATTAATAGATTTTAATCAGAATGTCATGTAATAAGAGTTGAACAGTCAGTGTGTTTATAAAGATTATGCTCCGCATGTCTTGCTTTAGCATCCTGCTGTTCAGAGTTTCAATGCTTGTGTTCGATTACTAGTGGGTGGTTTATATATCTATATATATGTATATATAGGGCAGTGGTGGTCTAGTGGATAGGGCGCAGGATTGCTGATCCTAAGGTTGGGGGTTCGAGTCCCCACAGGGTTGTCACTGTCCCCCCAGTGCAGCTAACTGGGTTATCCAAGGCGGGCCATGGCTGTCACTGTCTATGGTGAGAGGCATGTAAAAGAACCATTGCTGACTTTCGTAAAGAGTAGCAGCAAAGTCGTCGGCGTGTTTCTGTCCCTTGTTAAAAGGGTTGTGACAAGAAGGGCATCCGACGTAAAAAAAACCTCTGCCAAATCAAACGTGCGAATCAGATGATTCGCTGTGGTGACTCCCGAGTAAAAGGGAAAAAGCCAAAAGGAAGACGGAGAGACATATATATATATATATGACACAGTAGAGATGGCTATTCAGTAGAATTGGCAATTCT